>JZKD02S1038852.1:28646-42839 GCA_000966675.3 Picea glauca | reverse complement strand
GGAAAGACTCAAATTGTTAGGAGAGGTGACTGTTTCATTTTTTAACAAGCTTGACACAGAAAAAGAACTATGCTCAAGGCTCTGGGTTCAATCCCAAAATTTTTGTTTCATTTTTTAACGAACTTGTTACAAAGAGGAAAACTATGCTCATGACCTATGTTTCATTTTTTAACGAGCTTGCTACAAAGAAGTGAAACTATGATCGTGGTTTTTGTTTCATCTTTTAACTAGCTTGCCATAGAGAGGAAAACTATGCTCGTGACTTGTGTTTCATTTTTTAACAAGATTGCCACAGAAAAGAAAAAATATGCTCGTGGACTCTTCTTGATCATGGCTTCCAAGAGGATAACGTTCTGGAAGGACACCATGTCAAGGGATAAAACTCAATCATGGCTTCCAAGATATCTTCACTGGATGGAAGAAGAATGCTCTAGAAGGAACACATGTCAAGGTTCATGTCAGGGGTAAGGATATCAAGCTCCAGTAGCCCTACCAAAGAGATCACCATGTCAACTACCAGATCTAAGTCATATTCATTGGCAGTTGGAGGCATGGGATACAACACCGCATAATTGACCTATGGCAAGGGTGATACCGACTGCATATAAGAACTTAGGGAGGTCATTGGGTTGATGGTCAATTCAAGTCCAATTAACGAAAGTTGATCAGTAGTCACCATTCTTCCATCATGATGGAAAGATATCACATGAAAGAGAGTGGACACAATAGCTTTCATGGCATAGACATAATCTCACTCAAGGAGTAAATCGAAATCAAAGGGGTCCTGGACTACCATAACATCAATAAAGACAGTTTTCCCTCCCAAAGTTACGGGAAACTGAGGAAGGATCCCTAAAGGGTGACCGATTCTTCTGTTAAAAGAGAACAAAGTCTGGGTAACTGGCACAAGCTGAGGATAACCCAAAGCTTGTCAAGCAATAGAGGACAAAATACTAACGAACGAACCTTCATCTAGCAACGCATGAGGAACGTCTCGACCACAAACCTGTACTGTAATCTTGAAAGGAATGTGAGAGGGAAGATGAGGTTGAGTTATCACACCCCAATCAAAAAGGATGGCCTCATTTCTTGGAGGGGGTTTCACGGGAGAAGGAGGAATGCCCCCCAGCATGGTAGATTTTGTATCAACGAGAAAAACATGGGCAGTATCGGTTTTACTCTCTAGAGAGAGAGTAGGATCGATTGATAATGACATCAAATAGATTGCTTGGGTTGCACTCTCTAACGAGAAAGCGGGATCGATCGAAGATGGGATCGGATCAACCACTTTGTCAACTGGTTCAACTAAGGACGTGACCATATTGACGACATGATCAACCTGACCAACTGATAAAAGGACCAAAGAAACCACTTTGGCACTCATCAAAGGAGGAGTGGGATTGACCACATTGGCACTCTTTAGATGAAGGGTGGCACTGACCAAGGACGGGACTAGATCAGTCACTTGGGTTTCACTTTTCAGATGAAAAGTGGGGTTGATCGATGATAGAACTGGATCAACTACTTTGGTTAGTGGTTCAACCGAGGATGAAACTAGATTGACCACCTGATCAACCGGACTAATCGGGGATGGAATCGGATTGCCCATTCCATCAACTAACAATGGGTTGGGGGAAATCTTACAATAATCGGTTGGGATTTGAAGCTTTTCCAAAAGAGAGGAAGCCTCGTCCATATGAGGTCAAAGGTGAGAATAATGATCACCTTCGCATAACATACAAGGAAATTTGACAGTTTTCTTATTCTTACCAACCTTAATGTCACTAGTTGATTTGGTGTCACCAGCATGTCCAACAGGGGCCGATGACGTGGAGGACCAAATTTCTAAGACCTTGGGAAGACCAGGGCAATCCCTCAGAAAGTGGTCACCCTTACATAGATTGCAAGGGAATTTGGGTTTCATATTCTTTGTTTTAATCTTGTCGATCTCATTAACACTCCCAGTACGATTAATAATAGTTGGTTTCTTGGATCCAACATCTAATATGGTTGGAGAGTTGGTCACTTTCTAATTCTTCTTCTTCTCTTTCTATTTCTTCTTATTCTTATCAATATGGCTACTTTCTTTAGAGCTTTCACTAGGCGAAGAAGGAGAAATGGAAGGAGACCTGACAGCGAAAAAGGAGAAAGGTCGACATGAGGTTGATGTGTGTGTGGTGTGCTTATATCTGAAGCACCAGCATTTGAAATCATCGGAGTGGAAAACAACCATATTGGTAACCCAATTGTGAGACCTGGAAGGCTCAAAGTAGCGATGTAAGGAGGACCAATGTTTCCGTAAGAACCAACGTTTCTGTAAGAAGTAAAAACAAAGGTTTCCCCTGGCAAAGGGGTTCCTTCATTGGTCATTCTGAGAGCTGACACCATAAAAAATAAATATCCAACCTAGATTCTGCTAGGGAGAACAAACAACACATGCTAAAAATCTAGTAAGCAAACAAGCAAACAAAACCTTCTCACAATGAGCACACTAGTTGGTAATGAAATCCAATGTCATGGGAAAAAAGTAAGAAGGGGCTGAGATATAACGGGTGGAAAAGTTATGTTGACGACATGCTTAAAATACTTACGCCTTGGTGCAAGCTCCCACACATAATCGTGGGTATACCCTCCAAGGATCCCGAGTCAGTTTGGCCAACGTCGATTCCAAGTACCGTGAAGACTTTCCCCTCCACAGTCACCTTGTGTAAAGACCCTAAAGAGATATAACACTAAGGTTACCAACTACAACAGTGATGCCTGGGGAAATAGTCAACAGTCTGATCCACGCGGAAGGGCAGGGTATCTGGCCCAAAATCAACTTGAAACAATTCCACTCATCATTGTGGGTGTTGGAAAAAATATTTAAATTTTGGCTTTCAGTAGCTTAGAAAGAAAAAAATTATAGTGTTTAGCTACCGAAAGTGCAGGCTTTCGGTAGCTTAAATCTCAGGTTTCATATGCCCTTAGCTGTCGAAAGTGTATCGGCCGAGACTAAGCACTCAAGCGTCACATGGAGGAAGAGCTCATGAGGAAGCACAAAATAATAAAAATAAATAAAATGCAATAAACGGAAATAAAATCACTAAAATAAGGTTTTACAAAATGCCACGTCATCATTTCGGGTTTCAGCCATCGGAGGTTTGGCCGACGAAATTTTTGTTTTCTATTTCCTGAAACCTGAAATCCCGAAATCGGGGTTTCAGGACTTTCCGTGGCTTATGGCGCTCTGAAATTTCACTGTCAGCCACCGAAAGCTAGAACTTTCGACAGCTAAGATACCTTTGTTTTTGACGTGTTAGCCACCGAAATTGCATATTTTTCATATGCAAAAAACTTCCTTGGGAAAAAAACATTTTTCTCAGCCTTGGAGAGGCCATTTTTCGTGTTCTAATAGACGATCAACATCTACATATCCTAATATTTCCATTGGTGTCTTCAGAAGTTCATTTGGAGCTTGGGAAAGTAGTCAAAATCCCCCTGAAAGATGAGGTTCATTTTCAGAAATGTGGCATTTTTTACTATGCTGAGTCGTCATTTTCAAATGATGATTCTGAGCGACTCGAATATAATTTTGAGAAACGATCGAACTTTTTTGTGCCTAACACATATGAGATCAATAACCTCCCTCATTTTTCCTACAGTTGTCATAGATTGGGAGAATCGAATCCATCTCCGAGCCTTAAGTTTCGGATCTCAGAATTTCCCCGTTTGACACATGTTTTTGAAAGGCGGATCTGGGGCAAATGGAAAGGGAGATCAGGAAACCAAGAGAGGTTTTTGGTCAGAAAAAATAGATGAACAAAAACCTCTTTCATTTTATACAAATTTTTCATTATTCGAGAAATACAGAACCATAACCGCAGCCCCAGTTTTCAACAGCTTGGCCCATTATCTATGGCAGAAAGTTTCTGAATTTGATGGCAGCAGTTATCTTTTGGGAGGATTTTGACCTCAATACCTACATGAAATGCCTTTTCATTCCTAGAAGGATTTCTTTTGGAATAGGAATCATTTTTCAGTTATTCGAAAGGGGGTAGAAGACATATATTATTGTATCTTCTTGAAGAAAAAAAAGGGGGGAACAGCCCGAGAGCCTTTTGGAGGCTGGGTTTGTAATGCATTCCTTTTCAGCAAATATAGAACAGAATGCCAAGAGATTCTACACCTTGCCACTGTATAATTGTGTCTTCTTCCTTTGTTATTGTTTCTGAAGTTTTCATCACTTCTCTTTCTTCCTTCCATTCATTAATTCAGCTTGTAATGGTTACAATTCAGTGATACTTCTGTTGTAGCTAATTTAAANTTTATTAAATCAATTAGGCAAACGATGTCATGCCTCTTTGTTTCTGATCTATAAATGAGTGAAGGGCCTGTTTCAGACCTAGTTCTAGAAGCCTCTTATGACTGATCAATCAACAAATTTATTTCATTTAAAATGTGTTAAGGCTTGGCTCTATTACAGCCTAGAGTCAAATCTTGTGAAAATAGTGGGTGTACCTTCAAGTGACCGCCATAATATGTGCAATCTCTACACCAATACCAACAAAGTAGGGTGAGTAACTCTGCCAGTCTTAATGCGACCTCAGGTTTGGCCCTTGTGTGAGAAGGGCTTCCCAGGACAAAATGTAGAAATTGGATTTCACCACTCCCTAACACAAGATTCTATGTTTGTTTGCATATTTGGAAAGTTATCTTTCACACCTATTCCAAAGCCCTACAACTAATCAGATGTAGGTTTGCTACCAGAAAATATAAAAATGTCTAATCAATTTTTAGTTTAGCGCTTTATTTTTAAGGCTATTGTTACTCAAAAGGAAAATGGCGTGGACAATATGGTGTTTTGACCGACTCAAAAGTTATGAAAAGAGAATAATATGCAATCTTTTCAATTCAATGAAAGTTATTCTACGAGAAGGACAAAACATTCATCATTTCAGATGCACAATGTCCCAAAATGCCAAAAAGCATGCAATTTTGTTACTTCAAATGCAAGCTAGTCTCAATACCCAAAAGTGAGAATGCGTATATGTTCTTTGTTTGATTATTATGTATAAAAAGATTAAATGCAAAACTTTAAATGCTCCACTACTTTCAATCAGGAGAAAAAGTCATATACAGATGCAAAAGACAAGAAGCAAAAAGGGCTACAAACAAAGCATGCACTCAAGGCAGTGAGGTATGAAAGAAAACAAGTAGAAACTTGTTCTAACAAGTAAGAACACCATCAAGGATTCTAAAACCAATCAAACATTCAAGGAATAAAATAAAATGCAGAGAAGAATCCAAGAAATGATAGGGAGAAAGAGAAACCACTCAAAACTGTCCCGACAAAAACGTAGCTAGAAAAGGCAATTTCACATTTCTAAAATAGGTTTCAATCTCCAATCAATACAAGAGGGATTGATAAGCATAAAAAACCATCAAAAAACAATCCAAACAACTTCACAAACCAATCACATACTCTGGGTAAAGAGCTCTACAAAACAAGTTGCAAAAGACTGAGCAAAAGAAGGCAAAAACTCTCAAAAAAGAGACTAGTGTTCCCCCAGAAGGGTGCACAGAGTGTTTCAATGCTCCCTAAGAAATTGTAGGGGGGAATTGGCTCTCTGGTATGGCCTATAGGGGGGATTTGGTCCTCCCAGAAACTCTGAAAATGAGACAAAAACCATGCAAAAACTCACCCAGAATGCATGAAAATTGGTGAAATTGCTAGTGAAGGTAAGAGAAGGTTAATGGATGATGATCAAACAATAAAAGTGATCTGAAAGGAGGGTAAATGTCAGGGACAAACCAAGGAAACACAAATATATTTCGATCCCCAATGGAGTTTCCAATTGTTTTTACAGGAGAATCCCCCTACAGACAAGTGGATTCCCTCTTAGGATCTAGACACCTAAGACCAAGACAGAAAGGGTGCTAACATTGGTCACTGACATCCTTTTAAACCTATATAAACTAATGTATATAGAATAGTAAGAAAGGTGTACCTTTTTAATGATGTTCGTTCTCGCACAGTCCAAGTTGAGCTTTGATCCCCAAGCTCCTCGATAAGTCCTGCAAAACAAACAAAGACGGAACAAGTTTTCTATTCTACTAAGATTATCTTGAAACCTGATCTATCTAATAGAGACAAGTTCATGTAGAATAAACACAATCTTGAAAGAAACAGGCCAAGAACATATGTATATTAATGAAAACAAAGCAAATTTCTTCCAACCATGATGTAGATGCAGCAGCGTCACCAAGCTCTCTTTGTCCAGAGCCTTGCTCAAAAGTTTCACGATCAAAATGAATATGCTTTCACTAATAAATCTCCCTTATGAGATCATAATTTTGATGCCTCTAATAAGCCATGTCTTTTACCATGAGAATTCATCCTTATATAATCTTGGAGAGACCCAACCACCTTAGATATTATTGGGATAGGTTGAGGATATTTCTCCTTCAGTTGTGGATCTTTACCTCAGATTCGAATCCAACTGATTTTCAAGATGAAGGGGATTTTTTCCTGATTTTCCTCAACAACCCAAAATTTGCTAAAATAGGCCAGTGCTCCCCCAAAAGGGTGCACAAAGCATTGCAATGCTCCCCCAAAGAAGGCTAGGGAGTGTTGGCACTCCCTGGAAGTGGGTAGGGGAGTGCTGCCCAAAATTCCTTCAGAAAACCTAGCACTACCCCAGAAGGGTGTACAGGGTGCTACAATGCTCCCCCAAAGGAGGGTAGGGAGCGTTGGTACTCCCTGACAGTGGGTAGGGGAGCACTGCCCAAAATTCCTTCAAAAAACCCAACGTTCCCCTAGAATGGTGTCTTGAGTGTTGCAACGCTCCCCCAAAGAGGGGTAGGGAGCATTGGCACTCCCTGACAGTGGATAGGGGAGTGTTTCCCTTCAAAAATCATTTTTAAGTGGTATTTTCCATGGAAAATGCTTTGTACTCCTCATCATATGATTTATCCTTCTTAAACCAATATTTCAAGGTGTCTCAAGTGTCCTTGTGATGTCGTTCGAGACACAACATGGGAAAGATGATTGTATGATGTATGTGACACTTACGACACTTGCGACACTTATGGCTAAAGAGCAACACTTGTAATGACGACAATAGGTCATCATTGAAGTGGATAATTTTGATCTGTAACACTTTCCCTCTTGTCAAAGGCTTGTTTTATTTTATGTTGATGATCATGTGCTTTATCAAGCTGTTTCTCCTTGGTCTATTGTACTTCTACCATCTATTGTATCCTCCTGACCATATCATCGGGTTCTCCTTGGTAGTCCTGGAGGAACTTTTCCACATGCAAGGCAAGCTGAGTAGGAAAGATAGCCTCAACCCCATACACAATCTGAAAAGGGGAAACACCAAGAGACCTCTTTGTTGTAAGTCTATCAACCCACAAGGCAAATTTCAGCTTTGAGTCCCATGCTTTCTTGTTGTCTTCTAACAATTTCTTGATGGCATTTATGAGGCTCTTGTTAGAGGACTCTTCTAAACTATTTCCCTGATGGTAGTAGGGAGTAGAATGGATTAAATTAATCTCATACTGCTCACAGAAATTAATTAATGTTTCATCTCTAAAAGAGGAAGTATTTTCTATAACAATCCTACTTGGACAGCAAAACCTGGACATGATATTCTAAAGAAATCTAATGATTACCTTGTGGGAGGAGATTCTTGTAGGAATATCTTCTGTCCATTTGGTGAAATAGTCAGTGGCAGTTAGAATCCACCTGTGTTGGCCACTTGAGGTTGGGTGGATCTCCCCAATGAAGTCAATAACCCACTATTGAAAAGGTCCAGAAACCACTATAGGTTTCAAAGGAAAATATTTGAGCTACTGCTTTCCAGACAAATTTTGGCATTTGACACAAGCTCTAATATTTGCACAAACATCAATAAAAAGGTTGGGATAGTAATACCCATCTCTGAGGATCTTATAAGTTGTAGTCCTCCAAAAATGGTGCCCCTATGTCATGAAAATCAGTCATAGCTCTTTGGGCCTCTTGTGGGTCCAGACATCTCAGTAGAACTCCCAGAGGATCCTTCCAGTACAAAACCTGATCAATGAGACAATATTTGATTGCTTTGATTTTCAAATATCTTACCTTGTTTTTGTCCAAACCATCAGGAGGTCTCAATTTTTGCAGGAAATATATGATGTCTTTATACAAGGTACATTCTTCTAAGTTAAGGTTGACATGAGATTCTTTATCAGCAATCTCAGTTTGCTGATTTTCTGAGTGTGTGTTCATGAAATTAACCCCCAACACCTTGCAATTTGATTCAGCCAGTAACCTAGCTAAACCTTTTCCTTTCACCAATTTGGTGGGTTTTATTTCCAGGTCGAACTCCAGAATTTTGGCAATCCATTTTCTTCTCTTCCCATCTATATCAGGCTAGATCAATATCTATTTTACTAAGGCTGAGGGGACATATGAAATAATATTTGAATGCAGAACACAGATTCTGAAAGTCTTGAGGGCTTTGACCAAAGCATATGTTTGCTTCTTCATGATATCATATCTCATTTCTACATCCCTCAATGCTCTGCTAAAAAAGGAAATAGGTTGCTCTAACCCCTCTGTATTTTTCTGTAACAAAATAACAGCTAGTGTATCAAATGAGGCAAAAGAAAAAATAAAAAATTCCTTAGAATAGTCGGGGCTGATGAGCACAGGTTCTTCAGTCAAATCCCTCTTGATTTAGTCAAAATAATTTATGGACTCGGTAGTCCATTTCACTGCGTTCCCCTTTCTAAGCATGGCTATAAGGTGCTTAACCAACTCAACAAAATTAGAAATGAACCTCCTCAAAAAGTTGATTTTACCCAAGAAAGATTGAACCTCTTTCTTAGATCTAGAAAAAGATAAGGCCTGGATGGCCTCTA
The DNA here is from genome assembly GCA_000966675.3 of Picea glauca. Classification (NCBI taxonomy): domain Eukaryota; kingdom Viridiplantae; phylum Streptophyta; class Pinopsida; order Pinales; family Pinaceae; genus Picea; species Picea glauca. The sequence continues at coordinate 33,953 of JZKD02S1038852.1, read as the reverse complement.
CTCTGATTGGATCAATCCTTACTCCTTCTCCTAACACAAAATGCCCCAATAATTTACCCTCTTTCATAGAAAACAAGGATTTCTTAGGATTGAGGGAGAGACCAAACCTTCTTCACTTCAGGAATACTTTCTTCAAATGATGACAATGCTCTTTATCAGACCTTGAGAATATTGTAATTTCATCTAAACAGATGACTACAAATTTAACATTTTCCTCGATAAAGGAAACATCCATGGCTCACTGGAAGGTTGCTCCTGCATTCATCAATCCAAAGGGCATTTTTACCTACATGAATGTACCCCAAGGAGTAGTGAAAGTTGTCTTCTCTCTATCTTCAGGCATGACAACGATCTGATTGTAGCCATAGAAGACATCAATCATAGACATCCTGGATGAACCAGTCACTCTCTGCAAAATGTACTCCATATTCGGCAAGGGGTAGTTATCATTTTTGGAGCTCCTATTCAAATTTCTGAAATCAACACACAACCTGATTTACCCATTTTTCTTCCTCACAAGCACCAGATTAGCCACCCATTCTGAATATCTCAAAGGAATGATGATCTGGGCATCCAACAGCTTCTTTACTTCCTTTTTCATAATAGGTAGCAGCCTGGGGTTTATCTATCTTAGTTTCTGCCTGAAAGGTTTGGCCTCTTATTTCAAAGGGATTTTGTGTTCCATGATGTCTGTGTCATATGTTCTTAAGTCTTCATATTTCCGAGAAAAAACATCAGCAAAGTCCCTCAAAATCTTGACATACTCAATCCTTTTCTCCTTTGATAGACTTCTAGACAATTTGACATACTTGGGATCCTCCTTTGTTCCTAAATTGCATTCAATCACATCAACCTCTTTAGTTGAGTTTTTAACCTTTACAGCAACATCATTTATGTCAAACAATCTCTCCAAGGGGACAAGTCCCTTTGGAATATGGTTGCTTGGCAACTGAACATGATGGTCAACAATTTATTTAGAAAAACATCAACATGAGGGATTTCTTCAGTATCTTGATCTTGATCAATATGCAAATCAGAAAATTCATCTACAGTTTCAAGAAATCTTTTCATTTCAAGATCATCCTCAAAAACCTTCCAATGTTTGACATTGTCAGGAATAGAGGGTTTGTATTTTACTTCCACCTCATGCTTGAGCTTTGGGGGCAAAGGGACCCTAAAATTACTTGCTAATACATCCAATGAATCTTCCATAGAGTTCTCCTCCCTTCGAACAAATGAGATATTAAAATCCAAGAAGAAACTATCAACAAGATCCTAGACTTCATTTCTATAGGCCCTTAAACTAGGGTTCTTAGCTTGATACAAATTTCTAACCTGGTGGATAATTAACTCGGCATCTCCAAACACTGCCAGATCCTCAATCTCCATGTATTTAGAAGCTCTCAAACCCAAGACAAGAGCCTCATATTCTGCCACATTGTTTGTCATTTCAAATTCAAGTTTAAAAGACAGAGATATGGTCTCATGGGTAGGGGAAATGAAAACTACCCCAGCCCCAGCACTTTCCTTGGAAGAGGCCCCATCAAAAAACATTTTCCAAACAGAGGTATTTGGAGGAGGGTGTTCAAAAGAGGTGATGGGTTGCTTTTTGATTTCAATAGGTGCTTGAGAGCCATCAATGAGTTGTAACATATTGGTTCCTAAATCAGTATCAACTGCAAAAATGGGGTGATTGGTCGGATTTGCTTCATTACTGATGATGTAATAAAATTGTTCTTCCCTATAAATCCTTCTATATTCCCCCCCCAAACATAGGAATAGTGGCATATGAAATATCCATCTTCAACATTCCCCCCAATCTTTTAATCCAATAGCTAGATAAGAGCATCCCAAACTTAGGGGGAACATCATCAACCACAATATCCATGACCACACTTTTCATTGGAAACTGGAACAAGGAAACAACCAATTCTTTGATAACCCTAAGGCACTTCACCTTCCTAGAATCAAATGAGAACAGGTCATTGTAAGTTTTAGTAACCTCCAACCCAAGCTCCTCCATGGAAATCTTAGGCATGAGATTGTGAGATTCCCCTGAATCCATCAAGCAGTTGTGTAGAACCTTATCGTGGATGTTCACTGAGGTATAGAAAGGAGGGAAGGAGTTATATTTATCATCTACCAAAGGTCCCAGTATGATAGCAGGTTTTTCATCTTGTAGGTTGACCGAATCTATGGGATAATATGAAGGCTCAGGCTGTAGCACTTTGGAGAGGTACCTCTTGAAATCCTCATGCTTGACTAGCTCCAAGAAAGGTACGGGGATCTTAATCTTTTGAATCTCATTCTCAAAGCTAAATGAGGAGGGAAGATTGATAATTTCCTTTTCTTCTAGGATAGGTATTCTAACCACTGTCTAGGGGTCTTGTGCCTCTTTTTCTTTGTCGCTAGCTTCCACCTCCTTAACAGGATGCTCTGTTCTAGTGGGCCGCTCAAGAATGTCAGGATTTCCCTCTTTCTTCTTGGACCTGAGGTTGTATCTATTTCGATTTCCACTGGTTCTTTCCCCTTTTCTCAGCTCATTTAGTTGGCTATCCATGAGAGACTCTTCATATGCAAACTAAGTTAAATGAGAGGATGAAGAGGTGCCACCAAGACAATGGATTTCAGGATCAGATTCTTCTTCCTCTCCTTCCTCGTCAGTAACTAGGTTATTTTGGATAGGGGATTGGATTTTTTTATCATCCCTATCCCTATTTATTTGATCTCTCTGGATGATATAAGGGGAATTATTTGGTCTCCTGAAATTACCCATGTTGTAAGTATTTTGGGCATTCCTATAGCCCTGTTTCCCCTCAAATTTCAATTTCTCCATTTCTACAGAAAGTGATTTTACCAGTTTTGTTAACTCATCAACTTGAGGGTGGGAAGAAGAGGAACCAGAGGTCGAAGATTTAGCCCTACCTTTTCTCCTGTCTCTATCAGCCTTACTCCTAATTTTATCAACTGCCAATATATTGGATTATACTTCAATGGCTACGTCTTGCATATGAGCCAAGGAGGTAGCTCCTCTTTCTCTTAATAGGAGGAAAAACTTAGGGTCAAAAGAGCTAGAATAAATGATCTTGGAAAAGGTTTCAGTAGGCTTAATTTCAGTGGGGATCTTATTGTACATCTTATTAAACCTCTTCGATAAGTCTGAAACAGACTCCCCTTCTTCTCTCTTAAGTGATCCAAACTCTGTAATATAATAAAGGAAGTCTTTTTTATCCCCCCAGTGTCTCGAAAATGAATCATCCAGAGCTTCAATCCCATCAATAGATCCAGGATTCAAGCCCCTAAACCATTTTCTAGCCTCACCATCAAGGCCTGCACAAAAAATCTCAGCCAAACATCTTCATTTTCAATATTAAGATTATCTGAATAATTGTAAAAAACTAAAAGGTGTTCTTCAGCAGTTATGTCTTCCTCTCTTGTAAACTTTGAAATATACTTGAGGTAATCTCCAACTGGGAGGGAATTCATAGGTTGAGGTAAAATGAGAGGGCCATACATAGCAGCCACTATGGAATCCATTATGTTTCTAGGAATATTAGCACCTGCCATTGGAATGTGAACTGTAGGAGAACTAGGGGGAGATGGAGTTTGGACAGGTGGGACTAGAGTTGTGTTTCCAAGGGAAAGGGGAAACAGTTGAATGTTGGAGGAGAATAATATGGGATTTAAGGGAAAACAAGTTTCCCCCTCTTTAGATACTACAACTTTGACAGGAGGAGGAGTAGGAAAACCCAAAGTAGGACAATCTTCTAAGATTCTGGGTCCAAACCACTTTACAATCTCAGGGGAAGCAAGGGTGTCGAAGATTTCTTCTAAATGAGGTCTAGAAGGGGAAAATTCAACAGGGAAAATCCCAAATTTAAACTTCTGGAAACTCTAACAGATGGTATAACAGGAGAATTAGATGCAGCTACTGGAATTTTTAAAGAAGAATCATGTAAATTACCAGAATCACCTGATACAGCAGTTGAAATCCCTTCTTGAGAGGTCTTTCCTTTTTTGATAATATTTTATGGGTCAGCTTCAGGTGCTTCCAGAGGCAGTTGTGGAGTAGACCTCGTGTATCTACTATTGGGTATGTGTTATATTATTTGCACGAGTAGTAGTGTCATCTGTTTAGGTGGTTTTTTGGCACAAGGTTTTTGTCGATGGTTTTTCTATTTCCGGTTAAGGAATTAGGGTTTTGGACTAATCCAGTTCATTGGGTTAGGGTTTTGAATGTTGTTGGCTCCTATATGTATATTGTATTGTAAACAATGTAACACCATGAATGAATATAGAATATGTTGGTTTTCCCAGTTTGGGTTTCCAGGGGAAAAATCTCTGTGTAATGTTTGTATTTTCCATTGTATCTTTCTGCTCTTTTCTGAATATCTGTTTGCAGTCGATATTGTACAAGGTTAGAATTTAAATTTGGTATCAGAACTTTATTGTCTTTAGGGGGACTCCTTTGTGGTCAAGGGTTTGGCTCGAGAATGTGATAAACCTTGTTACAGTGGGAGATCTACAATATTGTTTTTCAGGTGAAAAGAAATGGCAAGAAATTCAAAGATGGAGATCAAGAAGTTTAATGTGAAAATCTTTCAGCTGTGGAAGCTCAAGAGGGAAGATCTTTTGTTGGACAGAGATTAGTGGATTGCGGTAGATCCAGGTACTACACCTACAGTAACTTCTGTAGATGACTGGAAAAATATGGATAGAAAGGCAAAGAGCACAATCTGACTGTGTCTCTCCGATTCAGTATTACTGAATGTGTCAAAGGAAGCTATAGCCAAGGATTTATGGGAAATGTTGGGAAATTTGTATCAGTCTAAGTCCCTAGTAAATAAACTATTCCTGAGAAAGAAGTTGTATAACTTGAGGATGAGAGACGGAGACTCAGTGGAAGATCATTTGAATGCCTTCAATACTATGGTAAGTCAGTTAGTATCTGTTGAGATTAAAATTTCAGATGAAGATAAATGTATCAGTTTGTTTTGTTCTTTACCAGACTCATGGGATAGTCAGGTTGAGGCCATAGGTAGTAATACAACTTCTTTGAAGTTTGAAGAAGTGGTCTCATCCTTGTTGTTGAAGGAGATGAGACGAAAGAATATGGAAGGACATAGAACAAATGCATTATTTGCAAGAGGGTGTTCCCAGGAAAGAAATAGATCTAATTTCTCAAGTGGGACATCTAAGTCTAAGGGTATATCTAAATCTCCTGGAAAGTTTGTAAGGGTATGTTGGAGGTGTGGAAAAGAAGGGCACTACAAGAAGCAGTGTAGATCCAAAGTTGAGAAAAAGAAG
>JZKD02S1038841.1:0-13355 GCA_000966675.3 Picea glauca | reverse complement strand
AAAGTTTAAATCTTTTATAACTTTTGTTGTAACAACATTTTTTAATATAATTTAAAGAATAAATAATTACTAACTGAGAATTAATATGATAGGATTTTAGTTTTCAAATTATTGCTAAATTATATAACACTGTAATAGCAAAGAAACTTCTTGCTTTTCATAATTTTTGGGATTAATTGTGCTGCTTAGAATAGAATTTAGACACATCTTTTAGTTTTTTTATTTTAATATTTTTTTCATAAATATAAGAATTTGTAAGAACCTAACCTTGGATATTAAGTAAGATAAAAATTAAGAGATATTATAAATGAAATTATGATGGTGTCCTCTTTAATAATGATGCATTTGAAAACAATCATCATATGATAAAGAAGTGACATTATATTTTGAAAAGATCTATGGTACAATATAGTAAAATTTTCACTTGTTAGCATTGTGCATTATTAGTCCCTGCCGTAGGCATAAAGGGACTATAGAGATCGATAAGTTGTTGGCTATATATTAGTTTGTCGTTTGACCATAAATATTTGCATAATACCTATTGTTGGAGCTAGGGAAATAAAAACAAATATTTTTATAGAATAAATAGTACCATATATGTACTGATCTGGTTGGATAAGATATTTGAGGTGTTATTGCCGGCTTCGCTATTCCCAATGTTTTATATGGCAACATATCCAAACTTTTTCTTGTATACAGTATTTTTGAATCATATATTTTTCCTCTGTATTGCTTCAAGGTGGATTAATGCTAGCATTAGTTCGAATGTTTCTATTAACATTTTATGCTACCTGAATATATTCGTAAGTTTTGATATGTACTAAGCATATCAAAAAGTTTTGATATCCAAGCTTTATAGTGATTACGAATTCCAAAGTTTATAACGTCCTTGGCGAATGTGTTTTTGTTGAAATATATTGACACTTTTTTCGAGATGCCTCATTAGGCCTGGCAACTAAAATGTTCACATGAGGCGACGTCCTCCAATAGGCCTGACAACTTAAATGTTTGCATATCGTGAGGTCCCTAGACAACCCGACAACCTTAAATGTTTATGTAAATACACTTCTTGGAGTACATTTTTCCTCTAAATTTTCCATACAGTAACTGAAGAGCCATTGTATGTTTCATTCTTCTTCTACCTTTGCAATGCAATTTTGTTATCGTTGAAGCTATATACATTGTTTACTGGTTTGGTGACTACTTCTTCTTTGCTGGTTTCTCGGTCACTGCTTATTGTTGTTTCGTTCACGAGTCAACCTGCGGTTCTGCATTTCAGCATTTCAGAGTAAGTTTCGATGCCATAGTTTCATTTTCTCTATTCAGTGTTTGTAGTCTGCAAGTAAGAATGTTTGCTTATTTCTTGTGGCATGGTCCTCGTATGTTTCCAGTTCCTTCTCTGCTTGGTCTACAGTTTCGTAATCGTTGGAGATACATATGTTGTTTACTGGGTCGGTGGTTCTTGCTGGTTCGTTGGTTCGTGGGTTGCTGGTTCTGTTTGTTTGGCTCGAGTTTACGCTTTGGGGCCTTGGGGGTGCAGTTTGGCTTGTTCATGCTTTCTTGATGTATGGTTCTTGCTATTTTCTTTTGTTTGCTTAGGCCTTTCAGGGTTGGGGTACAATTGCGGTGGTTGGAGCTTTTCTTTTTCTACTTTTTTTTGGATTATTATAATTTTTTGGGGTGCTTTGCGGTGTTGAGCTCCTGAATCCAGGAGTCGGCATGCAGTTTTGTTATTTTCCCTCTCTATTGAGGTCCATATCTGTTATATTGTGATATTTTTCTGGTGCCTCAGTGCTGACATGACAGAAAATAGTTGCATGCAAAATTGTTCGAGGATTACATGTGAAATTTCAATATCCACAACTTTTTTGTTGGAATAAACCATATGCAGGGTACATTTATAGACCATGTATGGTCGGATGTGCCAATCTGACATTCCATGTTCTTTCTCATCTGCACAGACTGCTGTGCGCACGATACAATTTCTGTTGTGCGTGAGGTATGATATGTACAACAAAGATTCAACAAGATTATATTTGGATGTCTGGAAGCATGTGTGGGTATTTTTCCATGGAGAACCAAAAAACTTGTATCGTGGACAGAACAGTCTATGTAGAGGATAAATAACACGTATTTCAATCGGTGGAGGCATATCTCAATAATTTGCCACGGAAAACCATAAATTGTTTAGCTACGACCATGTAGTTGCGTGATGTTTTGTGGCTTGTAATATCTTTTGGGCAGGGAAAAAAAAATTACACATTTACAACCATGGATGGAGAAGCGCAAAGGTTCATGTTTCTGCCTAAGTTGTATACTGTTTGTTGAGTCTATTTTACTATATGTACATATTTCTTCTCCTCCCGTGCATACCAACTTCCATTCATGTTCATTGTGTTTTGTGCATTCCCACATTAAAACAAACAGAATAGCTGGAGAAAAGGAGGGAGTCTTGACTGCATCAGTTGAAGAGGATATAAAAAGGTGCATGCTTGTACTGCTATTTCATATTGCGTTGTTTTGTATTTAATTTACGGTCTGTATATGTGTTCATCTAGTTTATTATATGTACATGTTGCATGCCTTCGTACATGATACATTATCTTCATAACATTCCTTCTTGCATACTAACCTTCTTCATGTTTGTTGTCTTTTCGCTGCATTGGTACATATAAAAAAACATAATAGTTGGAGATGGTGATGGTGTCTTTGGCGGGTAAATAGACTTGTTTCTCTTCTTTTATATGTCTGTCTTCATACTAACTTTCCTTCATGTGCATTGCATATTCGGTGTTGCTTCCTTGGAAAAAACAGGTTGGTTGGACATGGAGATGAATTGTTCTGTGCAATAACAGAGGGTTCCGTGGTACAATATTCTAAAAGGTATACCAATTGTGGTGGTAAATTAAATATACAAAGCGGGTGGGGGAATATAATATTAGAGTTCAAAACGATGGCTTGGCAACAATGGGCCTTTCTGCCCCCCTATTTCTACTTTTTCCATTTTCCATTATCCCTTTTGTTTTCTAATTCATCTGCTTAGTGTGCTTTCTGAAAATGCCTTGGTGCACCGATTGGCGGACTAATGGTTTCACATCTGTGGTCACACTTCTGACTTGTTCCATAATTTACTACTTTCTTGATTGCGGGTGCCAGGCTGCATGGTTAAAGATTGCTCCCCTGCCTTCCGGGGGTCCGCGATATATAGCTTGGCCATGGTGCCTTGCCCTCGCGTCCTGTTTACCGTGAAACATTTGCCCAGTTAAAAAAAACAAATGCATACAATTTTACGGTTGTTTGGTCCTTGTGATGGACAATATACAATGCATATGCTTGTTTAGTCCTGATGTTCATGTGCACATGCTTGCATCAACAAAATTTGGACTAGTGACACGGGCATGAGCAATCAGTCATCCCAGACATCAAAAGACCGACAAGGCCAAAGGTAAAGATGTATATGATATGCTCTTACTATGTTTACTAAAAAAATATTCTCGACTTTATATTCATCTATGGCATGGTGGATATGATGATTTTGACTGCAATACATGGTTTGAAGCTCACAAGAAGTATCAACAAGTACAAGTGAGATGCCGAACGTGATGCATGTTCTATAGAGTAAGAGGTGTGGTTACAAAACTATGGATCCATAATTCATCCAAGCTACGTGTGTACTTGTATATTTATTCCAGTGAAAGAAGAATACAGGAAAAAAAATAAAAAAAAATGCAAACTACCATTCACTTTAGTTTTTCCTGTTCAAAAATTGTGACCAGGTCTAGAGTTGTAACATCCAAAGTACTATCAATAGAGGGCTTGAACAATCGCCGAACTGGACAAGTGTTCGTGGGGGACATAATGGTCATCTATAATACCTACTTGGACACGGCAAACAAAAGTAGATCCATTATGCGTGCTGACATGACAGACAAGGAGTCCATGATGACAGTGACACTAACTGTTCCTTCACAACTTGTCCAGAAACATGCAGAAAAGATATTTCCGGGTAATGGGATATCCATTACAAATTTTAATGTATTTCCCAAAACAATATATGACCATGGTGATTACGATCGAATTATTTCGCTGAACGAAACAAGCATTGTGGAAAAAATTCCCGCCGTTTGTTCAGAATATCGTTTCATCCCAGACTCGACTATCAACTAGCTTGCATAGAGCACTGATATTTACCCAATCAGAAAGATTGGCGCATCTGTCACATTGGCGAGAAAACTTGGCTTGCATCACATTCTCCATATAAAGGATGAAGAGTTAGACAACGACAAGGCAATGGTACCGCTTTTCATATTCAGTTTTGTCCTTTACTTTCACATGTGCATGTATGTCGGGTAAGTTACACAAATATTGCACTATTCCATGTTGCAGCTACAATTGTTCGATACGTATTCAAATTTGTTTTTGTCAATCGAACAACAATTGCATAAAGGGCATATTCCACTTATGCTGTTCAAAAATATAACAAAGAAAAGAGATGTTAGAGAAAGGATCTTTCATACAACCCTGGAAACATTTGTAATAGAGTTGCAAGAAAATATAGTAGAGGATCTGAAGAAACTAGCTAGATCTACAACTTTTGTGCGTATACATCCTCAAAATCATCCTCATTTTTCTTATAGAAATAGCCTTAAACAAATTTCGGTGGCCTATTTAATTTTCTATTTATTTTTTTAAGGGGAGGGGGGGGGGGGGGGTGCAGTTCTGTATTATTTTGTTCGATGTATTAATTCCTATGCTCGCGTTCCCAGGTTGAATGCATTTTGGTTGCGGCTAATTTGTACTCGATCCCCTTTGAACCTGTATGTGCAAAATGCAATTGTCCTGCTTCTGCCTCCGCTTTGATAAGTGATGATATGACTGATTGTCTGCGATGCGGTGAAAAATGTCCATATATATATGGACATTGCGTGAATGGTGTCATCCGAACCGTGGGCAACATGACCGTGCATTGTATGGTTAGGCAACCTCTGTTACAAAATGTGCTTCCTAAGTTGGCAGATTTGTCGTATGAAACGTATCTACAGAAAAAGGCAAGCAGTGTGTACATGCTGCGGGAGCTTCAGATACACAACAAATTCACCTTAAATGAGGACAATGCAATTTTTCATATTGGCTGAAGAAGGGAAATATATATATATCAAATTTTGGCAGGAAACGAAAATACCTCATGTGTCTCTGCAATATTTCTTCAACATCCAGCTGAATGTTTGTCGGATAACTGTTTTTCACAATTAAGTGACCTCTCCAATCTGGTACGCTTGATTTTTTTCAATGACACATGAATACGTAGGATTTGATTTCACCTTATTAGTCCCTGCCGTAGGCATAGAGGGACTATAGCGATCGATAAGTCGTTGACTACATATTAGTTTGCCGTTTGACCAGAAATATTTGCATAATACCCATTGTTGGAGCTAGGGAAATAAAAGCAAATATTTTTATAGAATAAATAGTACCATATATGTACTGGTATGATTGGATAAGAGATTTGAGGAGTTATTTCTAGCTTCGCTATTCCCAATGTTTTATATTGCAACATGTCCAATTTTTTTCTCGTATACAGTCTTTTTGAATCATATATTTTTCTTGTGTATTGCTTCAAGGTGGATTAATGATAGCATTAGTTCGAATGTTTCTATTAGCATTTTCTGCTATTTGAATATATTCGTAAGTTTTGATATGTACTAATCATATCGCAATGTTTTGATATCCAAGGTTTATAGTGATTGCGAATTCTAAAGTTTATAACATCCTTGGCAGATGTGTTTTTGTTGAAATATATTGACACTTTTTTCGAGATGCCTCAATAGGTCTGACAACTAAAATGTTCACATGAGGCGACGTCCTCCAACATGCATGACAACCTAAATGTTTGCATACTGCGAGGTCCTTAGACAGTCTGATAGTCTTAAATGTTTATGTAAATACACTTCTCGAAGTACATTTTTCCTCAAAATTTTCCATATAGTAACTGAAGAGCCATTGTACGTTTCATCCTTCTTCTACCTTTGCACTGCAATTTCGTTATCATTGAAGCTATATACATTGTTTACTGGTTTGGTGACTGATTCTTCTTTGCTGGTTTGTTGGTTGCTTCTTATTGTTGTTTCGTTCGTGAGTCAACCTGCGATTCTGCATTTCAGCGTTTCAGAGTAAGTTTCGATGCCATAGTTTCATTTTCTCTATTCAGTGTTTGCAATATGAAAGTAAGAATGTTTTCTTATTTGTTGTGCATGGTCCTTGTATGTTTCCGGTTCCTTCTCTGCTTGGGCTGCATTTTCATAATCGTTGGAAATACATATGTTGTTTACTAGGTTGGTGGTTCTTGCTGGTCCGTTGGTTCGTGGGTTGCTGGTTCTGTTTGTTTGGCTTGGGTTTACGCTTTGGGGCCCTGCAAGTGTAGTTTGGCGTGTTCATGCTTTCTCACTGTCTCGGTCTTTCTGTTTTCTTTTGTTTTCTCCGGCCTTGCAGGGTTGGGGTCCAGTGGTGGTGGTTGCAGCTTTTCTTTTTCTATTTTTTTTGGATTATTATTATTTTTTGGGGTGCTTTGTGGTGTTGAGCCCGTGCATCAAGAAGTCGACATGCACTTGTGCTATTTTCCCTCTCTTCCGAGGTCCATATCTGTTATTCTGTGAGATTTTGTTGGTGCTTCAGTGCTGGCATGACATAAAATAGTTGCATGCAAAATTGTTGGAGGATTACATGTGAAATTTCAATATCCGTAGTTTTTTTGTTGGAATAAACCATATCTAGGGTACATTTATAGACCATGTATGGTCGGATGTGCCAATATGACATTCCGTGTTCTTTGTCTTCTGCATAGACTGCTGTGCGCACGATACAATTTCTGTTGTGTTTGAGGTATGATATGTACAACAAAGATTCAACAAAATTATATTTGGATGTCTAGAAGCATGTGTGGGTAGTTTTCCACGGAAAACCAAAATACTTGTATCATGGACACAACAGTCTGTGTAGAGGATAAAGAACATGTGTTTCAATTGATGGAGGCATATCTCAATAATTTTCCATGGAAAACCAGAAATCATTTAGCTACGACCATGCAATTGCGTGATGTTTTGTGGCTTGTAATATCTTTTGGGCAGGGAAAAAAAATTACAAGTTTACAACCATTGATGGAGAAGCACAAAGGTTCATGTTTCTACCTATCTTGTAGACTGTTTGTTGAGTCTATTTTACTATATGTACATATTTATTCTCCTCCCGTGCATACTAGCTTCGATTCATGTTCATTGTGTTTTGTGTGTTCCCACATTAAAACAAACAAAATAGATCGAGAAAAGGAGGGAGTCTTGACTGCACCGATTGAAGAGGATACAGAAAGGTGCATGCTTGTACTGTTATTTCATATTGCATTGTTTTGTATTTCATTTATGGTCTATATATTTGTTCATTTAGTTTATTATATGTACATGTTGCGTGCCTTTGTACATGATACGCTATCTTCATAACATTCCTTCTTGCATACTAACCTGCTTCATGTCCGTTGTCTTTTCACTGCATTGGTACATATAAACAAACATAATTGATGGAGATGGCGATGGCCTCTTTGGTGGGTAAATAGACCTGTTTCTCTTATTTTAGATGTTTGTCTTCATACTAACTTGCCTTCATGTCCATTGCATATTTGGCGTTGCTGCCTTGGAAAAAACAAGTTGCTTGGACATGGAGATGAATTGTTCTGTGCAACAACAAAGGGTTATGTGGTACAATAATCTAAAAGGTATACCAACTGTGGTGGTAAATTAAATATACAAAGGGGGTGGGGGCATATAATATTAGAGTTCAAAATGATGGCTTGGCAACAATGGGCCTTTCTGCCACCCTATTTCTACTTTTTCCATTTTCTATTATCCCTTTTGTTTTCTAATTCATCTTCTTAGTGTGCTTTCCGAAAATGCCTTAGTGCGCCAGTTGGCGGACTAACGGTTTCACATCTGTGGTCCTTCTTCTTCCTTGTTCCATAATTTCCTACTTTCTCGATTGCGGGTGGCAGGATGATAGGTTGAAGATTTCTCGCTTGCCTTCTGGGGGTACACGATATACAGCTTGGCCATGGTGCCCTACCCTCGCGCCCTGTTTATTGTGAAACATTTTCCCAGTTAAAAAAAAAAAATGCATAAAATTTTACGGTTGTTTGGTCCTTGCGATGGACAGTATACAATGCATATGCTTGTTTAGTATCGATGTTCATGTGCACATGCTTGCATAAGAAAAAGTTGGACTAGTGACATGGGCATGAACAATCAGTCATCCTAGACATCAGCAGACCGACAAGTCCAAAGGTAAAGATGCATATGCTCTGCTCTTACTATGTTTACTAAACAAATATCCTTGGCTTTATATTCATCTATGGCATGGTGGATATGATGATGTCGACTGTAATACATGGTTTGCAGCTCGCAAGAAGTATCAACAAGTACAAGCGAGACGCCGAACGTGCTGCATGTTCCGCAGAGTAAGAGGTGTGGTTGAAAAACTCTGGATCCATAGTTCATCGAAGCTATGCGTGTACTTGTAGATTTATGCCAGTGAAAGAAGAATATAGGAAAAAAAAATAAAAAATAAAAATGCATACTACCATTCACTTTAGTTTTTCCTGTTCAAAAATTGAGACCAGGTCTAGAGTTGTAACATCCAACGTACTATCAATAGAGGGCTTGAATAGCTGCCGAATTGGACAAGGGGACATAATGGTCATCTATAGCACCTACTTGGACAAGGCAAATAAAAGTAGATCCATTATGCATGCTGACATGACAGACAAGGAGACCATGATGACAGTGACACTGACTGTTCCTCGACAACTTGTCCAGAAACATGCAGAAAAGATATTCCCGGGTAATGGGATATCCATTACAAATTTTAATATATTTCCCAAAACAGTATATGTCCGTGGTGATTGCGATCGAATTATTTCGCTGAACGAAAAAAGCATTGTGGAAAAAATTCCCGTTGTTTGTTCAGAATATCGTTTCGTCCCAGACTCGACTATCAGCCAGCTTGTACAAAGCACTGATATTTACCCAATCAGAACAATTGGCACAACTATCACATTGGCGAGAAAACTTGGCTCACAACACATTCTCCATATAAAGGATGGAGAGTCAGACAACGACAAGTCAATGGTATCACTTTTCATATTCAGTTTTGTCCTTTACTTTCACATGTGCATGTATGTCGGGTAAGTTACACAAATATTTCATTGTTCCATGTTGCAGCTACAATTGTTCGATACGCATTCAAATTTGTTTTCGTCAATCGAACAACAATTGCATAAAGGGCAGATTCCACTTATGCTGTTCAAAAATATAACAAAGAAAAGGGATGTTAGAGAAAGGATCTTTTGGACAATCCAGGCAACATTTGTAGCAGAGTTGCAAGCAGATATAGTAGAGGATCTGAAGAAACTAGAGAGTTCTACAACTGTTGTGTGTATACATCCTCAAAATCATCCTCATTTTTCTTATAGAAATAGCCTTAAACAAATTTCGGTAGCCTGTTTACTTTTCTATTTATTTTTTTAAGGGGAGGGGGGAGGTGCAGTTCTGTATTATATTGTTCGATGTATTAATTACTATGCTCGAGTTCCCAGGTTGTAGGTCTTTTGGTTGTAGCCAATGTGTACTCGACCCCCTTTGAACCTGTATGTGCAAAATGAAATTCTCCTGCTTCTACCTCCGCTTTGATAAGTGATGATATGATTGATTGTTTGCGATGCGATGAAAAATGTCCATATATATATGGACATTGCGTGAATGGTGTCATCTGAACCGTGGGAAACATGATCGTGCATTGTACGGTTAGGAAACCTCTATTACAAAATGTGCTTCCTAAGTTGGAAAACTTGTCGTATGAAACGTATCTACAGAAAAAAGGCAAGCAGTGTGTACATGCTGCGGGAACTTTAGATACACAACAAATTCAGCTTAAATGAGGACAATGCAATTTTTCATATTGGCTGAAAAAGGGAAAAATATATATATATCAAATTTTGGCAGGAAACGAAAATACCTCATGTGTCTTTGCAATATTTCTTCAACATCCAGTGGAATGTTCGTCGGACAGGGCTAGTCAAGATTGCACGCGCATAAGATTGTTCGGTCCAAAAAAATGGGAATCATAGCAGCTAACCCCATATATGCCATGGGCGGAGGTATTTTGTACTGGGAACATATACTAGATGCAAGAGAAAATGAATGCGACAACGCCTTTTCTTTCTATATCAAATTGTTTGGTGCAAATGTCGATGGGTCCTGCTCTATAGAACCTTCAGGGAACTTGCTTGCGGCCTGTTTGAAGTTTGGTTGGTTCTTGGTTGTGTGCTTATATCTCTCAATTTGTATACCTTGTAACTCCAACTTTTGTTTGGAGGACAGGGAACAATATAATTGAATTTTTTAGCCAGCTGGCCTGCAAATCCGCCTGAAAATTTCTATGGCGCTATGGTGCAAATGTAGTATGTGGCTTGTTTTAGCAGATTACGTTGATCGATGAAATTGGTAAAATTATTGTCCTGGAATAATTTGAAAACAACGAATATATATTGTGCGAAGTGCAATTGTGCTATGATATCAAGAATAGGATCTTAAAATTCAAATTGGTCGTTGTTTTGGCATTTTTGCTTAATTGGTGAACTCGGTAAAATTAATGTCCTGGAATAATTTTAAATGAACGAATGTATACTGTGCAGAGTGAAATTGGGCTATAATATGAACAAGAGGTCCTTAAAGTTCAAATTGGTCCTTGTTATGCTTGCGGTGATAGAATTTAAAAAAAACTTTCTTTTCTTTCCTTCATTTTTTTTAAAAATAAGCGATTTAACATCCTTTAAGAATTTAATGTAATTCAATTGTGCAATATGAATATTTAGTATTTTAAAATAATGTTTTTAGATAAAGTTAGATAGAATGACCATTTGTAAACAATTGAAATCTTGAATACGCCAGTCGTGGGGTCCTGTCGATTTGTATATCCCAGAACTCTGACTGCTGTTTGGAGTACACAGGGCAATATAAGTGCAATGTTTAGCCAACCAGTCTACAACTCCGCCTCTCAATTTGTTTATTGCGGAAGTCTGGGTGATATTTTTAGGACACATAGCAATAGAGACTCAATTTTTAGCCTGCAATGCCGAGAACCCACGATCCAAAAAGTGCCTAAGTATGGAATGAGGGATCCACATATGCTCTATAAAATCTCATGTCGATTCTATATTGTGCTATCATATGAACAAGAGGTCCTTAAAATTCAAATTGGTCCTTGTTATTCTTGCGGTGATAGAATTTAAAAAAAAAAATTCTTTTCTTTCCTTCATTTTTAAAAAAATAAGCGATTTAACATCCTTTAATAATTTAATGTAACTCAATTGTGCAATATGAATATTTAATATTAGTAATTTAGTATTTGAAAATAATGTTTTTAGATAAAGTTAGATAGGATGACCATTCGTAAACAATTGCAATCTTGAATACGCACGTCGTGGGGTCCTATCGATTTGTATATCTCAGAACTCTGACTATTGTTTGGAGAAGATGGGGTGATAGAAGTGCAATGTTGAGCCAACCAGTCCGCAACTCCGCCTGTCAATTTGTATATCGCGAAAGTCTAGGTGCTATTTGTAGGACACAGAACAATAGAGACTCAATTTTTAACCCGCAAGGCTGAGAACCCGCGATCCAAAAAGTTCTTAAGTATGGAATGAGGGATCCACATATGCTCTATAAAATCTCATGTCGATATTATGTATTGCTCGTTTGTTGGAAAACTTTTATATAGCTCGCCTGACCAATTTTTCCAAACTTTCTTCTCTAATTAAATTCTACAATATCAATATTTAATATTAATAATTTAGTATTCAAAATAATGTTTTTAGATATGTTGGATAGTTGATAGGGATTACCATCCGTAAACAATGGCAAACTTTAACACGACAGTTCTTGAGTCCATCTGTGAATTTGTATATTAAAAGAACTCCGAGTGCTATTTAGAGGACACAGAACAATGGAAGTGCAATGTTTAGCCAAGCAGCCCATAGGTCCACTTGTCAATTTTTATATCGTGGAATTGTGGGTGATTTTTGTAGAGCGCGGAACAACAGAGACCCAATTTTCATCCCGCCATCCATAGAAGCTATGATCCAAAAAGTGGCTAAGTATGGAATTGCGGATCTATAGATGGTCTATGCAATTTCATGTCCATAGTTTATAAGAGTACATACTTAGTATGTATTACTCGTTTTTCGAAAAATTCTAGTGCGGAAGTTGGCAGATTCATGAGTTCAGATTTCACTTACTTTTATATGACTAGCCTGACCGACTGCTTCTCCGTTTAATATTGTAATAAACGAATATAAACTGGCCCAACTCCAATTGTGCTATGACCTGAACACGAGGACCTTAAAATTGAAATAGCTGGCACGTCTGCTTGTGAATTTGTATATCGCGGAAATGTGGATGCTATTTTTAGGCCACGGAAGAACAGAGGCCCAATTTTGAACCCACTAGCCCAAGAATCTGCCATCCAATTAATGGACAAATATGGAATTAGAAATCCGTACATGCTCTATAAAATGTCATGCCCATAGTTTGTAGAAATAGATCTTTACTATGTATTGCTCGTTTCCTCCGAATGTTGTTTAGAACACCCGAAACAATAAAAACCGCAATGTTGAAGGAGTCAGTCCGCAACTTCGGCTATCAATTTCGATATTGCGGGACTCTAGGTTGTATTTGTAGGATACGAAGAAATAGAGGTCCAACTTTGAGCCTGCGAGACCGAGACCCCGCATTCTGAAAAGTGGCCAAGTATGAAATACAGGATCCATACAAATTCTATAAAAACCTCATGTCCATACCTTCTAAGATTTCATACTTACTATGTATTACTTGTTTTTTAGAAAACTTCTACCTACGGAAGTTGGCAGATTCAATACTTCTGGTTTCAATTACCTTTAGATGACCAGCTCGACTGACTGCTTCTTCGTTTGATATTGTAAAACGAATATAAACAAGCCCAAGTCCAATTCTGCTATTACAACAACAAGCGGCCCTTAAAATTGAAATAGTCCGCAAATTCGCTTGTCAATTTGTATATCGCAGAAATGGCGGTGCTATTTGTAGGGCACGAAACAACAAAGACCCAATTTTGAGCCCGCCAGTCTGAGAACCCGTGATCCTACCAGAGAACCCGCGATCCAAAAATTGACCAAGTATGGAATGAGGGATGCATGCATCAAACATATTTCAAACTCATATTTCTATGTTTGAAAGCATATCTGTATAGCTTATTGCAAAAATATATATATATATATATAT
>JZKD02S1038819.1:0-13355 GCA_000966675.3 Picea glauca | reverse complement strand
CCCTTATTTATACTAAATATGTCTATTAAGAGAAGCATCTAGAGGAAGATCATTCTAGAAGCGGAAGCTTCTATTAGGTCTTCTTACATCCACCTTATTCTATTTTATTGAAAGGTCTTATAATATTGACCTTTATTACATCTGAATACATTGATCTACCTATGTGCGGGTTAGGACCTTAACAAACTTGATCTATCAAGACCGAGCCAAACCCTCAACAACAAAGGTGTCCCTCTGAAGCCAAAAATGAGCTCTGATACCACATGTAAGTTTTAAACCTGTGAAGTAAAGAAATGCATATAGATTCTTAAGCAAAACAGAATTTAATCAATGGCTCATTCACATAGTACACAGAGATTTATATCGGAAACCCTCAACCAGGAAAACCTTTCTTATATTCATTATATCAAATTTCACCATTCACTATACAATATATACAATGTTTTTAGGTATTCCCTAGATACCAAAACCCTAATCCCTAAAACCGGGATTATTTTTAGTAAACTGCTAAAAATAGCAAAAACCGCAGTTGTCATATCTGACGCGCCCACACACACACATGCAAAGAATATAACACATACCCAACAATTATGAAATTGGTAGTATGGATGATAGGATGGAAAATAATGTGGTGATAGGTGGTAGGCTATGGGCATGACGTGTGTCATACGGCGTTGACTCGACAAGCTTACTGTGCGTTGACTAGTTTGGTACAGTCCAATCCGGAGGTGACACGTGGCCCAATCACAGGGCACCATGTGGCACCCTGGATGAGGCCAATGCAGGCTAGTTCAAAAATTTGTTATAGCCTCAACAGGATTCGACCACTGGACCTCCGAGCAAGCAACAACTTACGAAAACGTGCCAACCATCTGAGCCATAGGTGTTTCTTATTATACATATGGCACAATAAATATTTAAAGATGATAGTTGGCAGATTTTGGGGGATAAGCTCCAATCGGCGGGGGCTAGCCCACGACCAAGGCACTAGATAGGCATATGACTTAGACTGGATGACCAGGGGCGCAGAGCATTGGACTAGCTCGAGGCCACATGACACTCGCGCACAACCAAGGCCATATGATCAGGACCAAAGACCGGAGGAAAGTGCCTAGCGCTCGGACACATGGTGCCTCCATGTGACCAAGAGCCCAAGGAAAAGGGGTTGGCATGCATTTTTTACCAAAAGGGGGTTTTTGACCTTATATTTGGATTTGTTATGGTTTTTAGTCTGATTTTTAGAGGATTTTGCCCAAAACTGAGGATCTAGAACCCTTTTGAGGCCAGATCTTGGGAGGAAGTTGCGATAGGATCCCCAACTGAAATCCTATATAAACCAGAGGTTTTTTACAGTCCAATATGGTTTAGATACAGTAGAATAATGAATAATTGTGAAGCTTAAGCCATTTTTATGCAGGGAAGCCATTAAGGAAGCGAACTTTGGAGGCCATTTCTAGAAGCTACGCTCAGCCTTTTTCAGTGTCGTCAGTCGTGTTGGATTCTTGAGGTTGATCAAAACACAACCAAACTAGTTTTTGATCCATTTGAGATACTTCTGATGTAATTTTGAAGCATTGAATATTAATAAGAAATCCTCCCCCACTGAGACAAAGGCCCAGATCGTAGGCAACTTTGTCGAACTTCGTTATCAATATTTGATGTTATGGTTTGTTGTTCCTTATGTGTATTTTTTGTTATTAATTCTTTATGATGGCTGCAACATTCTTTCATTAAATATTCTTCTTCTATTCAATTTCTCAATGGTAAATCAACTCGTGCATAAAATTAACCATAGCCTTTAAAAGATCATTTTAAGACCAACAGATTTCGCTGTGAAACCTTTGTTTCCAGCACTTTCACAGTGTGGATTAGTTCACTGCAAAAACTTTGTTTTCCCTGTGTGTATCTTACATGATGATCTTGGCTTTTGACTTGTGATTTTAAAAACTTGGACAAAACCTTAAGACAAAAATAGGGTTATGCTTAACCATTTCTAAATGATTTGATTGTTGCTTGAGCCAACATGTCAAGGTTCCTCTTTGCATCTCCTTCCCATGATTTTAGTGTTCTTCTATCACCATCTTGACTAACTGGGCCAGATTGTCCATGGCGATATTTCTGATTGAAAAATTGAATACATGTTATACCATCCACCTGTGATTATGTTGTGGAGGAATTGGCAGTATTGTCGTGCGAAGTATCAACTTTTTCACCAGAGTCCTTTCACAAACTATTCTCCCTTTTATAACACTCCTTGGCACCTTGGAAGATTGTCCCTAATTTATTTAAACCTTTGGCTCATGCATTCAATATATGTTTTGGAA
Source organism: Picea glauca (assembly GCA_000966675.3). Classification (NCBI taxonomy): domain Eukaryota; kingdom Viridiplantae; phylum Streptophyta; class Pinopsida; order Pinales; family Pinaceae; genus Picea; species Picea glauca. The sequence goes on along the minus strand of JZKD02S1038819.1, from coordinate 11,031 downwards.
CAACGTTATCTCTAAGAACAGCATGGAAAACATGTAATAATGTCAATTCAATATTTGCAACATTTATTTTCTAAAGAGAACTAATCATTACATCTTTGTTCTCCAGAAGATATGTTGACAGAGCCCCTTCTCCTGTAGGACCACTTTCAAACTTTGCTTCAATCCTTATTGCATTTTCATTAAAACAACTACCCCTAATGTTTTTGTAACTTGAGATTTGATTAAGTGACCCTTATCACACACCCACTCTAACAAAAAAAAAAGTCACCTCAACAAGAAATATATTCTTGTCAAATTTCTTTGTAGCTTTCCTTGTATAAATGTATCCTATTGTGTGCAGCATAGCTTCGCCAACAGATGCCTTGGACAGACGATGGGCCTCAAAATGCATCCTCTTTCTCAATACCATCACGAATTGTCTAAAGAGCATAGCACCATGACCTCATGAAATGTTCCATGTATGGTGAGACTAGCTCTGGACAAACCCATCCTAGTCTCCCCAAAGTTATAGCACTATTCTCAAGGAGTGACTTGTTCAAGCCCTCAGTATTAGAAAGGATGGGAATAAGGGATGTTGTCACACTCAACACGATGAGATATATTTTTTTTGTAATCTTAACAGTTATCTCCCCAATTTCCCAACAAACATTATTTGCAACAGAAACATTTTTCTTCACTTCCACAGCTTGCGGTTGTTTGGCATCAAGGTTAATAAAGTCAGGTGAATGTGGTTGCAAATGCACTATGAAAAAATTTACAAGGTCACGAAGTAGTGCAAGGGAACTCTGACAAACATCAACAGCTTAATCTGCACAACATTGTGGAAGTAAGTCTCTCAGATCACTTCGAGCAACCAGGCTTTCAAAGCCATTGCCAAGACCTTCTACAAGCCCAGAAAGTAAGTCCAGAGAGAAAAATATAACTCCTTATAATATGCAGTGATTGCCCTACAGTTGAAAATATGCTTGATCGGATGAATGTGGTGGTCCCTTGATCTCGAAGCTGATGAAAATGACAACAAGTTTGGCAGAATGGACACAAAATTGACAAGGAGCTTAAAAAAATTTAACGATGCAATTTCAAGTGCTAACAGGAACCATGCTGGGATACTATCCTGTCAGGGTCTTGCCTTCTAACACTGTTATTGCCCCAGTAAACCCAACATTTCTTCCTAGGGTGGGTAATGTCTATATATCATCTACACATAAGGTGTTACTTTGTCATAGGAAAGCATTATTAATAGGCCATATTTCTTTGTACTAGTAATTTTTAAATTTCAATCAAGTAGCTTTATGCATGCCTATATTAAAGAAAAAATTTAGTGAGATAGTCTAATTGTTTTGATATCAAACAATGCAGTCAAAATATGAGTGTGAAGTGTGTGCACAGAAAATCTATTGCACAAATATTGACAAGAAGGTTAAGTCTAAATCCTTTGAGTTTTAGTTATTTCTTTTTTGGCATATCGATTTCATGGCATGGCGTGCTATCATCGCATTGACTATTTTTTCTTAATCCAAGTTTACACTGTTGTTTTATTGAAGTATGGATTCAAATGTTTTGAATTTGAATGTGGATTAAGCCGCAACAGCAGATAAAAGAATTATTCTATGCTATGGTGAATGGTCTTGCAGGTTTCCCAAGCAGATGTGAAACTCTTCTTTGAGTCACTTTGTGGTAAGGTGGGTACTCTTTTAATGTGTTATGTTTATGTATTCTTTATGTTAGAAAATATATGCATTAACACTTTTCATTGTTTACTCGAGTTTCACGTTTGAGACTGTTATGACATTATCATCATTCAACCCATATAGCCTTTGTTGATTTTGTTATGGTAAGTGGATTCTAGACCAATATGCAGAATTGCTTTTGTCATCTTGTTCTTTTTTGTCAGAATGCCCATGTTGTTCATGCAGATTTAAGTGATTATGGTGCCTTAGGTATTTCCTTTCTCATGATGAATAGTCTACTCTACATGATATTTGGTTGTTTGATTTATTTTTCCATTGATTCTTATATGGGTATATCTTTTTATTTGTTGCATGACGAGGATCCCTGGGTTTGAACTTGGATTTCACCCCTTGCAATGCTTGCTAGTAGATGTTTTGAGAACCATATAGTGACTTGTGCTACCTAGAAAAGGGTTTGTTCTTCCTGACTTTTTCCTCCATGGAATTTCAAAATAAAAAACTTTTACGAGTCGATGTTTTACCACTTGATCTGTCCTCCATGGAATATTTCAAGAAGTATGCTCGTGGTTTTCAAGCCTTAAACCTTCCGCTCAACATTGATGTAAGTATTTCATTTTTCATCTTATCCAGTAGTCCATATTGATTGTTTTTATTAAGGCTAGGCATTCTTGAAAGAGAATATTTTTTTTTTTTGTTTGCATAACAAATATGCAAGGGATGAAATAGTCTTATTGACTAAGTTGACCTAAGTATTGTTATGATGGTCATATCTCATCTCTAGCCCAGATATAAAAGAATCCATTTTGGGTCTATGGATATCATGTGGATGAATTTAAGTTCTTATTACAAAATTCATATTGTTGTTGTATGAGAATCACCTTTGAAGGCTTGTGAACAGGTCTTCAACCAAGTATAAATGGTGGCAATTATATGGCCATCTGAAATTTATGGAAAAAGAGGTAGAATACTTGCAACCCATTCCTGAAGATATTTTCACAATCATGTGGAAATTGTATCAAGCCTATGGGTGTTTCAGTGGACATGGTATCATTGATTGGCACAACAAATCCACGATTTTGAGGTAGCATGTATATCCAGAGAAATATCATATGCCCAACATGCATTTACAATAGTCAAATGGCTCAAAATTAGTGTTTATATTAAAAAGAAGGATGTATGTTTCTTGGGATGTTTATTTATGCATTTTTTTGTTGCTCTTGTTGATTGAAATCGCTCCTTCATTAAAGGAAAATTATTGAGAAAGAATTGTTCCAAATAGGAGTTTAGAGGCCAAGTATGAATTTCATACCTATACAAGATGTTTCCAGAACTTGATTCCTGTTGAATATTTCTAGCAAAGAAAGAAAAATTCCTTGTAGAAGATTTAATTCCTGAGTTGGGGATTAGTTGAATATCCTAATTGATATTTTCTGACACAAAATCGCATCCATAGAAGGAGAGCATCTTCAACACCCCTTAACATAATTATAAGTAGGATTCAACAGCTCTAGAATATCTCAATTTTGGTGTTGTAGTGAGTGAGGTAGGGGCATGCATCCCTACAAGAGGTCTTATCTTTGTTGATCACCATTATAGAGAAGAAATGGAGAGGAAATATGGCATCTTCAAGAGATACACCTACTACAAATTCTAAAACTTAAAGTAATATTTGACCTAGCACCTACAAAATTTGATCAACTAAAGATGAGGCAACGACTATTTTCTCCATATCCGACTTATTTTCTCTAGATCGGGCTTCTTTATTTTAGTACAGAGCTTGTAAACCAAGTAGAAGACTACACACTAGGGCACAGATCTACGCACAAAGCTTTCACAATATCAGATCGAATATTTTCACAGAGCTTCTTCTTTCTCAATTCCCAACAATCACAGATTCAAGTCCTAGCAACAGAACCATTTGTTGGCACAAGGGCAGACCCAGGGTTCAACGCTACAATAATGCACCAACAAAACCCTAACTACGGACCCTTTCGGCAACACCTACGAAGCAGATGAAATCTCACCTGAGGTAGATGCAGGGGCGGTTGCAAGACTCAGGTGTCTGCAACCTTAGCTGGGACACAAATCTGTGATTTTAATACTTAATAAAGCACTTAGCATCGTCAGTTCCTCAATATGCAATCAACATCTACTTCATTAATAAAGCAGGGCTTCGCAGCATTCACACTGATATAACGTATTTAAGCACTTAGCATAAACAGAGAGGTAGATCTAGCGGATCAAGCACTAAGCACATTCATATGGATCAGATCTAATATTCTCACATGTCATTAGCACTAAGCATAAGCAGATCTATCTAATCATCTCAAAGCACTTAGAAAAAGAAAACATAAACACATTAAGACAAGCACAAAGCAAGACAACACAGTGTTTACGTGGTTCACCCCCACCTTGGGGCTACATCCACCAACTCTTCTTCTTTATTGTCTTCAGTCAATCGGTTACAAGCACAAAGCCATCAAAACCCTTACTCTGCACAGGACAGAAGATCTGTGCAGCTCGCTAGATCCCTCTTCCTTGCGTTACAGCACTAAGCCCTCCACAATCTGCTACAAGGGCCTACACTTATCTCTGCAAGTCTCTTACAGTCATGCACAAATCACTTACAGACTCTACTCACACTTAGCATACATTCACATCACATAGATTCACCTCTACTATTACTCCTACTACTCTTTTATCTAGCCTAAGCGTCTATTTATATATTTACAAAATAGGCCTAAGCATGGGTAAACCCATGGGCCGACATCCCAATCCCATTGCATATTCCCAAAAACCCAAAAAGGATCCAAAAGTGGGCCGAGATCCCATGATCTCTGCTCCGTCTTGTACTCTTCCTTCGACAGGCTGTTGAAGTCCCAAAATAGGTCAATATGACAAAGAATCTTCCAAAACTTAGTCAAGGGCCAACATGCCCCCAACACTTACCTGTGACTCATCCTGAGTCACTCTAGTCTGATCAGTTCTACTTCGAACGCCTCGAGCTTAGCTTGAGCTACTTCGACTTGTTATTTTGCTATGGTCTCTTGCTTGACGAACTACTAGATCATTGCATCATTCACTGGCCCTTCTAGGCATTGTTCTACGGTGGTGACAACCTGTTCTAGCTCTTCTCCTTGTCTTTCAACCTCTGTAATCAATTGGCATGCCTTATCTTGCACAGGTTGGAGCCATTGAGTTACTTCTATAACTTTTCTCTGGATCGTATGGATCTGTTGTTGGGTAGTGCATTTCTCTTGAGATATTTTCATTATGTCTACAGCTGACAGGGCCTTCAGCTGTGCATGTAGTGTGTCTGCGTGTTGCTTCACTTCCTGGAGTTGCGACTCCAGTGCCTACAATTATGGACTCTCAGTGAGCTTCTCATATGTTTGGGCGTTGTGGTTACTCAGTTGGTTGCACTCCAGGGCAAGATATTTCAGTCTCTCAACTGCACTGCGGGCAGTTGCTTCCCTTTGATCTCTTACATCTTCCGGGGTCTCAAGCACTACGCGTAGCTCCAAATCTGCTATGTGTTGTTGTAGTTGTTGAATCACTTCTTCTAGTTGTGCCACCTACTATGGAACTCTCTCTTCAGCATTTACTTCGACGACTGTCATAGAGCGAAGTGCGTTGTTGACCCTTTCCTTTACTTCGAGTTGCTCTGTGAGCAACTGTTCCTTGCTTTTCTCCAGTTGTAATTTTTCTTCATCCCACTTCACTTGCAGACCAATCTTTTCCCATTCTATAGTACTATTTTGTTCTACAAGGTCTCCCTGTACTTGTGCCAAAGCCTGTGTGGCTTGCGTTGTTTCTTCTTGAGCTCATTGAAGGTGAGCTTCAACTGTATCAGCGATTCGGTGGAGTTGAGTTGGCTCATCTCCCAGTTCTGGTGTTTCCAATGGCAGAGGCATAGTGGAGACTGCGTGGCTGGACTGAAGTGCCTATTGCACCCCTTGAAGTTCAACCTTAATTCAATTGTATATCTCATCCTGTTGAGCTTCTTGCTTCTCTTCTATCTCCAGCGAGGCATCATTCATTGATGCTACGATGAAATTGAAGTCATCCGAGGTGAGATTAGTCTACATTTTGGTCATAGATGCTCTCGATTTCTTTCGGGAAAAAGGCTTCGGGGGGGAAACCTTCATTTTCTTCGATGGATCCTCCTCATCTCTAGGTGGTGTAACCTTGCCTTTCTTTTGTTCAACTTCTTCGCCATCTATCTCTCCATCATCTCCTCCTTACTCTGTTGAGATGGAAGTGGTCTTCACAGATGCGTTGTCTAAATAATGGACCTCTTCGGTCTTCTTTATCTTGCTAGATCCAAGTGTATCATGCGTTGCTTTCGGACTGTCAATGTTGGACATCTCCGTAGGGTTGGCTGGAATGAGGAGGTCCGCCGACCAGTCCTTGGTGATTTCTTCTAAGTTGTCCTCTATCAGCTTGTAGTAAGATTGAAGTTGTTTCTTGTGCTTGTCAGCACGTGTTGTAATATAAATGAAATGGCGGTACGTGCTAAATTTCATTAAAGGTCAAAACCTGTGGAGAGTATTTGGCATGATGCGAGGCTCGGACTGGATCACTAACTTCAACTGATTGTAATATGTGTGGAATACAGCATTTGAATTCCATTTCTTGTTCATGTCACTGGAATACCACAGTGTATTGAAATTCACAACCAGAGGTTCAAAGGGCTCGATGTTCGGGAAAGTCACACCTTCCAGCATCTCCCATGCGATGAAAGCCATCAGGATTAGCAGCCAACTGAAGTGGAACTCATATCCTTGATATTGTGCTTCCCTGCAGTCCAGTTCTAACTGATTCACAAGGTACTTCACCCAATTCATTTGTAGGCCCTTCGTGCACTTCCCTGCTAGGTCGACTACAAAACGAGTGACTTTGGTGGGTCGGTTCTTGCGGACTAACTTTCCTATGATCAATTGACAGGCTAGGCACATTGTGCCGCTTTGGATAGAAGCTACCTTGTAGCCTTGCATGCCTTTATCGACATCACCATAAGTGTCCTTGATCCTTTGTGCGAGAGCGTGATCCATTGTTTTTCTGGGATAAAAATCCTGTGGGTTGGGTCCTTGCATGCTCAACCCTGTGATCCAATTGATCAATGTTGAATCCACTGTGATACAATGGTTTAGCCACAAGTATCTTCCATGGTAATAGGACAGTAGTAACTTGACGCATGCATTCACTTCTTGGTGCCTTCCGAAGTAAGGAATCTTCATGACGTTGAGTAGTGTGGACTGTGCGAGGTTCATAGTCCATGACTGGGGAACTATCTTCGAATTCTTTCCCTTTGTTCTGGTCAGGTATTTATGTGGGGCGAGCATGTTGTAGATCTTCATGTTGCCGAGGTTGAAGTCGCTAAACTTCAACGCTGCAATCTTGTTTTGGTCTACGCGAACTGCACATATCCCCTTCGAGAGGTACGCAGTAACCAAGTTATACTTGAAGTCTCTGGGCACATTGTCTCGATTTATGGCACCGCTCAGAGGTGGTATATAGGCAAGAAATATGCTCGGAATCAGCTTAGCATTCACGAGATCATCTCCGTGCTTAGTTCCCTTTTCATCTGTGAGCTGTGATGGTCCGGCTCGAGCAGTGGACGGAGAGGCCAATAGTCCTCTCGTCGATGATGCTTGTAGACTAGTAGACAATCCTCTCTCCAACATGACTCTTTCAGTCATCAAGTCGAGGAGTACTTATGTTACTAATTCTTCAACTATGGTGATCTCGTCGGACATACACGCTCGGGATTAATAATATCGGGTTCACAAATAACTCAGATATTGCCCTAGAATAAACAACAAGAGGGAAATGATCATTGTATACAACTCACTAGGTCTATGGGCTCAAATTCTTGGTTAGCAAAAGTGTTCTTCATGCATGGCGCGATGGGATAAATAGGCAACTCGGAAACGGTTCACTTGTAAGGGGTATGAAGCCTCATTAACTCGTGTTCTGTCTATTATGGCACAGTCCAACAGTCTGGTGTCAAGATATTAATGCTTCCCAACCCATTCGAAGTGGTATTTGAATGGATATATTAGTCCCAACAGCTATATCGCCTCACCATGGTGAAGTGTCATGTGTTGTTGTTCTGATATCCCGGCGAAGCTCCAATTTTGCAAATTTTTTGTCTGGGAAGTTCCCTCTGGAACCTTTTGTAACCTTTCAAACCTATATCTCTTATTACTTAGCTTTCTATCCTTCCTCCTAGTGAGCTTCGTCTTGGTAGTCCCGTTTCCATTCTAATTCTTATCATCTTTGGACATAGTCACTGCGCGTTGTTGAGATTCTCTCCTAGGACTCAGGGGTAACACCTCTTCTTTATCCAATATAGGTACTTCAGTCTCATGTGAGTCTTTTAATGTTCTTGTAGCTTCGACATCTGGGTTTCTAGTGTTAAATAGCTTTGATCTGCTCTCTTGTTATTCAATCAAGCGTGTGATCCTTCTGGTCATGAAATGTTTTAACTCTTGTTTCTTCTACTCCAAAACTTCTTATTCTTCCTTTTTCCTGGCTCGATCTCTATTAATCCAAGGTTTTCCTAGTAGCACGGTAAATGGGGCATTGTCTTCAATAAATTTAATAATCTCAAAATCTTCTTCTGTCGAAGTTCCATTAGCGTTCATAGGTATCTGGGCGAGCTTCCCACATAGGTTTACCAGTTTTCCTCTGAATAATCCTATTCCTCCTAATGAAGGGATCATAACAGGCTTCCATATAGCTTCCCAAGTTCTTTCTATCATGATATTTACCTGTGTTTCTTCATCCAGAATACAGTCAATGTCGAAGTCTCCTATTCTTACTTCAATGCATTCCTTTTCCTTGAAGATCTCTGATAAGCTGACATGTCGATGGTCATTCAGGGTTTCATTTATTTGCAATAATACTTTCTCTGATTCTTTATGGGGTTCTGCCATTTTTGGATCTGCCTTAGGGTTTTCTTTATTCAAATTCATTTCTTCCATCTTAGCAATTATTCTAGGGAAATCCAACACTTCATGGTCCATAGCTTTACAACAAAGAAAACTAGGTCTTTTCCCAGGGCATTCCTTAGCAAGGTGTCTCAGTTTTTTGCAACTGTAACAGAGGGTTAATCCTCTCTTTCTTTTAAATGATCCCCAGCTTCTCTTGTACTATGCGCTAGGATCATAGGAGCTAACCTGCAATAAATTATTTTTGGGATCATGCATCCATTGATTAGTCCAAACATTCTTTCTATGCATAGGTATAACATATATTTCACTATTCTTATTAGATCTACTCATATCAAACTTTCTTTCATCTATTAATACCATAGTTTTCAAACTAGGACATACTCTATTAAACATACCTAGATCTGTACTCTAGAAACAAAAATTTCCACTTATCTTTCTTCTACAGAGCACAAAGCTTCCAGATCTAAAACTTTACACTATTCTTACCTTTCTTAGAGCACGGGGCTTTCATATCTTACCTCTTTTACTCATGAATTCTCACTTTTACCTTTCTTCGAGCACAAAGCTTCCAGATCTCACTTATTTCCTTCAGATCTGACTTCTTTTCTCCAGATAGGGATTCTTTCTTTTAGTACAGAGCTTGTAAACCAAGTAGAATATTGCGCACTAGGGCACAGATCTATGCACAGAGCTTTCACAATCTCAGGTTGAATATTTTCACAGATATTCTTCTTTCTCAGTTCCTAGCAATCACAGCTTCAATTCCCAGCAATGAAACCATTTGTTGGCACAGGGGCAGACCCAAGGTTCAATGCTACAAAAGCACACCAACAAAACCCTAACTATTGGCCCTTTCGGCAACACCTGCGAAGCAGATGAAGTCTCACCCGAGGTAGAGGCAGGGGAAGTTACAAGACTCAGGTGTCTGCAACCTTAGCTGGGACACAGATCTATGATTTTAATACTTAATAAAGCACTTACCACCGTCAATTCCTCAATATGCAATCAACATCTAATTCACTAATAAAATGGGGCTTTGCATCATTCACACTGATATAACATATTTAAGCACTTAGCATAAATAGAGAGGTAGATCTAGCGGATCAAGCACTAAGAACATTCATATGGATCAGATCTAACATTCTCACATGTCATTAGAACTAAGCATAAGCAGATCTATCTAATCATCTCAAAGCACTTAGCAAAAGAAGACATAAACACATTAATACAAGCACAAAAAAATACAACACAGTGTTTACGTGGTTCACCCCCACCCTGGGGCTACGTCCACCAACTCTTCTTCTTTATTGTCTTCAGTCAATCGGTTACAAGCACAAAGCCATCAAAACCCTTACTCTGCACAAGACAGAAGATTTGTGCAGCTCGTTGGATCCTTCTTCCTTGCGTTACAACACTAAGCCCTCCACAATCTGCTACAAGGACCTGCACTTAGCTCTGCAAGTCTCTTACAGTCATGTAAAAATCACTTACAGAATCTACTCGCACTTAGCATACATTCACATCACATAGATGCACCTCTATTATTACTCCTACTACTCTTCTATCTAGCCTAAGCATCTATTTATATATTTACAAAATAGGCCTAAGCATGGGTAAACCCATGGGCCGACATCCCAATCCCGTTACATATTCCCAAAAACCCAAAAAAGATCCAAAAGTGGGCTGAGATCCCGTGATCTCCGCTTCATCTTGTGATCCTCCTTTGACAGGCTGTCAAAGTCTCAAAATAGGTCAATATGACCAAGAATCTTCCAAAACTTGGTCAAGGGCCAACAAAAGTCAAGGAATGGCAAGGCAAGGCATGGCATGTCAAGATAAGGTAATGCATGGCAAGGCACGACAAGGCATGGCATGTCAAGGAAAGGCACATCAATGTAAGGAAAGGGAATGCATGGTAAGGCAAGGCATTGCAAGACAAGTCATGGTAAGACACGACGGTGCATGGCGAGGAAAGACAAGGAATGGCATGGAAAGGCAAGGCATGGCAAGGATAGTCATGGAATGTCAAGGAAAGGCATGGCATGTCAAGGAAAGGAAGGGCATGGCATGTCAAGTCAAGGCAAGGCATGACATGTCAAGGCAAGGCATGGCATGTCAAGGCAATGCATGGAAAGGCAAGGAATAGCAAGGAACGACAATGCATGGCATGTTAAGTCAAGGAAAAACAAGGCAAGGCAAGTAATTTCAAGGCAAGGCATGGCATGGCAAGGCAACGCATGGCAAGGCAAGTCATTGCAAGGAAAGTCATGGTAAGGAATGACAACGCATGACAAAGCATTGCAAGGAAAGACAAGGCATGGCATGTCAAGGCAAGGCATAGCATGTCAAGGCAAGGCATGTCATGTCAAGGCGAGGCATGG
>JZKD02S1038797.1:0-13355 GCA_000966675.3 Picea glauca | reverse complement strand
TCCTACATAACATACACCAAAGATATTATCTCTTCTCTTTCCCCTTATTCTGGTTGAAATGAAATGTCAAATTATTTAGATCCTCTTTCATCTATTCTATCATTGGATCTTTCTGCTGATATTGGTTTTCTTCTAGTTGTAGGGCTACTTGAAAGGCCTCTGCCTGAGTTTGGAACTTAAGTGTGGTAATAGTGAGTTCACAATTAACTTCCTATGTTGCATGTCAGTGATAGAGTATTTCAACTTACCTTTCAGATGTTTCAACCTTTGATCAATATCCCAGACAAACTCACCTAGTTTATGCCCGATTTCAATCATTTTGTTCATGTACTGGTCTTGTGACCTTGGCTTCTCAAATTCATTTACTAAAAACTTTTTCTCCTCCGTGACAGTCTTTAGTGCTCCTTATGGACTGTTTATATCAAGGCTCATGTACCATTCTAGCGTGTGGTCTCTGAGTGTTATAGCTAATTGTGAAACTTTTCTATCCTCATCTGTGGCCTTCTTTGCTTCCCATATATTTTAATATATGAATAAATGCTTTTCAGGGTCCTTCGATGCCTCGCCCTGAAACTCTGGTAATATGATAGTGGAATCTACTCCTACCATTTTGAATTGTGTTGAACTACTGCCTCTGCGTGGTGTAGATAGTTGATTGTTACTTCCTAAACTTGTACCTCTTGTTGGTTGTTCCCTATTGGATCCCTGGCCTTCTTTCCCTCTTCTACTAAAAATTGGTTGTCTAAAAGCTGGTGTTCCTTCAGGTGTATTAGTTGCACATGGGGTTGTAGGTTCCACACTAATTGTGATATGGACTAGAGTTTTTCCTTTTGTTCTTGACCCTGGACCTCTTGTTTTCCTTTCGTATGTTGCACGTAGGATTTCCTCAATGTACTCCATAGCCTAGAGATCCTTTAACTCTTATTCATCTCTCTCCAAGCCCTCTCTGTTAGCTATGAACCTCTTTTTGTTATTCATCTTATATTGGTAAGGTCTACCGCTGTGCGTCGCTCTATCATTTTGCATTATTTTCCTTTTCTGGTCCTCATCCATAATGATTGGGTCCATGGCCTCCTTCTACTTCCCCTTATTCATTTCCCTGTCCATATATCAGACTCATGTCAGTGATTCCCCCCTTCCCCCAAGCGTGCAAGGAGGTTTAGATGTCTGATTCCATGGTCATCACACCTTTGTCATACAATAAAATATTGATAGAAGTATATAGTGATCTGATGTACCTACCTCTATGTCCCTTCAAAAAATCCTTCTTTGCAACAGTGTATGACTTCTCAGTATCAACTACAAATTTAATGATAAATCCTTCAATAATACTGTCTAACCAAAAATCTACTGCACGCGTAAATTTATCATTGACTTTCTATGACTATGAGATCTCCACATGATTCCACTCTAGTTGTCTTATTTTATTCGTAGGATGGTTGTCCTTCAACCTCAATAAGAACACATGCAACAGATGTGGGAATTCATAGAAAAATACTTCATGCAAGTCGGTAAACACATAGTTGTCAAGATATTTGCGTGGTGTAAATTTAGGAATTTTGTTTTCCTTCTGTGAAAAATTGAGTTCATTTTCCCTTAACTATCTTTCAATCTCTGCCTTCATTGGACTCCATGGCCTGGAAATTCCCTTCTATGTTTTCATTCTCTATTCTTTTCTTCAATAGATCCCTTCCACTCAATCTTGTGCAATTCCTATGGAGGATTCTTGTGGATGGATAGGCCAGTGTCCATTGATGTCGATTTGATTTCATTCATCATAGGACTACCATAAAATGGTGAGAAGCCTGTGTAGTACATGGAAGACAAAACAAAGGAGAAGGTGCTTGTAGAGGAAATGAAAAATACTTATGGGACAAAGCGAGGGTCGCACGACATAATCATCAAATGTATCAGTGACACAACCACCAGGATGGAAACAAAGTTGATGGCATTGAAACTCCTTCAGAAATGTCACAAGGAGGAGGTCCCCACAAGATTTGTAGAAGCAGTAGCGTAGTGCACAAATGAAACCATGCTAAGTTGGGATTCTTATTTGTTGAATCTGTTCCTAGAAGATTGCAAGGATTCCCAGGACTTGGGGACCAAGTTCCACTATTTGTGGATGAAAGTACTGATAGCATTGATCAGATGGAAGGAGCCTACATATTCTCACTTCTGTGATAGAGTGGGATGATGTTGCACAACATAATACAAATCCTCGGGGAGCACATCAAATTTGAAACAACGAAGTGGCAATGCTAGCACCTTTTCTAGGTATCTAAGCGACATGAAGGAAAATATAGCTAATAGCTGGTGAATAACTCTCGAGGTGGTTGCAAAGTACCAGGGGATATTCAAATTCAAGACTACACGACACAATATGTGGATCTAGGCACATGGGGATCTAGATAAGGAATGGACGCAACTTCGATATTGTGTTAGCGTAGAAGAGATAGATTGGGCTATAAAGGACTGGGCGAATGAATGGAAAGTACCAGTTATAAGTAAGGAAATACCTAAGGGAAAGGGAATTGAAGCAATCATGTTGCAAACATCTGTAGGAGGAACCACAACAACAAAGAAGCCATCCTAGATGAAGAAGCTAGATCCGAAACCAGAGACACAGAAAAATGACAGCGCATGAAATACTAATGGACAGGCAGGGAAGAAGGACAATGTCCCCACACAGGAAGAAAAAGCAGGGGGGGAGATAGCCAGACAAGGAAACCCAACAACGACAGTTCAAATAGATGCAAGGACATCAAAATAGATTGTAATACAAACAAGGGGATACACAAGAAGTCCAAGGCCCATAAGGACATCCTAGAATGCACATTTACCACAAATGATGTAGAGTTGGTGGCATAAAGGGTTCAAGACCAAGAAACTAAATAATATGAGGAAGTCGAGAACCAACATGAAAGAATCATGCAAGAATTGATGGTAGTTAAACAGGTCCTAGAATGGATACAAGAAACCCACACATGGGATCAAGAACATGTACCAATTCAATGATCGACAGAGGAAGGGGACAGAACTGCACGAGGCATTGAAGACACAATACAAATCATAGTGCAGGGAATTATAACCTTCCATGTAATAACAACGATGTTGCAGCTAGAGGAACAACTAGAACATACACCACTTAAGGAGGTGGCACAAGTAGAGTTGGTGTTAGCAAAGATACCAATGAAAGAACTGTACGGATTACAAGTTACTGTCACGCAAGAGATACCGTCACAGGCTAGGGAAGATGCGATAGACCTAGCAGTCACCAAATATGGTAACAAAGCACTACAACTGGTACTAGAGTAGTCCAAGCTGGAGACACATGAGGAGAAGCAGTGTGTCGATAACCTCGAAAAGAATTTGCAGCAAGTATTGAAGACAATTACAGACAACACACATGATACAGAAATAAGTGCATAAGAAAGCATACAGATAATTGCGTAGATGATTAAGGGGTACAAGAAAGAGATAGAGGAGTTGAAGGAAAAACTTACCCCTATGACGCCTCATGAAGTCACAACTGAAAGAGAACAAAAGGAAGCCCTACAAATATATATGATCGAAAGAGAAACCAAGGAATTCGTAGAACTCTTTGAGAAGACTACGCAGATCTGGACTAGAATTGAAGAAGACGAGAATATCCAACAATTGTATCAACATGAAGAGAAGGTCACCACTACAATGTAGGATTTGAAGCTACGACAAAAGGCCATGAGCATCAATGAAATATTGAAAGGGATACAATAGATGAAGAACCTGCAAATGGAACTCAAAACTAGTCATAAAAATAAGCAAGGAAGGCAGGCCCGATTGGAACCAATCTAGAAGCAAGCAACGCAAATAGGTCCATGCAGAGAGCACAAAGTCTTTGAAGGAACATATTACAATGCAGATGGTAGAGGATCTCACAAAGAAATATGTGTAAGAAAAAGACAAATGGGAGGAACTAGAAGGGAAGTTCCATGACTTGGAGAAGGTTGTGCAGGGAGCACACACTGCCTAAGTGGCTTGGGACAAGACACATTTCAGTGTTGGGGGCCTGTTGGTGCATGCCTATTTTGGGAGAGAAAAGTCTATTTTGGGTGAAGGCCTATTTTGGGAGAAATAAGTCTATTTTTTGGCATAGGCCTATTTTGGGGAAGAGAAGCCTATTTTTGGAGTGCACACCATAGGTGGCAGAAAAGAATCATGTAGAAAAAGAAGGAAAAGAAACATGCATAAAAAGGAGGAAAAGCGGTGTGGCCTGCATGCAAAAATACCTAGCCAGGTTAGGGTTAGGGTTTTGGACATGAATGTAATGGCTATAAGCCGGTAGAATATTATATAAGGCCTAGGAGGTCTAGTAGAGGTTGTTCAGTTGTTGGTTGTTCATTGATCATTGGTTGATTTTTCTAAAGGAAACCTGATCCTTTTCCTCATGCATCGACATTATTATTTATTCATCTAAATCTAGTGTTCATTCATTCCTTAAACTACACATGCATGTTGTCATAATCAACTTAACCATTCATTCTTTAACTTATAATTAACATAACAATAAAATAGCCATTCATGAAACAAACACAATAGGTTTACCATGGTAAGTACCCTCTGTGAGGTGGAGTAGACCACACTAGGCTCCACATCCTGTGACCTAACCCTAAAAAAATATTCCATTCAAACCAATCGACCAATGACCAATGAACAACCAACAACTGACCAACCTCTACTATAACTCCTAAGCCTGATTTATACTCTTCTACTAGCTTATATCCATTACATTCATGTCCAAAACCCTAACCTTAACGTGGCTAGGTTTGTCTACATGCGCGCCACACTATTTTTCCTCCTTTTTCTGCATGATGCTTTTCCTTCTTTTTTTGGATGCTTCTTTTTCGCCACCTATGGTGCATGCTCCAAAAATATCCTTCTCTTTACCAAAATAGGCATGCACCCAAAAATAGACTTCTTCTCCCCAAAATAGGCATGTGCCCAAAGTATAATTTCTTCTCCCAAAATAGGCATGTGCCAAGAGGCCCCCAACACCGATATGTGGCTTGTCCCAAGCCACTACGCCTTAGTTTACACTCTGGATGGATAGCTACAACTCCCGGAACACATATTTCAACTAAATGAATTTCTATTTAACTTGGTTTCCCTACTTTACCAGACTCTTCTCTGTAATGTACTCTGCCAACATTATTCTTCATTCGACATGTGTGTTGTGTCTTCTCTAGGTACTACATTGTAACTTGTTGCAATATAGGAATCTGAAGTCTTTGTAGAGTATCATGGACTTATACCAACTTATCAATGATATCATCCCTTTGCGCCTTGACTGCACGTACGATGTATCCCCCCTATCTCAAAATTTATCTGCCACTAGCTCGACATCGTCCTTTGTAATGGTGATGACTAGAGGACTCTTATGGCATTTCATGTTCTTGTGCATTAAATCCTCCTGCTCTCCAACTCCTCCTATGCTCCAATTATATTTGCCTATGAGGGATGTTCCCCACTCTTCTTCTTCTGTGCCTCCTAATCTTTGGGTTGAGAGGTTTCTCCATTCTTGGCATCACCCTTGACTTCTTTCCTTGACACTGTGTCTTTCCTCTTGGTATTTTTCAGTGTTGTGCTGCTTCTTAACACTTGAGCATGCTCTACAACCTTTCTAGTGTTGTAAACTAGGATACTTGTCTTTGTCTATGTGCCTGCCCCTGTTTGTTCCTTGGGTTTGAATTATTTCTTTGTTGTTGGAATATTCCACTGTGCAGGCCAGTCTTTGAAGATCCATTCAACCTCTTCCCTTGATACATAATCCTACATCTCCAACCATTTTTTCTTTGGGTCCCTTGTGGCTTGGATCCACATGTGATGTTTGGATTCCTTAAACCTGGCAATCCCTTCATTCTCCTGAACCACCTCAATGGGAATCCTCCATACATTTTTCGTTCTTTGTTGTATGTCTTCTAGAGCCATGGAAAACACTACATTATTGGCTTGTTGATTCTTAGTATCCTTGGCTTTCTAGAGGGTTTCGTATCTTGCTGTGTAGCATTTACCCTTCCTTTCTAGAAAAGCAGATAACTTTGGTTCCTACCAAGCTACCAAAGAGATGAGGATGAGGAGCCAGGAATAATGGAACTCGGTTCCATTTTCCTGTACATCTATGTAGTTTATCAAAAAATGGTTTAAGAGGTACGACGCCCAACAAAACATTACCACTTTTGTGCACTATGCAGTAACTGCTATGACTCCTGCTGGAGCCTCTTCTTTCTTGCATTTCCTCAACAATTTTCAATCCATTATCTTGTTGGTGAAACATGTCATGGTTTAATTGATGTATTTGAGGATGATACCCCTATTCCCTCTGTTTTTTTCGAACTATGCTTTGACGATCTCCACAATTTATTTCTCTCATGATTTATTCTCTAAGTATTCTTTGAGTTGTGCACCAGCAGTGGGAAACCCTGTAATTTTGGAAATCAGAGCCATGTAGATGGGGACTGGACTATCCATCCATAGGATACCTCTGTGTACCCTATCCAAGATTTGTTTGATACACAGTCCTAGATTCTTACCATTCCCAAAGTGCACTATGTCCACGAGGTTCACGATGTCGAAATTGTAGAGCCATTTTATCCACTATGTGAGCTCCATGATGGGTCTCCCTAGGGGTCATATCTCCTATGTTTCCACCAAATAAGTATCCTATTCAAGGTCAAGAAAAGTTTCCTCATTGTGAACATCATGGTGAGAGTATCTCAACTTGGGCACTTCCCCGAGCATATCCTCCACTGTGACCACGAAATCCAGGATGTATGGGAGTGTGATCTCTAATGCATCCCATGCCTTTCTTCTCTAGCCAATGAATGGGTGGCCTTCTGTCATTGTTTTGTTCATGTATTCTTCTTCCCCCTCGGTTTCTGGTTGATTCATGATATCCTCAACCAATACCTCCTCGGTGTCATGACCCTATTGTTGGCCCTTTATTTCCTCAGGTTTGGCAGGTGTTTCTGGGTTAAGGTTTGCGCTTCCATTTGGTTTTCTGGAGATTTGACCCATTTATCCTTGTGAATTCGTCGATATTTCCTCCTCTAACCTTGTCAGGCTAAGAGACTCCGTTGCTGAGGTTGTGACGTTTTCCAATTCGACCACATTCTCGGGCTATGTCATGCATTATTTCCTTTGTTTGACCTGTCAAGTAACCCTAGTATATCGTCTTGGGGAACCAACCTTTGGAGGGGTCATGCTGGATACAACGTGGTCAATTTCTTTCTTCTTCGCACAATTTCACCTAGGTTGTGCTCTTGAGATCTCTCTTTGCTAAAAAATTGCTAAGTTTCAAATATTTTCCCTTTTTATAGACCTGGTCATTAATTTTCTATCATATTTTTCACTTTTTGGTCATTTTCACAGTGTCCATTGTTCCTTGCACGTGATGTCCAATTTTCCTGTGTTGCGCGCGACTTTTTCCAATTTTTTGCAAGTCAACCAACTTCTTTCTCTTTTTGTATTTTTCTTATTTTTCTTCTTTTTATGTATTTTTTAATTTTTATTTCCTAATTTCTACTATAGTACATTATACATAGGGCTTCCTTATTGCACTGCAACTACTGAGAAGTAGTAGGTCGACTGTCTCTGTACAATTTCATACGACTACCATTCAACATTCCTTGCAGTTATGTTCATGTCAAGTCCTTTAGTTGTACATATCATCCACTTCATATGGCCCTAGCCAATGCATTATGAACTTACCAGGATGTTACAAAAATTTGTTGTCATAGAGGAGAACTAGGTTTCCCTCCTTAAATCTATTCTTCTTTATGTGTCTGTCATGCCAAGATTTGTCCCTTGCTTTCTACACCTCTTGGTGAAATCCTTCCAAAATCCTTTCTTCTTTGAGTTCCATTAGTTTCCTTAAGCTCTCTTGTACTGCACCTCATTATGCAATATTTGTAATTTCTACTGCGCGTAGACTGGGTACCAAAACATCTAATGGCACTACTGCTTCTTATTCATACACAAATCTGAATGGTGTCTATCCTGTCAACTTCTTGCATGTGGTCCTGTATGCCCATAATACTGCTGGTATTTTCAAATCCCAATAATCTTTGTTCACATTACAAATCTTGGTTAGGGAATTCTCCAAAATCGTGTTGAAAGCTTATACTATTCCATTTTCCTAAGGATGATATGGTGTACTCTTCTGGTAATAGAATTCAAATTCCTCAGTCATATCCTGGATGGTACTATTGATAAAATGGGTGCCTTGATCACTCATCAAAATCATGGGACATATGAATCTTTTAATCACCTATTCAAATAAGAAGTGCACTATTGTATATGCATTGAAATCCTTGACTAGTGTTGATTCTGCCCATCTGGTTAAGTATTTTGTTGAACTAGTGATGTATCTATCTCCTAACCTTATTATTGGTGGATTAATACATCCAACAAAGTCTATTTCCTACTTTTCAAACACCTGAAGAGTTACTTGGGGTCTTAGGGGCATCTCATTCCTCCTATTGGGTTTTCCAACTCTCAGATAGACATCACAATTCTGGAAATATTATTTTGCATCTTTATGCACTATTGTCCACCATAAAATTGCGCGCAATACCTTCTGCACGATATCATTTCCTGCATAGTGTCCTCCAACTATACCTTTATGAGCTTCTTCTAGAACCATGGGTCATCCATTTTCCAACACACACCTTCTCAAAATGTTGTCTGCTCCCAGCTTGTATAAATGACCTACAATTAGTTGATAGTTTGTAGCTCTGACTACCATATTTTTCTTCTACATAGTACTAAACTCCTTTGGTGCAAATCTCGTTCTCAAGAATTCAATGATATCAACAAAGTACTCATCAACTATCTGTACTGAGAATAATTGTGCATCAGGAACATTGTCTTCTAAGTTAGTAGGTTCTTCTCCATTGCTTATCCTTGACAAGTGATATGGTCTTGCATTCAACTTCCCTGGTTTGACTATTACTTCAAAATCAAATTCTTGGAACAATAATATCCATCTACAGATCCTCCTCCTAAACACTCGCTTGTTGACTAGATATTTGAGGTCAGAATGATATATGAACATTTTAAAGTGCTTTCCCAATAAGTAATGTCTGAATTTCTATAGTGAATACACCATGAATAGACCTTCTCTTTCTGTGGTATTGTAGTTCTACTCTGATTCTGATAACTTCCTACTTGCAAAGGATATATGATGATCTAAGTGCTATTGTTGATGCAGCTACATGCACATGAAATGTATTTTACCAATTTGAAAACACTAAAATAGGTGGTCACCATTTTCTCCTTCAAAGTATTCAATCCCTGCTGAAAATCCTCATTCCATTGAAATTTGGTGTCCTTCTTCAACATCTTTTCCACCAGTGTAGTAATTTGTGCATACCCCTTGATAAAATTCATGTAGTACCATGCATGTCCTAGTGTGGCTCTTAATTGGTGCATTGAATTTGGTGGGGGTAAGTTTACAACTACAACAATATTCACAGGGTCAACTAATAACCCTTTTCTGCATACCATGTGTCCTAACAATATCCCAAAAGGTGCATTGAAAATACACTTATTGATGTTTAATGAAATATGACATTGCCTACACCTATCCAACATGAGTCTTAAGAATCCTATATGATATGTCAAAAGAATAAAAATAGTCCAGTCATCCAAATATACTTCTAAAAATTTATGTATGAAATATTTAAGAGAAGCTATGAACACACTTGAAAACATAGCTGGTGCATTCTTCATTCCAAAGGGAATAACTGTCTACTGATAGGATCCCCATTATGTAGCAAATTTAGTCTATGCCTATCCTCTGGAGCTATTTTTATCTGATGATAACTTGGGAATCCATCTGTGAATGAATATGCTTCCTAGCATCCCACATTCTGTAATACCTCATCTGTAAAAGGGGTAGGGGAAGGATCATGTAAGAAAACATCATTCAATTTCCTCAAATCTACACAAATTATTATTCTCCCTTGTTTCTTTTCCTGTACTACCATGGGATTGATCCATTCAGATTCTTCCACTAGCTCTATGATACTAGCTTCTAACATTCGGTCAAGTTCTTCTTTCACTTTTTTCTTATACACTGGATTCAACATGTAACGTCTCTTTCTAATAGGTCTAACATCTATTTTTAGGGGTATATTCATCTCATCTAGCTCACCTGCGATTCCTTTCATCTATGTAAAGGTTGTTGGAAACAAGTCACTATATTCACGCAGTAATTATGTTATCCTTTCCAGTGTTTTCTCATCCCAATAGTCTCCAATGCTTTCCATTTTAGGGTTTTCTTTTGTCCCAATATTGACTTTCTTGACCTAACTTGGTGCAAATAATGCCTCTGACTCAAAATATGGACCTTCCACCTCTCTCTCACCTTCAATATCTTTTATTTGAATGTTGCATAGATCATCTTCATCTCGGGCTTCCTATGCGACATGATAACATGAGAGTAAGTCTTTGACTATCTGTCTGTTATGCTATTGATAATATGTGATCATTTCTAACTCAAGTTCCTCAAGAAATATCCTTCTTTGTATCAACTTTAGGGTTGAATCAATATTGGGTTTCTCATGCTCAAATGAGAAAGTTACCACAAAATTCTATTGTAATATTGTCCATCCTATAGTTCCTCTAATAAATTCTTGATCTATGTACCAGTTCCTTGGTATCCCTTCCAATGTATGAATAAAGTAATGGGGCCATTCTTATGGTGGTGCCAACCTCCATTGTGTCCTTTATTTCTCTATATGCTCAGTTGGTCTCCCTTGTCCATCATATTTTTGTAATGTAGTTTTCCCTTTTTCTACGCAAAATCTAATGTGCAATAACCTTTTACATTGATACCAATCCTGAATTGTTTCCTTATGTGCACCCAACCATGTTGCAGGTGTTTCCTTGAGTGCAATATACAAGGATAACAACCTCTGATTTTCAAAAACTTATTCCTCATTATTTTTCAAGAATTCTTCCAAGTGATTTAAACCATGAAAAGTGGGAGGTTCCATTACCTCTATACCGACCCACCTTACTGTGGACTCTATTCTTTCACACCTCGTTGTGGATACTTCATGTAGTCTCTGCTGCCAGTTTTCTAGACCTTTGTCTGAGTCTGAGGCACACAATGTAATGCTTCTCCAACTGAGTACCCCATCTGCAGTTGGGTTGGCATAATCTTCTTCTCACGCAGTAGTCCTATATAGCTGTTTTATTTCTTCCAAGTCCAAACATGTCACCTCTACAAACCTTTCTCCCTATGAGGGATTTAGTGGAGCAATTAATCTGTATTCGCCTGATTCAAAAGTCATTTTTCATGTCTTTAGGTTGCTCACAACCTGGTTATCAAATGCTCAGTCCAATCCAAGTAATGCTAGGTAGGGTGTTGTGCTATCTACTATTTCTATAAATTCGAAATCGGCCAAAGTGCACACTCCATATAGGTCTATTGTCACACCTTTAAGTCTTCCAATTGGTAACACTCTATGCTAAATTTCCAATTTCAACAGGATAGGTGGATATCCTAATGTGGGTTCCCCCATACACTACCATGTCTTCTTAGGTAAGACATTCGCTTAAGAGCCTAAATCAAGTATGATATCTCCCACATTGAAAGCCCTAATGTGGGTTCCCCCATACACTACCATGTCTTCTTAGGTAAGACATTCACTTTAGAGCCTAAATCAGGTATGATATCTCCCATATTGAAATGCCCAATGTTGGCATTTAACCTAAATTCCCTACTTGTTCTTCTTCTCATATGGAGATGATTAACTGTCTTATTTTCTAACTTCCCTTCTACTTTTGTGTTGCATATTTCTAGTGAATTCTGTAAGACCTTAGTGATGATGGATCATTCAATAACTTAACGCAGGATTGCAGAAAAGTCTTTATGTTACTTACCTACTCTGAAGGTTTTCCTTTGCTGGTGCGATCCATTGAATATGGAATCTTGTACATTGGTGTATCCTTCGTTTGTTGTGAAATTGATGTAGATGCAATGTTCTCTTTTATAATCTCCCATCTGGCCTCCTTAAATGTCTCCTTTTCTTTCCGCACGACAAAATACTTATGTGGCTCACTATTCTTCTTGACCCACTTTTGTTGAGTTGGATCTTATTTTTATACATCATCTCCCATATTATCTCCTCCTCAAGTAACTGTGTTGATGTTTTTCTCATCATCCTTGGCTTCTGCAGATATCCACTAGACATTCTGATTGTTCAGGTTTCTTTTTTCCTATATTTTTCCAAATAATGTTGGGCAGTCCTCTGTGTCATGGTCTATTGCACGATAGTACATACATGTCACAGTTGGAAGTGGACAGTCTCTTGCATAATTTCATGGTTGTTGACAATTGTGGCAGAATACTGGCCCTCTGCCGTGTTCAAATCCTCCTCAGCCTCAGCCTCCACCTCTATCTCCTCGCATTGCATTGTATTGGGGTATCTGGTTATATAATGCGAGATTATACTTTGGTTGCATGTTGGTGTACTGTGACTGCACAAGATTGAATTGTGGTTGCACATTATTGAACTATGGTGCATATCGACTTGTCATCATATCTTCTTGCATCCTATAGGTGTTTGAAGTTATTTCTCTCATCAATTCCACTTTTCTATAGTCCTTGTCATCATGACCCACTGATTTGAAAAAATTGCAGTAAGAACTTTTTGGCACTGTCTTATACTTGTACAACATTGGAAAGTGATATGGATCAAGCCCGTTTGTCTTACAAATCTCATGCCATGGTCCTCCTTTTAGCAAGGGGTTTGACACCCCTGCTACCAAGTACTATGCAAAGGTTGGACACTCATTCTTATGGTGTCCTTCTTTCCTACATAACGTACACCAAACAACTTCTCTCTTCTCTTTCCCCTTATTCTGGCTCAATTGAAATGTCATATTCTTCAGATCCTCTTTCAACTCTTTTATTGTTGGATGTGTCTATTGATATTGGTTTTCTTCTAGTTGCAGCGCTTCTTGCAAGACCTCTGCTTGAGTTTGGAACTTCTTTGTCTCAAGGGATACTTCAAGTGTGGTAATAGTGAGTTCACAAATAACTTCCTATGTTGCATGTCAGTAATATAGTACTTTAACTTACCTTTCAGGTGTTTCAACCTTTAATCAATATCCCAAATAATCTCACTTATTTTTTTCTTGATTTCAATCATTTCATTCATGTAATGGTCTTGTGAGCTTGGCTTCTGAACTTCATTAACCAACAACTTCTTCACCTCTACGATAGTCTTAGGTGCTCCTTGTGAACTATTTACATCAAGGCTCATGTACGAGTCTAGTGCATGGTCTCTAAGTTTTATATCTAATTG
>JZKD02S1038741.1:211692-231005 GCA_000966675.3 Picea glauca | reverse complement strand
GGTACTCTGACTACACAATTGGATGTTCTGCAGGTTAAACAAAAATAAATGGAAGTCGAACGGTTGTTGGCTATATTTTTTCCACGGTGTAGGAGGAAACATGTTTCAAGGGAGTGTCCCTTGGACATGGTTCAAACCTGCGCTATATGTGCCAAAGACCATGCAACAGAGAAATGTCCATCACTTCCAGGACTAAAGGTTGTCTTTAAATAAGCAGAGGAGGAAACATAACCGATATATCTGATGGCCCAGCGTCACCAATGGAAGGCTCATCCTCAAGGTATGTTACAAGATCCTTCTTCTTTCTTTCCTGGACAATATAATAAACAATATAATTTTGGAAACACATGGCAGGGCCAACCATTTGTTAACCTAACCTGGCAGTCCCAACAATATCCTATTGCACCCTGGCCAAATAAATCAATTTCTAATCCTACTTGGCCTAACTTGCAATACTCTACCATGTTTTCACAGAATTCAAATAATATCCCCTATCCTTCATAGTGGACTAGCATAGCTGCCAAGCCCCCAATTGGACTCAAAACTGGCAGCGCCCCATGGGAATGACCAATCAACCTATGGGAATGGTTCCTCAAGCTCATCCCACTTTACAATATCCAGTTCAATTGCCCCAAAATCCCCAACCTCAAATGCACCCTCAATTACTAGCTCAACCAAACCCGAATCCTAATAACAGACTAGTCCATCTCGTGCAAATTGTCGAGAACTTAGAACATGGAACAAACTCTGTAAGGTGCAACAAACTTTGGTTGAGACCAGGGCATGTAATTGCCCCTGAGGAAAGTGACATTCTTCAAGAATAGGAGAATGATAATGATATACAACCAAAAATAAAACCATCGACTGTGGTCATAATAGAAGAAACAGAACAGGGGAAAATACAGTCGAGCAACAAAATCCTGAAAGGCTAATGATAGAAAAACCAATCGTATATCCCAACTTTGATATCTTCGGGGAACTAAGAATCTATGTGTTAAAATTCCACTCCTACAGGCTTTACAATATATTCCTATTTATACAAAAACAATTAAAGAATTATGTGGGAAGAAGTCTGGAAGGAAAATTAAGAATCCATCAACTGTTAACGTGGTAGGAACTTTGTCCTATCTTATTCTAGGAAAATAGGAGCCAATTAAATACACAGACCCAGGAAATATCGTGGTAACAGTTCAGATACAGGGTTTTTTTTTCCCAAATACACTGGTGGATTTGGGATCATCCATCAATATCCTGACCACCGAGACCTGTAATATCCTGGGTATCACCTTCTTTGAACCTACTTCAACTATGTTAGAATTGGATGATAAATCGATGGTTAAACCAGTAGGTACATTACAAGATATAGTAGTCTCGACCTACTCTTGGGAATACCCAGTTGATTTCCTAGTTATTAACCCAAGAAGTAGACTAGATGGACACCCGTTAATATTAGGGTGGTCGTGGCTAGCAACAAAAGATGCATACAGAGGGTGTCGCACAGGAAACATGACAATTTCTAGAGGAAGTGTTATAAAGAACCTTATCTTGTATCCTCTAGCTAAACCAAGTATACATGTCATACATCATCAGTTTCAACCACATAGATATCTAGAAGAAAACCTACACCCTCCTCTCACACTAGAAGAAGCTCTTGGGGTAAAAAACCAACTAGAATATGATGTGATCAACAGCTTCATTAACATCCCAACTGTTATAGGAAACCCAACATGTCAAATGATAAAAGTTGTTTTAGATAATGAAGCATAGGGAGATCCTTTGGAATAATTGATGGAGAAATATATTCCCACTACTATTGTCCATAACAACATTGCAGTCAAAATTACACCAGGAAGATTTCTAAATATTAACGCCAATTTGAATGACCAACAACAACAAAAATTAATCCAGATCCTTGCGAAATACTAATAGGATTTTTCTTGGGAGTATCCCAACATGAAGGGAATTGATCCACAACTATGTACACGTCATATCTATATCGAAAAAGATAGTCGACCCATCCGACAGCCCCAACAAAGATTAAACCCTCATCTTAGAGATATTGTCAAAGAAGAATTACAGAAATTGTTGGATGTAGATTTCATATATCTTATTTCAGATAGCCAGTGGGTGTCCCCACTGGTAATCATCCCTAAAAAGAATGGTAAGTGGTGAATCTGTGTAGACTATAGAGAACTCAATAAATCTACCCTGAAGGACTATTTTCCCCTACCTTTTATTGATCAGGTCCTTGATACTTTAGAAGGGAAGCAGTTTTTATCCTTCCTAGATGGCTTTAGTGGTTATAATCAGATTTAGATTGCTCTGGAAGAAGAGGATAAAACTACATTTACATGTCCTTGGGGTACCTTCGCATATCAGGTATTTCCCTTTTGGTTATGCAATGCTCCAGCTACATTCTAGAGAGCTATTTTAAGCATATTTTTTTATTTAATTAATGAAGGACTTGAAGTTTATATGGACGATTTTACCCCTTATGGCACTGACTTTGATCAAGCTTTAAGAAATCTGGAGAAGGTACTGGAACAATGCATTACTACTAGGCTATGCTTGAGTCATGAGAAATGTCATATGATGATGACGAAAGGTGTGGTACTAGGAAACTATGTTTCTGTAGATGGAATCAAGGTAGACCCAACAAAAATAAAGGTAATCCTTAAATTGCCTACACTTCATACAAAGACCGAGGTACGTAGTTTCCTTGGCTATGCAGGATATTATCAAAGATTCATAGAAATGTTTTCAAGAATAGTTGCACCTTTACATGCTTTAACTAGTAACGTGGAATTTAAGTGGTCTGATAAGTGTGATGTTGCATTTGCAGAGGTTAAAAGGTTAATTTCAGCAACACTGGTGCTGAGAGGACCAAACTGGAAATTACCATTTCACATATCTTCATATGCATCGGATATCACTATAGGCATTGTCCTTGGACAAGAAGAAGACAAGAAACCTTAGGCTATTTATTTTATTAGAAAAAATCTTACTCCTACCGAATTAAATTACACAGTAATAGAAAAAGAATTTTTAGTTGTTATACATGCTATTAATAATTTTCAACACTATATAATAGGATATCCAATGGTTTTGTATATTGATCACTCTGCTATTAGATATTTATCCAAAAAACCAATTACTAATGGATGGGTTACTCAGTGGTTGTTTTTGTTGCAGGAATTCAACATCACCATTAAGGATCGGCCAGGAAGAGAGAATCTTGTTGTAGATTTCTTGTCTCGTGTAACCAAAACAAATAACTCTTTGACAGTCGAAGACCAATTTCCAGAAAAACACTTTTTCATTGTGACTATTAATACGCCTTGGTACACTGATGTGGCAAATTATCTGGTAGTTGAGAAATTTCCAGCACACCTGTCATCAAGAGAAAGGAAATTAATTGTCCAGCACAGTGCACGGTTCACCTAGATTGGTGGATATATTTTCCACATAGGGTCTGACCTTCATATCCGAAGATGTATCAAAGACGATGAAATTCATGATGTCTTGAAGGTGTGTCACGATGAGCCATGTGGAGGACATTTTGCAGACCATAGAACTGGACATAAGGTTTTACAGATGGGCTATTATTGGCCCTCAATATTCAAAGATGGAAAGAAGTATGTCCAGGCCTGTGACAACTGTCAGAGGATGGGCCGACTAGGCCAAGCTGATGAAATTCCCCTACAACCATAAGTGGTGATGGAACCTTTCGAGAGATGGGCTCTAGATTTTGTTGGTTCCTTTAACCCAAAATCAAACCAAAAAGATTATATACTAGTTGCGATAGACTATATGACCAAGTGGGTAGAAGCAGTGGCCTTGCCAAATGCAATGGAGGAAGCAATCATTAAATTTCTCTTTGAACTATTTGTATGCTATGGATTACCCTGGGAAGTAATCACGGATGGAGGGTCACAATTTACAGCACATAAAATCTCGACCACTCTGTGCAATTATCACATTAAACATAGGGTTACCTCTCCATACCACCCCCAGGAAAATGGACAAGTGGAAAGTACCAATAAAGTCTTGGAGGAAATATTAACAAAAACAGTCTCACCAAACTGTCAAAATTGGGCATCTGAGCTTCCAAATGAATTATGGGCCTATCGCACAACATGGTGTAACACTACTGGCTATTCTCCTTATCACCTAGTCTTTGGAAAAAAGCCTATCTTTCCAATTGAATTTGAGATCAAGACTCTAAAAATGGCCCAGGAAATTGGACTGGATCTTACAGAAGCACATGCACAGTGCTTACAACATCTCAATGAGTTAGATGAAGTACGCTTGTTTTCCCTTCAGGGCGCAGTCGTTATTCAACAACAGAGAGCTAGTTGGCACGACAAGCATATAAAAAAGAAATCCTTCCAAAAAGGTGATTGGGCACTTCTCTATGATTCCAGATTTCAGGATTTTCCTGGGAAATTGTAGACAAGGTGGATGGGACCGTATGAAATCAAGGAATTCCATGATAATGGCATTTCCACTTTAGTTACCATCGATGGGTTTGGTTCTCCTTTTCTGGTAAATGGAAATCGACTACGACTCTACCATCAACCGCTTTCAAAATAATCCTTTTGCCAAGAAGTAAGTAATGATCCTACTGTTCAGATTTTAGCTGGATGGGAAGGTAACCCATCAACTTCAGCTCCATGAAAATGTTGTTTTTTCCATCACTGTACATATTGTATATATTTTTCTTTAAAGATTTGATTGAGTTTTAAGTTTTTACTTTCTAGGAAAGTCACTATAAAGAGATTTGGAGAACAAAACTAGAAAGGATGACTATAATGAAATATAATTAGCACTATTTTTTGTTCCTTATTCAAACTCCAAATTTCTATTGTTTCACTATTTCATCAAATATAGACCTTGTTTTGATAACATGAGATAAATATGCCATGTTTTGTAGCAAAAGTTAGACACTGCACTCAAAATATGCACGGCTATGGCTGTAGTAAATAAAAATGAATGCATGATACTATAAACCATCCAATATATTGTATTTCTCCGATAATTGAATAAACCTACCCGTAAAATTAAATGAATTTATTTGATGACTAATCAATCCTAGATTCGCTAAAACAAATTTTTTGCGGGAGGTAGCCAATCACTTAATTAGATGGTTAAATTTGAACATCATCGTCATCTTCCTCGAACGTAACAATTGTCGTTCCCTTTGTTGCGATTGTTGTTCCCTTTGTGGGAAGTTTCGTTCATTCGAATGTAACAACCATCATTCCCTTTGTTGTGATTTTTATTCCCTTTACAGGCAATGTCGTTCATTCGAACATAAAAATTGTCGTTCCCTTTGTGAGTAGTTCTGTTCATCCGAATGTAACAACTGTCGTTCCCTTTTTTGCGATTGTTGTTCCCTTTTCAGGCAGCGATGTTCATTCGAAAGAAACAACTGTTGTTCCTTTTGCGGTTGTTTCTGTTGTTGTTCCTTTCCCTTGAAAGTAACGATTTTTGTTTTCACCAACAACACGTGTTTTTTTCATGACTACTCCTGATACGTTTGGCTACTCCTTTGGGTATGAACTTCACTAACTAATTTTCAATAAAATCACTTCTAATCATCATGGTAACGATTTGTCATTTTCTTTTCGAGGGATATCTAGCACACCTTATCAAATTATTTATGGATTGATTTTTCCGAATTATCTTAATATTGTTCATAATCCTTAACCACCATAATTCGTTTCTTTTCCCTATATATATACATATACTTGAATGATAAATTTCCTTCACATCATAATAAGGAGTCTAAGGCACATTTTTACTTGGAATTCTTACACTTCTTATGCCATCCCACACTCTTAAGGAGTATACGAGCCTCCCTCAATAAAACCTAAAACAATAATAAATAAATATAAATATAAATAAAGAAAATAACCTTCTCCCAAAAAGGATAGGGGGTCTCATCATGATACAAACTACCACGATCATAAATGATTAGCATAAGTGGCATTCCCACTATGGCTACCACACTAGGGAAATGGCCTTTGGCATTTAGGGTCAAAGGACAAGAGGTCTCATCATGAGCCGACTTGTTCACTTTGTTACGATCTAGTGAGTGGCATTGTTGTTAAATGGATACCAAACCAAGATAGTGGCATTTTTGGGAAAAGACTATTCAAACTATTTATTGAGGATATTGGCTCATCTATGGGTTAAATGGAAACCTTGTCGAGGCTATGGATGCCTGCTGGCAGCAGTGGCTCTACCTGTGGTATTGAAGTTTATATTAATTCACTAAGTTTTTATTGTGCTCATAGACTTCCTTTCTTAAAAAAAAGGATATCATTCCGGCTATATTCAACACAAGGGAGGATAACAAAATTATGACACGTGGCATATTTATAAAACGTGAACATATTAGGAATATTCAGAATATTCTTCCTTAACACATTAGATATTGGTATTTAGACTTGCAGTTTCCACAAAAAGATGTGATTATCATTAATGATTAACATTAAGTTTCTTTGAAAGTTATTTAACGGTCATTCTCCCAGAGACGGTGTAATAATTATCCCTCACTTGACTGACCATCATTATTACGTTCACAC
Organism: Picea glauca; assembly: GCA_000966675.3. NCBI lineage: Eukaryota > Viridiplantae > Streptophyta > Pinopsida > Pinales > Pinaceae > Picea > Picea glauca. Next base: position 224,415 of record JZKD02S1038741.1, on the reverse strand, counting down.
GTATTGTCGGTCGAGGTCGACATTTTCACTCATCGAGGGGTGGACATTCCACATGATTATCGATAAGCCATAATGATTTCAGATAATGGGAAATTACGTATTTTTATATACCATTGTTGTTCTATAATTTTTACCATTTCTAGTAATTTTCTTTCACGGGCTGGTCTAACTAGTTTAACAGGTGGGAACCATAGTTATGCTGACTTGTTTACAGAATATATGGGTGGCTGAAGCATTCGTCATGAGCCTCCATTGTTGAAAGTGACTGATCAATCAAGAGAAATTCTACACCATTTAGGGTGGACACAACACTTTAACAAACTGTAAGGATTTTATATAAATGTTGCACTAACATTCTTCCAAAATATACAAGGGGGAATCTCAGTAATTTGGGGCATACAAATACCAGTCACTGATGCCATCATAGCAAAGGTAAAAAACCTTCCAAACAAAGGAACGCAGTGGAATGGAAAATACACAGCACTCAAGGAAGTTGTGTAATCCTTTGCAGAACCAAGGGAGGAATTCGACAAGAAAGGAAAACACCTCAACCCCACTGCTCTTAGTGAGCCTTGGAGGGAGCTAGCAGGCATGGTGCAGAGATACATAACATGCAATGGACAATATGGCATGGTGAGACCTCACCACCTCAAACTGTTGGAAGTATTAAAACAACAGTTAGTGTTAAATCTACCATTCTTTTTGAATAGCATGTTGCATGAGACCGTTGGAAGAACCCAAAAATCCAAATACCCTGCTAATGTAATCAACCATCATTGGTTAGTAAAATTGATAGTAGATAGGGCCTTAAATCATAAACAAATAATGTGGGGGAACCTGATTGAGCTCGATAGACCATTTCAAATTGAGCAACTAGAAGTCCACCATGAAATTCCTCCACAAGGAATTGAGGCAGCCCATCCAGAGGGAGATAATGCCCAAATAGAAATACCAGGCCCCCAACCTGAAATGGAAACATACCTTATTCATTTGGCAGAAAATCAGAGAATGCAAGTAGGAACATCAAAGAGGAAAAGACAAAGAACAATTTATGTTCCTGAAACCTCATATGTTAAAATAAGAAAGGATAAAGAGACAATACAATCTGAAAGCACTCATGAGATTGTGCAAACAGAAGAGTCGTCACATGAAAGTCCTGTAGGACAATGGGATGATTTCTTTGGAAGTTATGAAGAGGATATGGCCCAAGTGTTGGGGAATTTGGGAATATCACTTACTAAATATACAAACGGGCCAAAATAACCCCAAGCTCCAGCTTCTCCTCCTTCAAACTTTGTCTTTGATCTTCCTGATATGGAGATGCCATCCTCCCCTATGAGGGAACATCCTGAGGTAGCAGAACAACAGAACCTCAGTTCGATGAGAACAACCCTTTAGAGAGCCCAGAGGATATAGGGAATGAATTGCTAATTGATCAAGGTGGGGAAGACCTTGAAATTCCCCTTGGACAAAAAGAAACAACAGAAAAAGGCAATAATAAAATCATAAAACTGGAACATGAAAACAAGACATTGAGGAAGAGGGTCAAGAAAATAAAGGTATTAAAATAAAAAGTTAGCAGATTGAAAGAAAAAAATAGACAACTTAAGAAGCGACTGGAACAATCTGACAAAGCCCATAAGAAGAATAAATCTAAGAGGGCTAGAGTATAGGTAAGAAATCCACTTCCAAGAAGGGAAATTCACAGTAATTCTATTGAAACACAAACATATTTTATGGTCCTTTGGAATCAGTTGAAATAGAAACTCAGGAAGATGCTCCAACAACAGTAGAAAAAATTGTTCATACTGAAGAAGTATTTCATTCCCCTAAACATGATTCCATTATTAGAAGGTTAGAAGCAGAATTGGAACAATCCCAACAAACCCTAACCCAATTCCAAAATAAAATGGTGACAGTAACAGAGCATCAGAAAGTTGTCAGACAACTTCGAGCCATGTCAGAAACTGATAATGAAACCTTCGTTGATTTCAGTAGAGAAAAAGAAAAGGTAAAGAAGGTGCAGGGTCAGCTTGATGGAGCTTTAGAGAAAATAAAAAATATTTGCTCTATTTATTCTGATATATTAGCTTGCAAGGCCCCTGCTACTAATTATGCCCTATTTCTATTAGAATATTTTCTGTTATTAAAAGTGAAATCCATTAGGGTAGGCACACCTTCTGATTTTACCACTGTCTCTAATTTTGTTTCATGTTTTAAAGAACAAGAGGATGTAGTACAATACTTTTTGTGTGAACTATATCTTCATAATTTCATTCTAGAAGAAAACAAAGATGAGAACCCTAATCCATTCATTGGGGATATCCAATTTTAGGCCTTTTTGTCTTTTGCCAAAAATCAACTGAGGTGGGCTAAAGCACATAAGGTCTTCATGAAAAGAGAGAATGGGCTAGACCTATGGGTCAGAGGGGAAACTTCTAAACCCTTTGATACCATTATGTAGCATAGAGAATTTATGAAGAGGGAGAAGGTTGTGGAATCTTTAGCTCCCATCCATAGACATGTTGTACATTCAGGGTTGCAATATTTTGGATAAATTAAAGAAGAAGCTCTTTCTGCTGCCAAATCAAGATGGAGTGTCTCTTCAAATGAAGTCAAGAACAAGGAACCATTTGGTTTTAGGAATTTTCAAGAAACTGCTCTCAGATTAGAAAGGTATGCCAAAATGATCATGGAAGAAGGGCCTTCCTGGATTGGATGCAGGTACAGTCCCCCCATTATTTGGTATCCTCCAGAGGGTTATCAAAGTGTTTATGAAATTTGTAAGAAAAGGGAAGATGTTTCTTTTGAAGAGATTAAAGGTAAGCATGGGTTCCGGAGGTCTAGAGAAGAGACCTATCCACCCTTCAGTATCACTGCTTTGCATATAAACTCTTTTGTTGCATGAGGACATGCAAAAAGGTAAGTTGGGGGGTATGTTGGGGTGAGAAAAAGGTATAAATATTATCTTTGTTACTTTGGTTTATGATATATTCCTTGTTGACTTTTCTATTAGTTTGAAGTAATTCGAGAAGAAAATGGTTAAAATTCTCTTAGGAAATAATATTAAATGGTATTAGATATTTTCTGAACTTTGGTTTGAATTGTTTTGATTTTATGCAGAAATGGACAATTGTTGTTAACTGAAGATAATTAAGAAGATCATGAAGATGCATAGACCATTAAAGATCGAAGAAATCATGCACAAAACAGTTCAAAGGAAGATTGAATTTTTATATTGAAATCTTCATAAATAGTAAAAGAAATCCTAAGGATCTCTCGATCCTCAGGATAGCTTAATTTGTTTATCTCATTGTAATATATAAAGAAGAGTGAACAATAGAGAGCTACCAGAATTCGGATCTCTTAATTGTTGACACTTTGTGCAACAATCCCATTGTAAATAACTTATCAATTATGGAATTAATGGAAGCTTCAAGCGTTTTGATCATTTCCGTGTACTATGTTTTCTTAACAGTATCTTCTGAAGACCGTGGGCCCAGTTGATAGAATCTATTGTCTCATCTGTAATCTTATCAATTATGTTATAATTATGTGATTTGATATTCCCTTCAACAATTAGAATAGACTCGTTAATGTGTTGATTCTTTTATGAATTGGTTGTGTTGCTCCATTCGCAAAGAATATATGTTCTATTTGGATATTATCGATTGTTGTTCCATTCCCATTTGTTGTCAATTTATCACTTCGGAATTCCTTTCATTTAAATTCGCATTTGTTGTTCCTTTCGTTTAAATTCACATTTGTTGTTCCTTTCGTTTAATTCACATTTGTTGTTCCTTCTTAAATATTCAGTAGATCGATGTTCCTTTCCAATAGATTAATTAATCATTGAAATATTGATTCATTAAGTGTTTTTGTAGACTAAATTGTTGTTTTTTGGATAGATGCATGAATTCCGTAATTAATTGATGTTTTGATTCATGGTGTGTTATTGCTTAGAATATATTTATGTTGATTGAGTTATTAGTTTCAGAGTTTGTAGTTAATGTGTGAAGAACTTGACTATTGCAGTAATTTAGATAGACACAAATTTGTTGTAACTGAACTATCTACACGATTTAAACCTCTATGACTATTTGCATAGACTTTGCTGACAATATTGAGAGAAAAGACGAATCCTCGGTTAATAAAACTAATGTCAGACTAAGGCTTTGTTATCACATAAAATTGTTAGAGTCTTGTGGGTTTGTGGTTTCTACCTAAGTCTGTAGTTTTTCCTTGTCTCTCTCCTTTTCGCAGACCCAATCTTAATTTTTTCCCTTTCAACTTGCATTTTTTTCTTTTGTTTGCCTTCATTCATTTGAACGACTTGTTTTCCTTATCGTCTTACTTGAGAGGTCTCGACCCTCTGGTTTTTTGTTTTCTCTAAGGTTGATCTCTTCCCTCTTTTCCTCTGTCACTGATCCTTTTTCTCTTCCAAGCTCTTAGCCAATCATCTAAATGTTTGTTTACATGCCGCAATAGTGAGCACAAGCACAACAATTAGAGCGGTCTAATATGGACTCAAAATCAAGCGAGCGAGCAAGTTCAGTTTGGCGAAGGAATTTACATTTCAAATTTCAGAGATTGACTGCGAATAATAGTCGCGAAAATCGGGAGTTTGGAACATTGTTGAAGTTAATTGTGAAAGATCGAACCCCTGAAACCCGAAATCAACAGGAGCCGTCCGATCTAACAAGACGTGTGGCACCAGATCTGAATCATGGAGAAATTCATTTCGGGAAATCTAAAGTGAGGAATGCACAAACTTCCCGAGTTTCGAAGTGCCGAAGACTACCCAAAGTCCCAAATTGTCGATATACATATGGGCCAGCTGATTCACAGGGATGTGTGGCACCTGATCTAAGAAGTCACAATTTCGCAACTCGGAGGTTTTAGCATGGAGCATAGTATAGATTCGCGAAACGCGAAGTCGCGAAGCATCCAGGAGTTGGGCCCACGATCACAGCCCATGGTTATATAGGAAACAAGGCCATAAGGAAGGGTAAGCACCTATTGAGCAACAGGTAGCTGAGGTTTTTGAGAAAGCATCCTGGTAATTGAATTCCAAGCGAATTCAACCATTAATTTGGATGGGATATTTCACAGATTCAAGCATCAATATGTTTGAATTCAAGGAGAGTGAAGACTCCCGAAATGAGAAATCCTAAAATTTCACGAAGGGAGCCCTAGGTCATGACCCGAGGTCACATAAAGCGATGGAGAGGAGCCACTCCAAAAGCTAAGGGCTCCTGTATTTTTACAAAGGATGATCTACGTGGTCTCAAGGCACCATGATTGACTTGAAGGAGCAGTGAACATCTCCTGGAGCATTCATGGGTGTCAGACCTCGTCCTGATCTTGATGAAAGTAGTTAATGAAAATGGAGGAGGTGGTTGAAACCTCGTCTCACCCCATAAATGGAAAGCATGGAAGGACTGGCCTTTGAGGTAGACTGTCAGCCCAAAGTTCCCCTGTCAACGAATCCTCCTGCAAATTCCATACTGATCTGAGATCGCATCTGACAAAAGAATGCAAGTGTAGCCTGACAGAAAAAGATACAGACGCAAATCTTTGATTTCTATATCCAGGTCACACTCCTGGTGGTGGCAAGTTTTTCTGAGTATAAATACTCAGTTTTGATATTTTGTTAGGGTCGATGGTTAATCTAAGCTCTCATATTGTAATGCTTTAATGAAGCCTTGGTTATCTGGTTATGTAAATTGATATGAGACTTCTTGTTTTATGAAATCCAACTTCTATTTCCATCTTATCTGTGTATGATGTTGAATGTTCATGATCGAAGGATTCACATGGATTGTGGTTACTGTGTTGTAATGAATGTTTGATTGCAGTACAATTATAGCGTTTTTAGTTTCCCAAAAATTTGAATTCAAGAGGATCTTGTTTTTCGAGTTTTTCTTCCTTAGTCTGTTGGAAGACCTGACGTCCAGAGTAGACCTTTACATATTCTCCTCGATTTCTTCCTCCTACTCACCATTACTACAACTTACTAGCTGAAGTTTATCAAGACATCATTTTCTTGTGCATACTGCCCTAGTTTTCTGAGTTAAAACGATATTCTCTTGAGTCTGCCCCATTTGACCTCTTTAAATCCATTAACCGTGAAATATAAATTGATGGGTATTGGGCTTACCTCTGCCACAATATAAAGGTGAATTCTAGTGATAACATTTTTGGCACCATTGTCGGGGAAGGAATTGAGGATTTTCCCTGGGTAGAATGACAAATATTATTGATTCTGAAGGTGCATCATAATTCAATACAATTGAAGATTTCAACCTACACCTCAAGACTCCACTATCTAGTGACTCCACTATTTCAGTTAGCTCTGAAAGGAAGACACATGAGGTCTCATCCACAAATGCCTCTAACCATGCCTGGAGTTGACCCAGAGAAAATTATCAGGAAAGGAAAGACCCCTCAAGAAGGTACTTCAGTTGTTGAACCAGGTATTTCTGATGATTTTCACCATCCTCATTTAGAAACTCCAATAGGTGCTTCCCTTTTTCCTGTTATACCATTTGCTGGAGTTTCCTAAAGATTAAAGTTTGGGAGTGTTCTTACTGATTTATCCTCTTCTGGTATGGTATTAGAAGGAGAAAGTCTTGTCACTCCTATCTCCCATGAATTTGTACCATGGTTTAGACCCAGGACCTCAGAAGATTTTCTCACTCATGGATTTACTACTCATCCTCCTATTAGAGTTGTTGCAGCAGAAACCTTTGTTCCTATCATCTTTGCAACCTTTTTCTCAAACACTCAATTGTTTCCGTTTTCCCCTAGAAGCACAGTTCCAGTCTCACCTGTCCGAACTCCATCTCCACCTGCTTCTCCTCCATGTCACATCCAAATGGCAGGTGCTAATCCTCCTAAGAATAGGATGAATGTGATATTGGTTGCTAGATACATCCCTCTGGTCTTACCTCAACCTATGAATTCTCTCTCGGCCACGTACTACCTTAAGCGCATGCCCCAGTTCATAGGAGAGGGAGACGTGACTGTAGAAGAGCATGTTGCATCCTTTTATAGATTTGCAGAAATTCAGGCCATCAAAAATGAAGATGTGTGGATGAGAGTTTTTGTACAGAGCCTTGATGGTGATGCTACCGATTGGTTTAAGGACTTTCCTCCTAGATCTATTGACGAGATTGCCACTCTGGATGATTTATTCTTAAGAAATTGGGGGAATAAAAAAGATCTCCTTTATTATATTACATAGTTCGGAGCACTTAAGAGAGAAGAAGGGGAATCTGTTTCAGACTTCTTGAAGAGATTTAATAAGATGTATAAAAATATTCCCGCTAAAGTTAAACCCACAAAAACCTCTGCCAAAACGGCTTATGCTAGGGCTTTCGACCCTGATTTTTGCCTCCTGTTGAGAGAAAGAAGAGATACCTCCTTGGATCATATGCAATATGCAACCATTGAAGTAGAATCTAATCTACTGGAATTTGATAAGATTAGGATTAAGGCTGATAGAGACAGAAGAAAATGTAAGTCTGAAGTTTTGACTTCTATTTCTTTTGCTACCCCCCTTCAAATGGATGAAATAACTAAACTACTAAAGTCACTTTCTGCTAGAATGGAAAGGGTCGAATTGGAGGGAAAGCAGAGCTATATGAATCCCCCAAATGTTGATAGCAGAGGTAAATTTAGGATACCTACTAATTCCCCTCAGACCATCCAAAGAGATCATAGAAACAGGGATAGAGATGATCATAAAATCCAAACTCCTCTCCAAAATAACTTGGTTATTGATGAAGATGAGGAGGAAGAAGATAGTGATCTCGAGATCCATTGCCTTGGAGATACCTCTTCATCCCCTCATTTAACTCATTCTTCATACAAAGAGGCCCTCATCAGTAATCAACTGAATGAGCTGAGTAAAGGGGAAGAGGTGAAACACATTCCAAACAGATATAATCTGAGGTCCAAATAGAAAGAAGGGAAATCTGACATCCCTGATCGGCCTACTAGAGCAAAAAATCCTGCTAAAGATATTGCAGACTAAAGAAAGGAAAAGAAGGCACATACCCCCCCCACCAAAGGCAAAAGGTCCTATTCTAGAAGTGAGAGAAATTCTAAAGGCCTCCTCCTCTTTCATCTTTTAGCATGAAATACAAAATGTTAGAATCCTTGTACCCATTTCAGAGCTGGTCAAACATGAAGACTTCAAAAGGTGCCTCTCCAAAATATTGCAGCCCAAACCTTCTTCTCATTCCACAGACTCAATAAACCTCCAAGATGAGAAGCCTGCAGTCATCCTAGGTCCTTTGGTAGAATATAGAGATGATTCATTTCCTCCCTTCTATACCTCACTGAACATACATTACAAGGTGCTACATAATTGTTTGATGGATTCAGGGGCATCTCACAATCTCATGCCTAAGATTTTCATGGAAGAGCTCGGTCTGGAGATTACAAAAGCCTACCATGACCTATATTCTTTCAACTTCGGGAAGGTCAAGTGGCTTGGGGTTATCAAAGACTTGGTCGTATCTCTGTTCCAGCTGCCAATGAAAATCGTGATCATGGACATCATGATAGCCAACGTTCCCCCTAAGTTTTGGATTCTTCTGTCTAGATCTTGGATAAAAAGACTAGGGGGAACTTTGCAGGTGGACCTCACCTATGCTACCATTCTGGTGTTTGGGGGTGAGCATAGGATACTTTACAAGGAAGCTCAATTGGCCTACATTATTAGTTACGAAGCAAACCCCACGAACCATCCTATCTTTTCTCTTGACACAGATTTGGGATCTAGTTTGTTGCAACTCACCGACGCTCCTGAACCGCCTCTGGAAATAAAAAAGCGGCCTATTACTTTTTGTGAAAATTCCCCTCCTATCACCTCTATGTGGAAAATGTTCTTCGATGGAGCCTCTTCTAAGGAAGGTGTTGGTAATTGAGTGTTTCTTGTTTCTCCTGCTCAAGAGACTATAGCTCTGTCCTACAAGTTAGAATTCAAAGCTACTAATAATGTGGCAGAATATGAAGCTCTCATCTTAGGTTTGAGGGATGCAAAGGATATGGTAATTGAAGAGATATCAGTATTTGGGGATGTTGAGTTAATTGTCCATCAAGTCAGAAATCTCTACCAAGATAAGAACCCTAGGCTAAGAAGTTATAGAGATGAAGTGTGGGACCTTGTTGAAAATTTGTTCTTAGCTTTCAACATTTCATTTATTCCAAGAGAAGAAAATAACATGGTTGATTCTCTGGCTATTTCAACAAGCAATTTCAGAGTCCCTTTGCCACCAAAGCTCAGGTATGATGTAGAAGTATATTACAGACCCTCTGTACTCGACAACATCAAGCATTGAAAAGTATTTGAGGATGATCTCGAGATCAAAATATTCCTTGAGACTATTAATGAGTTTTCTGCACTACATATTGATCAAGATCGGGATTCTGAAAATAATCCTCATACTGATGTTTTCCTGAAAAAAATCGTTAATCACCATATTGTTCAGTTGCTTAGAAATCACATTCCGAAGGGACTAGTTCCTTTGGAGAGACTATTTGATAGAAATGATGTGGCAGTGAAAGTTAAAGAATCGATTGATGATGCTGATGTAACTAAATGCAACATTAGTACAGAGAAAGATCCAAAATTTGTCAAGTTGTCGAGTAGTCTGTCAAGGGAACAAAGGGATGAATATGCTAAGCTATTAAAGGAGTTTGTTGATGTGTTTTCTTGGACATATGAGGATCTCAAAAAATATGATACAAGCATCATTGAGCATAAGATCCCATTGAAGGAAGAGGCCAAACCATTTAGGCAGAAGTTGAGGCAGATCAACCCCATGTTGCTGCTTATCATGGAGAAAGAGGTAAAGAAGCTTTTGGACACTCAGATTATCGTTCCTTTAAGGCATTCTGAATGGGTGGCTAACTTGGTTCTAGTGAGAGATAAGAGTGGAGAAATCAGACTTTGTTTTGATTTCAAAAACCTAAACAGAATCTCAAAGAAGGGCAATTACCCATTGCCAAAAATGGAGCACATATTGTAGAGGGTGATAGGTGCATCTAGGATTTCCATAATCGATGACTTTTCTGGATACAACCAAATTTCTATCTTACATGAGGATAGAGAGAAGACAATATTCATCACTCCATGGGGTACATTCATGTATGCCAAGATGCCCTTTGGATTGATGAACGCGGGATCAAATTTCCAGTGCACTATGAACATCGCATTTATTGAGGAAAAGGATAAATTTATAGTCATTTATCTGGATGAAATTACAGTTTTCTCTGGGACTGATAAAGAACATTGTCATCATATGAGAAAGGTCTTCCAAAAATGCAGAAAATTTGGTCTCTCCCTGAATCCCAAGAAGTCATTGTTTGCTATGAAGGAGGAAAAATTACCGGGGCACGGAAAATTATTGGGGCACATAGTATCGGCTGAGGGAGTAAACATTGATCCCATCAGGTTGGAAGCCACCCAAACCTTAGCCTTCCCTATATCCAAGAAGCAAGTTCAGTGTTTCTTGGGGAAGATTAATTTTCTGAGAAGGTTTGTGTCTAATTTTGCTGAAATGGTGAAGGACATTACAGTCATGTTGAGGAAAGGAAACTAAATCAAATAGACTGTTGGATCTCATAGTTCCTTCGATCAAATAAAGAAGGCCATGACCAAAGCACCTGTGCTTATCAGTCCTAATTATTCCAAATATTTTATTATTTTCTCCTTTGCTTCATTTGACACCATGGAAGCCATTTTGTTGCAAAAGAATGACGAAGGGTTCGAGCAACCCATTGCCTTTCTCAACAGGGCATTGAGAGATGTTGAGTTGAGATATGACATCATGGAAAAACAGGCTTACGCCCTGGTTAAGGATCTCAAATCCTTCAGGTATATGTTTTGCATTCAAAGGTCATTGCATATGTTCCCTCAGCTTCTGTGAAGTAGATTCTCATTCAACCTGATATGGATGGGAGAAGGAGCAAATGGATTGCTAAAATCCTTGAATTTGACTTGGAGCTAAGACCCACTAAATTGGTTAAGGGTAAAGGTTTATCTAAGCTACTGGATGAAACTAATTGCAAAGACTTGAGGGTTAATTTCATCAACGCTTTCTCAGAAAATCAACATGGTGAGTTGTCTGATACGAGTTCTCAAGTCGACCCTCCATTAGAAGAATGTGCTTGGTACATGGACATCATTTTCTTTCTACAGAAGTTGCAGCCTCTTGATGGCATGGAAAAAAGAAAGGTAAGATATTTAAATCTTAGATCAATTAAATATTTCCTCATCGATCAAGTTTTATATTGGAAAGATCCTCTAGGGGTTCTATTGAGGTGTTTAGACCCGCTGGAAGCCGAAAAAATCATGTTTGACTTTCATGATAGCTTGTGTGGGGGACATCACTTCTGGAAAACCACAGCCTACAAGATTCTCAGAGCTGGCTATTTCTGGCCTAGCCTATTCACTGATGTTTGTGCTAAAATCTGGGCTTGTGTCAAGTGTCAGAAATTCTCAGGAAAACAATAGCTCAATTCCTTGCCTTTGAAACCCGTGGTGGCTTTAGGACCCTTTCAGAAGTGGGTCCTAGATTTTATTGGGGAGATTCATCCGGCTTCTAGTGGTCATCACAGGTGGATCTTGACTGCCATAGATTACTTTACCAAGTGGATAGAAGCTATCCCCACAAGGAGCGCTTCTCACGAGGTAAGCATTGGTTTTCTTGAGGATATTATAGCAAGGTTTGGCTGCTAGAAAAGAATTGTCATTGATAATGTTGCATCCTTTAAGGCCGAACCATTGATTCAATTCTATGAGCAGTTTGGGATTGCATTGATTCACTCAACTCCTTACTACCCCCAAGGGAATGGAATGGCAGAGTCTTCTAACAAGAGCCTTATAAATATCATCAAAATATTGTTAGAGGACAATAAGAAAGCATGGGATTCAAAGCTCAAGTTTTCTTTATGGGATGACAGAGTTACAACAAAAAGATCTCTTGGGATCTCTCCTTTTCAGCTTGTGTATGGAGTTGAGGTTGTCTTTCCTTTTCAACTCGCCTTGCCATTGGAAAAATTCTTCTAGGACTATCATGGAGTACTTGATGACATGGTCAGGAGGATACTGCAGCTAGTAGAAGTGCAACAGAATAGGGAACAGATATTGGACAAAGCACATGAACATCAACAGAGGATCAAGCAGGCTTTTGACAAAAAAGTAAGAAAGGAGGATTTCCAGCTAGGAGATCTAGTGCTAAAATGGGATGCACCCAAGAAGGAAAAAGGTAAGCATGGTAAATTTGATGCCTTGTGGATCGACCCCTTCAGAATCTCTGAGATATTCCCTAATAATACTTACAGGTTGCATAATTTGGAGGGTGATGAGGTTTTTGGTGGCCCTGTTAATGGACACTTTCTAATTTTTTTTTGTTTGAAGCCGTAGTTGGCGTCCCACCATTGTAAATATCGTTCCTATTTTTATGCTTATTTTGGTTTTAAATAGCTAGACTCCATAACCTAATACTAAGGCATTGGAACTACTTTTCTTGACAACTCACAGGGAGCATGCCATCCCCCGTGGAGCCAAATGTTATCACATAAACTTGTTAGAGTCTTGTGGGTTTGTGGTTTCTACCTAAGTCTATAGTTTTTCCCTGTCTCTCTTCTTTTCACAGACCCAATCTTAAGTTTTTCCCTTTTGGGCCTCGGCTTGCAGTTTTTTCTTCT
>JZKD02S1038741.1:182462-201226 GCA_000966675.3 Picea glauca | reverse complement strand
ACATATGAGGATCTCAAAAAATATGATACAAGCATCATTGAGCATAAGATCCCATTGAAGGAAGAGGCCAAACCATTTAGGCAGAAGTTGAGGCAGATCAACCCCATGTTGCTGCTTATCATGGAGAAAGAGGTAAAGAAGCTTTTGGACACTCAGATTATCGTTCCTTTAAGGCATTCTGAATGGGTGGCTAACTTGGTTCTAGTGAGAGATAAGAGTGGAGAAATCAGACTTTGTTTTGATTTCAAAAACCTAAACAGAATCTCAAAGAAGGGCAATTACCCATTGCCAAAAATGGAGCACATATTGTAGAGGGTGATAGGTGCATCTAGGATTTCCATAATCGATGACTTTTCTGGATACAACCAAATTTCTATCTTACATGAGGATAGAGAGAAGACAATATTCATCACTCCATGGGGTACATTCATGTATGCCAAGATGCCCTTTGGATTGATGAACGCGGGATCAAATTTCCAGTGCACTATGAACATCGCATTTATTGAGGAAAAGGATAAATTTATAGTCATTTATCTGGATGAAATTACAGTTTTCTCTGGGACTGATAAAGAACATTGTCATCATATGAGAAAGGTCTTCCAAAAATGCAGAAAATTTGGTCTCTCCCTGAATCCCAAGAAGTCATTGTTTGCTATGAAGGAGGAAAAATTACCGGGGCACGGAAAATTATTGGGGCACATAGTATCGGCTGAGGGAGTAAACATTGATCCCATCAGGTTGGAAGCCACCCAAACCTTAGCCTTCCCTATATCCAAGAAGCAAGTTCAGTGTTTCTTGGGGAAGATTAATTTTCTGAGAAGGTTTGTGTCTAATTTTGCTGAAATGGTGAAGGACATTACAGTCATGTTGAGGAAAGGAAACTAAATCAAATAGACTGTTGGATCTCATAGTTCCTTCGATCAAATAAAGAAGGCCATGACCAAAGCACCTGTGCTTATCAGTCCTAATTATTCCAAATATTTTATTATTTTCTCCTTTGCTTCATTTGACACCATGGAAGCCATTTTGTTGCAAAAGAATGACGAAGGGTTCGAGCAACCCATTGCCTTTCTCAACAGGGCATTGAGAGATGTTGAGTTGAGATATGACATCATGGAAAAACAGGCTTACGCCCTGGTTAAGGCTCTCAAATCCTTCAAGGTATATGTTTTGCATTCAAAGGTCATTTCATATGTTCCCTCAGCTTCTGTGAAGTAGATTCTCATTCAACCCGACATGGATGGGAGAAGGAGCAAATGGATTGCTAAAATCCTTGAATTTGACTTGGAGATAAGACCCACTAAATTGGTTAAGGGTAAAGGTTTATCTAAGCTACTGGATGAAACTAATTGCAAATACTTGAGGGTTAATTTCATCAACGCTTGCTCAGAAAATCAACATGGTGAGTTGTCTGATATGAGTTCTCAAGCCGACCCTCCATTAGAAGAATGTGCTTGGTACATGGACATCATTTTCTTTCTACAGAAGTTGCAGCCTCTTGATGGCATGGAAAAAAGAAAGGTAAGATATTTAAAGCTTAGATCAATTAAATATTTCCTCATTGATCAAGTTTTATATTGGAAAGATCCTCTAGGGGTTCTATTGAGGTGTTTAGACCTGTTGGAAGCCAAAAAAATCATGTTTGACTTTCATGATAGCTTGTGTGGGGGACATCACTTCTGGAAAACCACAGCCTACAAGATTCTCAGAGATGGCTATTTCTGGCCTAGCCTATTCACCGATGTTTGTGCTAAAATCTTGGCTTGTGTCAAGTGTCAGAAATTCTCAGGAAAACAATAGCTCAATTCCTTGCCTTTGAAACCCATGGTGGCTTTAGGACCCTTTCAGCAGTGGGTCCTAGATTTTATTGGGGAGATTCATCCGACTTCTAGTGGTCATCACAGGTGGATCTTGACTGCCATAGATTACTTTACCAAGTGGATAGAAGCTATCCCCACAAGGAGNTCGACCACACTATATATAATGTTTTTTTATAATATATGGTTGGTGTGGTTGTAATATATGTGATGTATAGTTAACAACCCCCTGCAGAATATAATGCGGTGGTTTCATTGTATATCATATGACCAATTATAATGGATCGAGGTCTAAGCCCTCGACGCTTTCCTCCGCAAACTATTCCATATAAAAACTTTATATATATACGTGCCCATATATAGTTAAGAACAAATAAAATGGTGGAATGGTAAGTTTGTTGGTTGTGGTGCGAGAGACCCGAGTTCGATCCTCCGGGCTCCAACAAAATTTTAACAAACCTTACCCATTAATGGCCAATGGGAGACTGGAAAGTGGAAGCCTCTCATTGGTTTGTGTCTACCACTTGTCAATCTGCAATCAATCCACTTAACTTGTACAATTTGACACATCACTTCCCCAATCAACATACGACGTGCCACATGGCACCTTAGGGTGGTTCCACATCATCACCATATGGTCGTATAGTCGTACCACGTGTCACCTTTGTAGTGGTGACACTTGTCACCTTTACCCTATTGACTATTGCCTTTTTTCCCTGGTTTGACCTAAACTTTGACCATCTATAAATTTTTCATACGAACTCCGTTTGAGGCATTTTTTGTGTCATTGGAAAGTGATTGTTGATTTGTATGCATTGATGGTGTTTTCAAGAGCATTTGTGATGGTTGAATTTTGAGCATTTATGAATCTATCTGGACCTCTGTGAGCATTTCGAGATCCTCTTGGATCAATGTACCTCACTAGAAACATGTATCTTATCCCTTGATCCCCTCCTCAGGGGATTGAGGTTCTTCACAGGTCATGTTGGTGTGGAGATTTCTTAAACCATTAGTGATTTCTTATTACCATATTTTATGTTTTATGACAGCATATTAGATTCCTAATCTGAATCTCGGGGGCTAAGATCTGGATGGCTTGAATGCCGAGAGAGGAGGATCTCAGACATGTCAATCTTGCATGGAAATAAGCATGGACAAAAACATGTAAATGAAGTACCCGGGAGGTGAGGCTCAAAGTGGAGCCTCACCTCTAAAACTAATTACTAGTAAATCACTCAGAGCTAATTAATCTCACAGTGAACAATAGAAAATATGAGAGAAGCCAAAATGAGTAACTTGATATTATGAGAAGGCTTGCTAGGCCTTTATATAACATTACAAAATGGTCCATTGGACAAAGTCAAAAATAGCTCATTAAATGAGTCTTTATTATTATAATAGATCTAACTACCCAACTAACTAAGTAGTGGAAAATAAAACCCAATACAATAATGGAAAGAGCTCATTAAATGAGTCTATATTATTATAATAATAGATCTAACTACTCAGCTAACTAAGTAGTGGAAAATAAAACCCAATACAATAATGGAGAGGTGAGGCTCTCTTTGACCCATATGGGCAACCAATTAACCTAATTAATTAATGAGTAGGTGGGAATCTCCTTGATCCACATGGACAATATATTATCTTTATAGCTTTATGACTTTTGCATCTGAATTTAGACCATATACCCCATAAAATTCTGATCATTCATATGGTCCTCATTATTTCACCCATGCTAAAAAGAGACCCATGAGTACAATGTTCTAATTCTCAATGAAGGTAAGGGTTTTGTGTGGTTGACCCATAATATTTTACATTAATAAAATGGAAAAATCATGACTTTGGAGGCTTTGAATATCCTTCTACAAATTTATTCATAACTTCTGCAACAGGTGATGAAATCCAATACCGTCGAAGGCCCATTTGAGATACTGAAGATATATTTCCATAGATATACGAAAATTGTTCTGAGGTGGCCCATGGAGTGAGAAAAATCTTGTTAAAGTGCTAGTGATGTGCAACTGTCTTGGAAGAAAGACATGCAAATATTCAATAAGTGATATCTCTCAAACCAGGAAACAAAATGAAATTCCGTAAAATACCCATTTGAGCCAACGGAGAGTAATTTACATTGATATAACATAAGTTATATAAGGTTTCCTTTGGAGTGATAAAATCTAGGCTGAAGTTGAATGGTGCGAGGCTATGCTGGTTACAGACATGTGTTGCGTTAAACAAGGATATCTCATAAACGAGACAATGAAATGAAATTCTGTGAAATACCCATTTGATATATTAAGGAGATATTTTCATCCATAGGTGGAAATCCTTTTTTAGTTTCCTGATAAGGGATAAAAATTCCATTGAATATGGTGGTATGTGCAACCTCCTTGGGTTAAATACATGCTAATATTCAATCAATGATATCTCTCAAACCAGGAAGCCAAATGAGATTCTGTGAAATACCCTTTGGAGATATTGAATATATATTTCCAATGAGCTATGGTAGAGCCTTTGAAATGATGTGTATAGGTCGCAACACCTCCTTGAATTTGTTTGAGTGTAGAGGGCCACAAAGGATGCCAAGGGTTTGTAGAGCAACATGGGTTGTTGTAGAGGTTGTGGAACTTCGTGGGTAGCATGGACACCCTACAAATTTGTTGAAAATGTTGAAGACCAATGGATGTAGTGGATCCATGTATAAATGTAGTGAATCCATGTATGGATGTAGTGAATCTATGTATGGTTCTCCCTGTAATGGTGAATGAATATATGAGGGTAAAAAAAACCTTGTACTGTATGTGGACCAACTGTGATGCTTACAATGTATGGCCTGCCAAATGGATTCTGATAGTACAAAAATAAGGTTGGTGATTTTTGCAAATGTTTGAACCCGCGACATGCTTCAAACCCTTGTTCTGATGGAGAGCATACCCAGTCTGATACCACTGATCCGGATCTCGAGGGCTAAGATCTGGATGGCTTGAATGTCGAGAGAGGATGAGCTTAGACATGTCAATATTGCATGGACAAAAACATGTAAATGAAGTACTCGAGAGGTGAGGCTCAAAGAGGAGCCTCACCTCTAAAACTAATTACTATTAAATCACTCAGAGCTAATTAATCTCACAATGAACAATAGAAACTATGAGAGAATCCAAAATGAGTAACTTGATATTATGAGAAGTCTTGATAGGACTTTATATAGCATTACAAAATGGTCCATTGGACAAAGTAGAAAATAACTCATTAAATGAGTCTCTATTATTATAATATATCTAACTACCCAGCTAACTAAGTAATGGAAAATAAAACCCAATACAATAATGGAAATAGATCATTAAATGAGTCTCTGTTATTATAATAATAGATCTAACTACACAACTAACTAAATAGTGGAAAATAAAACCCAGTACAATAATGGAGAGGTGAGACTCTCTTTGACCCATATGGGAAAACTGTTAGCCTAATTAATTAATGAATAGGTGCGCATCTCCTTGAACCACATGGGAAATCTATTATATTTATAGCTTTATGACTTTTGCATCCGAATTTAGACCATATACCCCCTAAAATTCGGATCAATTCCCTCCCTAACTATCATAGTTATTGTAATATATTCTTACTTGATTTATTGAGGTCCATCTCTATTACATAAGACCCCACAAGGTAGTAGAGTGTGAAATCAATAAATGTAAGTGGTCTCGTTAAAAAAGCTCCACTAGTTAGTGGTTGAGGCCTCATTAATGTAGGGCTACTAGGTTCTTAGGAATTTTGTCAATTAGAAACTATGTATTGCAGTAGAAGGTATTCACTCGATTGTTAAGTGAATATTATTGTATTTGGAGGTCCACTCATGTTAGAGGTTTCCCCCTTCAAGAGGTATGTGAACATTTCATCCAATTGTGTGTGTGTAAACTAGCTTCTATATTAGTATTATATAGAAAATATTACAGTCATAACACCCTATGGTCTACCATTGAGAAAACCATATCACAAGGTGTTGAAAAACATATCATCAGAGTGTCTTTCAAGTTCACTGTATTTTCTTACAAATGTTCTAGTGCTATATATCTGCCTATACAATGTAGTAAAAAAGACTTAGACTATCTATAAAATATAAAAAATTAAAAACATCTTGTATGTATGATCAACCCGAGAGTAGAGAGAAGTTAATCAGAGATGCCTGGAGGAGTGGCATATTGAGTTACCTCTTGTTGCTAGTTTTCCTTTTGTTCCACTTTCTCTTGAATATCAATTGGATTTGAAGGGGTTCCTTATAAGTCTAGTTTCCTTGGATTCTCCTTCTTATCCACTTCATATTTTCTTTGTTTAATAGAGGCCTTGAACCTTAGCCCCAAAACATACTTACCAAACACCTCAAATTTCTTGTCTAGAATTTCAAATTTCTTTTCCAAGTTGTTCATTTTAAGCATAATCTATTTTTTTGTATTTCCATATCCTCAATGACCTGAGCTATGAGAGATTTGATGACCTAGAACAACTCTATTTTTTTGAAGAGATTGGTATCCCTGGTTTTGGAAAATCCTTGGTCTTCCTCCCAACCTTTGAACTCTTATTCTATTTGTGATTTGGATTATTTTCGGAAAGAAATGAAAGAATATATATTACAATGAAATACACATAGAAATTTCCAGAAATAGAGAAATACAACAATACATGATTTCTATTAATGAAATAATTGTACAGAGATTGTAAAAATACAAAGTGCAAGACTCGCTAGAATGGTGACATCTTTATCTCTGAGAAGAGATGTGATGACTACACTCATTCACAAGAAGATGATTACAATGAGACTTTGAAAGCCTTTTTATGATAAACATGAATTCCAAAACCCTATACATCCAAAAACCTAACCCTAGGAGATGAAGCACCAAAAGTCATGTGGGCCCCATTGGGGTAAGTTACTACATTATCTTCCTGGGGTCATAACTTTTTCATACGATCTCTGTTTTAGGTGTGTGATAGCCCGTTGGAAAGGTATTTTTGACATCTACGCATTATATGATCAAAATTTGACTTCATATATAGTTTGATAGTGGAAAGCCAAGAAAACATTGTTTAGAGCCCCAAAACAGACCTGGAAGTATAGAAAGAAGTATTGACATGAAAACTTCCAAAATAAGACAGTTGTAATAGGTGGGAAGCCATTTATATCCACCTAGATTTTATGTAGGGATTCAGGACAGACGTGTAAGTGCATAACCCGCAATTACAAATAAATTTCCCCATTAAAGAGAAATGTGTTGAACTGAAAAATTTTGAGATGAGCTCGTTGAAATTTGGAACAAGTGGATGGCCACCAATATACATCTGGATCAATTTTTCCTTGGGTCATATTGTTTTTCTTATAGTTAATTACCACCTCAAGGTTATCCACTTCTTTTTTAATTTTTGGATTGAAATTATATTGGTATAATTTTTCTACCTTGTGAGCCTCTTTTTGGGTCCTTTGCAGGTAGTTATGTTGTCTATGGGGGCTAGAAACACTAGGAATAAGTATCCTTTTGCCTCATGTATCATGTTTGACTGGTTAAGGGTTATTGTTAGTGCCCCATTTTTCCATGATTCACTTCAAAGGGGAAGATAAATGGTTTATATCTTTGGTATAAATGAAACCACAGAGAGTTCAATCATAACAGATAGTGATATGTGCATGAACAGGGGGAACTAGACTACTTGGTCTAGGCATCAAATTCATAAACTAAATTGGTAGAAAGGAAAAATTCATTATTTGAGCTCTCATCACAAGAATGAGAAAAATAGAGCAATGGAGGGCCCCAATCAAATGTCTCACTTCCACTGACTAAAGACTGAACACGGTCTCAATCAGAGAAACCTTTGACAAAAATAGGTTATGCCCAAGATCAAATACCCTATCAGTATATCCAATCCCTCTAGAAATGATAGCTAAACTAAGGAAAACACTAAGAAACATGTAATATAACCAGGTGTCGAGGAAACATGTTGGAGATATCATTGTGTCATTCCCAACTAGTCATATAGGTGCTCGATGAAGCATCTTCCTCCTTCCATATGATTCTAATAACCCTCATTGAATTTACCTTGTGCATTGATTTCCTATTTTTTCATTATGGTTAACCTACCCTCCATTATCTCTTTCTCATTATACTAAATGCAATCTGAGCATCCCATTAAAATCCTCATCTCCCACCTCATGTACTTCCTTCCTCCTCAAATGATACATCTGATACTTGCATGGGGTGGTGACCTATTCTCTTGGCATGTCAACAAGGGAATGTAGGTGATAGTTGGAGGGAATTTAAGTTCTCCCACCGTACACCCCATTTGGGTGGTTAGTATTCTTGTTATTTAGGATACCACATTCTTTCCTCAAGCGATCAAGAATCCTTGAGTTCCAATCTAGTTGGAGGGTTTGAGATTCTATCTTTACTCCTTCATTGGTCAAATGTCCAACTAGACCATTGGGTTTCCTTTGAACATGTGAGGGTGAAATGGAGTGAATATATTTGATCAAAATTGAGACTAAAACATATTTGGTTGAGAGATTCCAATTGTTGGACACCTTGTCTAGATTTGTTTCACATAATATTTTGTTTAAATCCTAGATGATAATGGCCAAGTCTCCTTCTATGATTTGATTTTGGAAGTTTAGCCTAATTGCTAAAATCCTGTGACTAAGGCCGAAATTTCTACTGAGTTATTGGTTGTTTTTCCTAGGTAACAGGCATAGATGAAAATAGTGGAGCCCAAAGTGTCACATAATAATCCTCCTTCTCCTATGAGGCATAGGTTACCCTTATAAGCTCAATCAAAATTTACCTTGGTGAAACATTTTGGGGGTCTCATACATTTGTTAGGGGATGAAGATATATAGTGTGGTTTGGGAAATATCAGAGAAAGTGGACTTTAAGTGAATTTCCATTCTTTAAGAATGATATTTCTAGGTCCTTGGGATTGAGAGGTTGCCTTTGACTAGCATAATGCACCTACTGATTCTTTGATGAGGGTATGGATGTTGATCCATAAATCCTCTTTTTCTCTCTATTTTTTCTTGAAGATTATGTCATTCCTTTCCTTCCAAATTTTCTATAGAAGAAATCTTGGAAACATTGTCATGCTTTATTTAGTAGTGAAATGGTGAATGGAAATAATCTCCAATTATCCATGTTCTAGATGATGATGTTTTTCTTGCAATTTGTTTTCCTAAAAATAGTTGATCCCCTATTCAATAGGTATGAGACTTCCAAGAATCCATAAACATATGTTCTATTGTCTCTTCATTTGTTTTACACATGTGAAAAAATAAGGGACCCTGAAAGCCTCTTTTTATGAGTTTATCCCATGTTAGTGTTTTCTTCCTTACCATCAACTAGAGAAATGTTGATCTTTTGTCCATATTTTTGGGTTCCATACTTTTGGCCATATGGTGTCTACTTCTAAGGTACTATATTTTGATTCCATATCGTAGGAAATATTAACCTTGAAATTTCCATCACCATGCGACCCTCATCTCAGGATGTCCATCTCATTGTCATTGTCAATGGCCTTGCCTTTCAAAATTGTATCCACCTAGGTTTGAGAATCTTCATTTTGTATTGTTGGCCATCTTGCATTTTAAATCAATGATATATGATTATCTAATGGAATGAAATCTGTGTTTATCTAGTATTGATGGAAAAAATTTCATACCTAATTTAGAAGAATTTTTTTGGCTTCTTGTAGTATTTGTTGAGTTGCCAATTTAGATTTCTATTTCCAGAAATCATACCCAAAAAGGGTTGAG
Organism: Picea glauca; assembly: GCA_000966675.3. Taxonomy (NCBI): domain Eukaryota; kingdom Viridiplantae; phylum Streptophyta; class Pinopsida; order Pinales; family Pinaceae; genus Picea; species Picea glauca. The sequence continues at coordinate 191,617 of JZKD02S1038741.1, read as the reverse complement.
GTACTTGCCTTGATTTTCCAGAAACAATGATTTTGAACCAATGATCTATTATTCCAAACATTGTTCTAGATTAGTGATCGTGGGTATGGGTCTTCCATTCCGATGATGTCATTGACATTCCATTTCTGTGCATATTATTCCTTCCGAATTTTTCTCCAAATGCCATTTTTTATTTTAATCCAATTCCACCAAATCTTGGTTGTTAGGGATTTTCTCATAATGATGGGGTCTTTGAGTCCTAGTCCTCCTACATTTTTGGAAGGTAGAGAGTATCCTAAGCTATAAAAGGGCCCAATTGTTTTCCCTTGGAGGGGCATCCCCAAAGGAAATCTCTTTGCAAAGCCCAAATGGATTTAAGGATTTTGGTTCGGGCTGCAAGGATAACGAAGAGATAGAGAGGCATAAGTTGAAGGATCGATTTTATTCATGTAATTTTTTCAGGTAGATTAGGGAATATGAAAATCTGGTTGGAAATTTTAGATTCCAATTTGGATAGAAGATCCTCCTAAGAGGTGTTCCTAAGGGAATTTTCCAAAAGGGGGAAACCTAAGTAATTCGAAGGAAGATAACTTTTTTTGAAGCCTAGCAACCTTGTGACGTTTCTCTGAATTTTCAAGGGACTATTGAAAACAAATATTATAGATTTTTCACGATTGATCATGGTACCATAGGCTAGCATAAAGGATTCTAAAACCCTTTTGAAGGTTAGGGATTCATGTAAAGTAGGAGCTCCCATGAAGAGGGTGTTGTCTACAAATTGTAGATCTAAGAGCGGATCAACAACGAGGCTAGGCTTGATCCATTTTAATATACCCTTGTGTAATGATATCTTTAGATACCTTTCCATACCTTTCCATTATAGTGTAAACAAAAAAGGTGAGAGAGGTTCCCCTTGGTGGATTCCCCTAGAAGGATTAAAGGTTGTAGAGGGAGAACCATTTATCAACATTGAGAAGAAATCTTAGGAGGTTAGATTTCTTCCCCAAAGGATCCAATCTTGGAAAATACCAAAAGATACCAAGATGTCTTGTAGGAAATCCCAACTTAAATGATCATAATCCTTAGATAACTCTAATTTGACAATCATACCCAAAGATTTGGTTGTTTTGAATGAATGAATGGTTTCATGTGCAAGGATAATGCAATCCAATATTTGACGACCTTCCACATAACCTCCTTTCTCTAATGAGATTAATTTGGTTAGGATAAGCATTAGGTGGATGGTGATGATCTTGGTGATGATTTTGTATATCACATTGCAAAGGGAAATGGTCTTGAATTTGTCACATGAATTTTCATCTTGATATTTGAGAATTAGTGTCAAGAAGGTAGAATTGAATGCTTATACAATGTTCTTGGTTCTCCTGGAGTCTTCAACTACTTCCCATACTTTCTTACCCTCCATTTACCATCATGCCTAGAAAAAATATTTTGTAAATCCATCTAGACTGGGGTATTTATTAGAGACCATCCCTTGATCTGTTTCATTGACTTCTTCAAGGGATATTGGGTAGTGTAGGATAATATTATGTTAATGAGTGACCAGAGAGTGGATGGATTATGTAATCTTCATGACGGTTTCCTATCTATCCTCCTGTGGTTTTGAAAGAAACTGACTGAAATGAGTTTTGATTTCATTTTCTATGTCTTTATGTCTCTATAGTTTCTCCCTTGTTGTTTTTTTAAGGGAGGATATGTGATTTTGGTTCCTTCTACTAATCATGGAGTTAGAAAATAAACTAGAATTTTTGTCCCTTCCTTAAACTAGTGAATACAAGATTTATGTCACCATAGTATTTCTTTTTGTTTATCTCTAATATCTAGTTCTTTTCTTAGGTGGTTCTCTTGATCTACTCATTCCTACATTCATCCCTCTAAAATAATAGTGGTTTACAATTTTTCCATTTTCGATTCCAGTTGTTGTTGGGCATGAAAGATGTTCTTGACCACTACTTTGTTCCAAAGTTTGATATTCAACTTGACTCGTTCTATTTTATGTTGAAGCTAGAACATTTTTGACCCATATGAAGTTTCTTCTTGATTCCATTATAGTTCAATATTTGACATGAAGTTTGGATGATCTAAACAAAAATTCAAAGTGAAAAGGTTTTGGTGAAGGGGTTTGATTATTGTCCCATCAAAGGATGATGGGCCAATGATCTAATCCCAAAAATGGGAGAATTACATCTGAGATAGATGATTTATTTTGAAATAATGAATCTGGAACTATAAATATGTCCAGTCTTATCGCTATATGGTTGGTTCCTCCTCTCTTATTATCCCAACTATGAAAACCATTGATGGTTTGGATGTCGATTAATTTGAGATTCTCAATCATTTCCTTGAAGGATATATTGTCATTATCTAGTTTTCGATGCCCCCCCTTTTTTCTAGAAGCAAGGTGATCATATTGAAGTCACCTCCTATCACCAAGGATTCATATTAAGTGAGTTGAGTTATAGGCTGCAGAGCATCTAAGAAATAAATGTTGTGAATAGAGTTTGAAGGACCATACACATTAGTGATGAAACCTTTGTCATGTTCCTCAATCATTCTAAATATGACCAAAATTTAATTAATTGAATCCATCATATGGTCTATGAATACTTGCATTGGATCCCATAATATGGAAAGACCTCCTACAAAACCAATAGCTAATACTACTAAAATTTCATTGTAGGATAATATATTTTCTATGTAATAAAGGATTAAATTATTTAATAAGTCCTATTTAATAATGTGAAAAGTCTAATGTAAGAAGACTTAATAGAATTTTTGCTTCGAGAAAGATCTTCCTCTAGAATGTTCTTTAAAAGATAGAATTATTATAAATAGGAGTAGAAGTCATGAGAAAGTCTTTTCTTGAGAATTATTGTAATAGATCTCTTCTCTGTTGAAAGTCTCCCTCTCGAAGAGGTAAGTGAACATTTATTTCATTCAATAAAGGTATTATTGACGATGATGTTATTCTCATTATTTAATTGTTTCGTTGGTACTTATTGAAATATTTATGTTTGTGCTTATTATAATACATATGGTACCTTACAAGTGGTATCAGAGCTCTTTCTTTTACGAAAACTATGAGAATTGTTTTTCAAGTTAGAGACACATACTTCCAATGTATTTAAAGCATATAGATCTATCTTTCAGTAAGTAAATCTATCGTTGGGGAATACTACATGCAGGAAATGCAAACAGTTTCATGGGGTTACTAGAAACAAATGTTTCACCTTGTTGGAAACCTTTATAACGCCTATTGGTACCCCTTCGAGTAGTACCACATCAAACATAATATGTACAGGGCCATCACTCTGATGTACCATTAGTTATATCAAGATTCCCCTAGTTCTCCTAAAACTAGCTCTAAATAAATTGATCAACCACCTAATTGCTATAGTGACATCAAGAACAACACTCGAGAATATACTCTCTAGTACTTGGGTAATCGAGTAGTACAACTAAGGGTATGGTCTAGCCTCTTTAGTTGGTGCCCTAAGATATTGGGCTAAGTACTACTATTCGACCCCATACATATATCAAATAGCTATAACACAGAGAAAACCCTTGTTTGTAGGAACCATGAAAACCCTAATCCTTGGGAAAGGAACAAAATAGAAAAGGAACACAAGAGATATATTTATGTGCAACCTTGCCTCTTGCATTTTGGTTGTGACATTCCTACACAATTTTTCTTGTAAACAATTTTGGAAAATCTTCATTGCATTATTCTTTATGTCGAAGTATAACTGTGAAGAATTAAAAAAAATGAGTATAGTGGTCTTGCCAACACCCTTATTCAGAACCTATCCCCTTGGATTCCTCTCTTCTCCCTGATCATTGTGGTACCTATCATTTTTAATCATTCTTTTATGTGGACCTGACCCCCTTCATGAAACCCATATTTGGGACCTATCCCATTGGATTTCCCTTTTCTCCGTAATCACAATGGTATATATCACTTCTAATATTTTTTTTTTCCATGGACCCACTCACTCTTTCCAACACCCTTATTTACCACCTATTACATTGAATTCCTAAAGGATGAAATAGAATCCCAGGTCCTCATGTCTCGCCCCTAGACATGGTTGGAAGCTACTCAATGTTCCAAAGAAGCACAATAGGTTATATTTTCCCATAACCAAAAACCCTTTTTTCCTCCTCACCCTCTACCTACCAATCATGACCCTCATGCATCTCCTCTCAAGATCCATAAATTAACTTGGGAAGAAATGGATAAACACCAACTCAAGGTTATTTTCTATAATTGTGATGACAAATATTTTTCGGGCCACAAGTGTAAGGAAAAAAAAAATTTATGACCATTTCTAAGGTTGTTGTTGATGAGGAGGCCGAAGTTTCCCCGATAGAAGAACTACCCCCAAAATATGGCCCTACTCTGCCCTTTGTTCCACCAGAACTTGAACCATTGATTTCTTTGCATGACCTCACTAGCTTCTTTGTTCCCCTAACCCTCAAGCTCATTGGATGCATTAAGCACATGAAGGTCATAATCCTCATTGACAGTGGTTGCACCCATAATTTGATTCATCATCACATTGCCTAGGAAATCAATTATTGTATCCGTGAAATCAACAATTTTCAAATCATGATTTCCAATGGATGTTCCATGAAATGTGGACAGCGTTGTGAAAATGTATGCCTACAAATTGGTCAATACCACCTGAAATCTCATATGTTTTCTATCAACATGGGCGGTTGTGACATTGTGCTTGGTGTTGAATGGTTATGCACTCCCAATCCCATCCTCATGGAATTTAAGGACCTGACCATGAAAATACAACATGAAGGACATCAATATAAATTCCAAGGCATCACAATAGGTTCACCTGAGATCATTGGTTCTCACTGAATGGAAAATATACTCAAAAAATGTGACTATTTCATTATTTCCCAAATACATTCCAGTCATGTCATTGATACACCCTTTGTGCACCCTTACCTCCAATATATACTCTCATGAAACCAAGATATCTTTAACATTCCCCGTGGATTTCCCCCTTCCTGCGGTTTCCATTATCATTCCATTCCTCTAGTACTCGACAATATTCCTCCCAATGTTCACCCTTATCATCATCGCTTTTCCCAGAAAAATGAAATTGAGAAAATTTTTCAAGAGTTGCTAGAAGCAGGTTTTATTCGTCCTGGTACCATCCCCTATTCTTATCCAGTATTCATGTTACTCAAGAAAGAAGGAATTTGGCTCATGTGTCTTGATTTTTGTGCTCTCAACAAACTCCCAATCAAAGAAAAATTTTCCATTCTTGTCATTGATGACCTTTTGGATTAATTGAGTGGTGCCTAATACTTAAAAAAAAATTATCTTTGTTTTGGCTACCACCAGATATGCATGAAAGAGGAAGACATCCCCAATACTACCTTTAGAACTCATGAGGGTCACTATGAGTTTTTGGTCATGCCCTTTGCCATGTTTAATGCCTCCTTCACTTTTCAAAGTCTCATGAATCATGTCTTTCATCCTTTCCTCCATAAATTTGTCTTAGTTTTCTTTGATTATATCCTCATCTATAGTAAAACTTGGCAAGTCCATCTAGCCCATGTGTAACTAGTTCTCCCTCAATTGTCTCAACACAAATGTTTTCTCAATCAATCTAAATGTGCTTTTGGTGCCTCTAAAGTTGAGTACTCGAGTCATATTGTAGGCAAGGATGGTGTATGGGTGGATCCTAATAAAATTGAATCTATGAAGGATTTTCTTTTCCCTAAAAATCTTAAAATATTGCATGGTTTCTTGGGTTTAACAGGATATTATCACAAGTTTGTTCGGAATTATGGAAAACATGTAGCTTCTCTCACTTCTCTCCTAAAAAATAATTCTTTCAGTTGGACTCTATCATCTAATAAATCCTTCCAAGCCTTGAAATATGCTATGTAAATAACCCACGTCCTGGCACAAAACGAATTCACCAAGACTTTTTTCCTGGAATGTGATGCATCAGGGAAAGTTAATGGGGTAGTTCTCATGCAAGATTGTAAACCTTTGGATTTCACTAGAAAACAACTATCAGAGTGACATTTGGTCCAATCCACATATGAAAAGGAAACTTTGTATATTCTTCATGCAATGGATCTATAGCATCCTTATATATTGGGGTAATTCTTTCAAATTAAAACTAATCATCGTAGCCTCAAGTATTTTTTGGAAAAAATAATTTCATCCCTGGAGTAGAAAAAATGGGTGACCAAGTTGTTTGGATATGATTATGAGATCATATACAAGATGGGTAAACAAAATGTGGTTGTTGATACTCTTTCAAGGAAATATGAAGAATAAGGGTCCCTATTTCCCCTCTCCTTCATTATAGTAGACTGGCTTCAAGTTGTTCACCAAAAATGGTTGCGAGACCCCAAAATTTCTATCCTGATCCAAAAATTGCAATAGGATCCTCAATATTCTCTAGGGTACTCTTGGTACAATGAAAAGCTTCAATACAAGGTCTCATGTATTCAATCAAACAGTCAAACCTTAAATCCACAGTGCTCTCTGATTGGCATGCTTCACTTGTCATTTGACATTCAGGCTTTACCAAAACCTATGAACGGGTCAAACGTTATTTTTTCTGGGATAGTATGAAACATGACACCCACACCTTTATGGCTGAATGTGATTCATGTCAACACAATAAGGGATAAATAGTCAAATATCCAGGAACACTCCAACTTCTCTTGATCCCCCTTTCTATTTGGAGGGATATTTCTATGGATTTAATTGTTGATTACGTAAATTGGGAAATATTTTAGTCATCATGGTGGGAGTAGATCATATTTCCAAGTATTCTCATTTCTATGTTCTTCAACACCCATTCATCGCACCCATAGTGGCTCAAATTTTTATGGATAGTATATTCAAACTCCATGGAATCCTCATTCTATTGTCTTTGACCGAGACCCCACTTTCACCAAAAATTATTTGCAAGAATTGTTTAGGCTCTAGGGAACCTAATTGCATATCATCACCACCTATCATCCCTTGAATTATAGACAAAATGAAGTTGTTAACAAGTGTATGGAAATATATTTGTGGTGTTTTTAATCCGACAAAAAAAATCAGTGAGCTCAGTGGTTACCCCTAGGTGAATGGTGGTTCAACACATCTTACCATACCGCCACTTGAGTGACTCTTTTTGAAGCAGTATACAGGAAAAATCCACCATCATTTCTCTCCTACATGTCAAATGTATCCAAGATTCAGGAGGTTTACTACAATCTTACAATCCAAGTGACCATTATTTGTTCCCTTAAAGAAAATTTGGCAATGGCTCATAATCACATGAAGAAACAACTAGATCAGGGTCATTCTGAATGTCAATTTGTTGAAGGGGACTTGGTGTTTCTTCATCTCCAACCCTATAAGAATAATTCGCTCAAAGTTGAATATTGTCAGAAACTTTCACCCAAATTGTATGGTCCTTATACAATTTTGAAACGAGTGGGACACGTGGCCTACCAACTATCTCTACCCAGTCATTCTAAGATCCATCCCATTTTTCATGTCTCATGCTTAAAGAAAGTGATTGGAAATAAGTGTCAAATTCAAACTAGTCTCTATGAGTTGGATGAAGAAGGTTCCATTTGGTTGCAACTGTTGGAATAATGAGAGGGGGGGTGAATCAATATTATGCAATATTTTACAAATTTTAATGAGAACATGTAATCATTAACTTTATCATCAGTATATCATCAATATATCATGAGAAGTATCAATATCACCAAGACATGAACCTCAAACATGTGCAACCATGTACCAATAATCCTCCAAGACATGCCTCAAGCATGTACCAAACCATCATGATACAAGCATCAAATACACATAAGAGCATACCTTTAATCATGTAGAAAACGTGAATCATCTTAGACCTGTAGATCAACCTGGTGCATATCAACTTAAACAAACACAAGATAGCATCTTTAATTTTTTTTCCTTATCCTCACTGGACAGAGACCAGTCATCTAGTAGGGCCCCGCGAGACGAGTTCCATACAACCTGCGGGGGTGCCTCGCAAGACACATGTATCCTGACCTGCGAGGGTTAGCTAAATTAGGTTTTTCAGAAATTCTTCACTTTTGCAACTCCGAGACTTCCACACTCCTTACTTCCTCAGAATATCTTCCTCATATTCACTACAAAAAGATCACTTGAGAGATAGATATTCAATGAACTTGTGTGTATTCAAATGAGAGGCTTCTTGAGGTGTATTTATACTTTCCCAAGTGACTTATTTCCTTAAATTAAGGGCCGACCTGCACTTTCTTGTTATAACATTTTTACCCTTTAATTAATGACTTGTAACTTCTTGTTGCAACCATTTAGGGACTTCTCAATAATTCTTCTATGATTTAAACTTCAAGAGGACATAAGTCCTCAATCGTGAGGAACCACTTGGCATATCAACTACCATTGGAAGCGACATGACACAAACTATCCATTAATGAGGGTTTTGCATGTACTTGTAATGGTCTTCAACCTCATTTTCCTCGGTCAACTTTGGGCCTCATGACCCCACCTCTGGGATTCCTGTAGACTTATTCAAAGCGTCTTCCCATGAGGGATATTCTCAAAGCTATGCCATAAGGGGAACACTTTGGAGACTTATTCAATTATACCCATTCTTCTAGAGAATTCTATAATTCTTCTAAAGTTGACATCAATGAAAATCAATTTTCCAACAATCTCCCCCTTTGGCATTGATGGAAACACTCATTCTCCCCTTGTGACCAATGCTCCCCCTATCTGCATGATTCTATTCTTTATCCCCCTTTGACATCAATGGAAAAAGGTAACTCCCCTTGACAATATACCTTCTTCTAACAATAATGTTCTGAACTTTCTCTCTTCCAGTTCATTTTGTCCATTGGTGCTTCCTGATGATGCAAATTGCTAACATATATAAAAAGCATTCATATTAAAGTTCCTTTATCTTCTTTTCATGGATTATTTGTATTCCCTTATCTTCATTGCAGCAATGTCATGGATATCACTATGGAGCAGAAACTATTCCATTTTTTTGTCGAAGATACTCAAATGTCTCTCTTGGAAGAGGTTTAATGAAGATGTCTGCAATTTGTTCCTTTGTTCCAATGTACTCTAACTTGATATTATTTTATGTTACTTGTTC
>JZKD02S1038741.1:129907-166463 GCA_000966675.3 Picea glauca | reverse complement strand
GAAAAAGAGACAATTTCAGATAATAAGCCTCTTCGAGGGGGCAACCTCCTTTTACCCCACATAAATGTTCAAGTACAAGATGATTCCAAATGAAAATGTCTCCTTGGTATATATATAGAAGACTATGAGGTATAATTACAACTAATGGAATAAAGCCGACATAAATAAAATAACATTATTAATGTAATATGCCCCAATTAAGGGGTAATGAGCCAATATTAAGGCTTAACATTAACAAGTTTATTCTTTGTATGTATCATTGCAAGGGTTAATTTCAATTTCAAGAGCAAGTTTATTTTCTTAGGGACCTTTTTGGTTTTGGACATTTCAGGCTCAATTATATGATCTTGGTAGATGCCAAATTTGGCATTTCTCTTTGTAATGGAAACTTGTTGATTGGCATTTTGATTGGTGGTTTTATTAGAGTATTTTCACCTGATTGCATGAAATTATTTAATGTTGTGAGTATCATGCTTATGGAATTTATACCTCATACCAATTTTAGATTTGGATGCACTGAGTTGGTATTTAGTTTGAGTGTGATGTACAATATTAGTTTTAATTTCCTTGGAGTGAATATTTTGGTGACCCCTTCATCATTGGCATTCAAATTAGAGGCAATTTGAGATCTAAAATGGGCCTCCAAAGGAAAATAGCAAAATAACAGTTAAAATAATAAAATAAGAGTTATAATTTTTCAAAGGGAAATAAATAAAATTGTCGTTTTCTATTTATCTATTTGGAGGTTTACTCAAATTTCAAGTGTTGGAACTCATTGGATGAGTAATTAAATTATGCATCCAATGAGTACCCACTATGCATACTTTTGATAGACCAATAGTGAAATAAACTAGAAATACATGGAAAAACATGTTTATTGAAGGATAGAGACCAAGTGAGATAAACTAGAAATACATGAAAAAACGTATTTCTTGAAAGATAGATCCATAATGAGATAAACTAGAAATACATGAAAAAACATGTTTCTTGAAAAAAACATGTTTTTTTCATGTATATCCACTTTATCTCATCACGGGTCTATCAAAAGTATGCAAAGTGGCTACTCGTTGGATGCATAAAAATAAACACATTTTTCAAGTATTTATAGTTTATATCATTGCGGTTCTATCAAAAGAATGTAGAGTGAACACTCATTGGATGCTTAATTTAATTTCACATCCAATGAGTGCCTACACTTGGAATTTGAGTAAACCTACAAGGAGATAATTTGAAAATACGATTACAAAAAGTAGTTTTCTTCCTTTCCCTCCAAAAATACTTACCCTTATGGTTGACATAATAATTTTGAATCCTATTGGTTCTTTTAAATTTGATTTTGATAGTATATTGATTTTTTTGAGGTCCATTTTTTACATCAAAATTCCCCTAATAGTATATTTCATCTAGAAGTATTGGTAGCCTTAGACTTGTTTTCTCCAATGACAAATTTTATACATGCATTTTAAAATCTAATGAGGTGATTTATGGCATCTTTGGTAGTGAGAGGGTCATAAATGTACAATTATACTCAATTATCATTATGTGTGGCATTAAAAAAAAATTAAATTAGGTTTTTGTATGAAAGGGTGGCCATGTGATCATGGAGGGACTTATGGAATCTATGAATAAGGACAAATTGGTTTCTTTGTCTTCTAGTTTAATGTTGCATAGGATGTAAAAACAATTATCCTTAAGTTTGGGGAGGTTTGTTAGGTTAATTTTGATTTGGTCAAGGGTAGGTTTATCCTATGCAGTTTATAGTGGAAGAAAATTTTAGTCCATGATATTAATGCGAATGAAGCATATTTAAGTGGCTTATTGTCTCCATTGTAAAGTTCTTTGAGTGACCAAGTTGGTCATTTTGGCCAATGTAATATATATCTACTGGGTGATGGTTTTTCTGATTAAGGATCTAGGGTAATAGTCAACATTCTTTGTTATGTGAATTCTTGTTATTATGTTTCTTTGGATTTATAGTAATGTTAACATGATATTAAATCTCGATAGGATTGGACCCTCTCATGAGAGAAACCTAGGTGTTTTGTGTTGATATCAAAGAATTAGAGGTGGAGTTATTAGGAGTAGAAGGAAGAAAAAATATCATGGTGAATGAGTATATCCTTGTTGAAGAATATATGTTAGTGGCATAAGGTAAAATGTAGTGTATTTTGTTGGAGCCTATTGTAAGGCCAAGCCTAGGGTTTGGCTAAGGGGTTTTATCATTTGACTATTTTTCTCTTAGGATCTAGGAGATTGAAATCAATTGATGCATGTAAATAAAAATGGACCTATTCATGGATTGTTGGGTCTACTACCTAAATGTTTAGATTTTTTAAGATAAAGAGAATATCTATTAGACTCGAATATGGAGATGTTTCTTATTGTGGATATGGATATTAGAAACTAAAGGGATTTTTCAAGGTGCAAGTGTAAATATCCAATTTGGTATACTCATAGTGAGTGGATCTACAAATAAAGTAGAATAATGATGTAACTTTTTTAGCATCATTGTCCAATGGTCATCAACATGGACTTTCAGTTCATTAATATTTCTATTTTGTTCTTGTGTTGCATAAGGTTTAGTCAAAGACATCTCAGGTAGTTGTAGTGGTGGTAGAGGGATCATAATATGTAGATATGTGAAGGTTATTTCAAGTGTGGATGCTTGTGGGTAGTATGACATATTTGGAGTGGACCCTAGTTCATCTTCTAATAATATGGGTAAATCACATTAAATTTGGTGGATGGTGATCTGGCAATTTGAGAAGCCATTGATCTACAATTTTGTGTTCATTTCATATTTAGATTGTGAAGGATCCACATACTAGGCATGTTGGAGTTAATGGGAATTTCCTAGTAATGAACTTGTGTGGAATCAACCTACATACTATATAAACCCATAGAATCCATAATCACTCAATGGTGTGAATAGTTCATTGTGAAATCAATGAAGTTCATAAGTATTCAAGCATCCGTCAATGGATGAGATGATGCTATAGGATTATGGGAGGTGGAGAACCATGACTTAGCAAGAGGCATGTAAATATGATTGGTGACCACCATTATTCTTTTCTTGATCAAGCATAAACCATTATATATTTTCTAAATGGATTTCAAAGGAACAAAAACTATCCAAATGATGATGAAAATCATCAAGTATTGGAGTAGAGTGTGCAAGAATCCAATGATATTGTGCCAATATATAGAGCAACATTGAATAGGTCACCACATTTTTGGTGGCTATGTTATTCAAAAAAGGGAAAACAACTCATTTGACAATAATGTTGGCGATGGATTTGGTTAACTATAGGATCATGTAAATGATGTTGTAGAAGTGAGGAAATCATATTGTAGCCTATTTTTCAAGGATGAAAATGATTTGTTTATGTATATCATTATGATGACAATAACAAAATAATTTGTTGTAATAATCTAGGATATTTGTTTAAAAATATAAAGGGGATTGGTGGTTTATCTTTAGTAAAATTTTAAAGGGGGATAGTTATGTTAATATTGACTTAGTGAGGGATGGGTTTATGTTGGCGCACTAGTGTAGGAACCTAGGTTCAAGTTATCTTAACCAATTAAACACTTCGGATAATGGCCCTTTCAGAGTGAAGTCTCACCCAAGGCATCTATTGGGGCTACAAGAACCAAGTTTATGTAGTAGTGAGGGAATGGGAGGTGATCATTCTATTCATTCTCACTTATCAGTTATGTGTGTGTTATTTTTTCCTTGTTCTTCATTAGTTACTTAGTGAATTCATTTACATATTACCATTATACTTTAGATTACAACATAAGCCAATTACCGAGACATTCATAATTATTGTGCAATGATCACATAGAAACCAAATCTATTCTAACATACATCAAGAAGGTATCCATGATCAATCACATAAAATACAGTAAACACAACAGTTAAAATGGTTCACCCAACTTTGGGCTACATCCACAATGGTTGACTTATTTATTATGCTTTCGGTAATTGTCTCAGGCTTGCGCACTGTGCTTACAAAGATACATCCTACTATGTTTTCCTTCACCTAGCCTAGCCACTATGTAGTGAAAGCCTCTCTCTTTGTGCAACATCTCCTTGACATTCAGAGATAGACTCAATAGTGACTCTATAGAACATTCTATCCCTCTCTTCTCGAATAGAACCAATGAGAACGAGAGAAGAACCCTTATCTTCCCAACCCATTACATATTTATATATGAATTATAGGGCTTAAAACCCTACTTTGCTCATCAAAAACTCTATTATAATTCATGACAACTCCAGTTAACTTGTTGTTCGAGATTCTTCTCCTACTTTTACACTTGCATGCTGCTTTTTTCTTCTCGACAACTGGTCTTCTAGATTTATGTGTCTTTCTTCTTTTGGCATAGTAAACTGTTATCCTTCCTTTTCTCCCGCTTTCTTCTCTTGCTTTATTCCCTACTTTATTCTTCTTCTTTATTCCTCTACTTTACTACATACTGTACTCCTAAATGTTCTCAACTACACACTATACTCCTGAATGTGCCTCAACTAGGCACTATAATCACTAGCCTTCCTTGTCTTCCTTCTTCTTCTTATTTTGTGCACATATTCCATACTTAGGATTTTTATCAAAATTGTATCCAAAATTTCCTATCCAACAAGTCCCCAACACTCACATGTGGCTCGTTCCAACCTAGTTAGACCTGTTGTGTCATACTTTTCTACACCTCAATCAACTTTTAGAGGGTCTCCCTAACTGTCTATACCTCTTTCCTCATTTATTATTCTTTACTCAAAATTTCATCCATGGTCTGTGCTGTGAAAGTTGTGAGCTTCTCCTCATTCTCCCGCACTACTTGCTGTTACACATGATTTTGGTCACTCTGGTGGTGTCTCTACAAGTGATGTATTCAGGCTCCCACAAGGACTTTTTGCTTGAGAAAAGTGACTATTGTCTCCTTCCAAAAAACACATTTTTAAGATGAGTTTGTTGGCTGCCTATATTACAGGGTGTGAAAATCCTTCATTCTCACAGGCAACCCAAGCTTAGGGTGCGAATTGTTTGCAGTCTTCTCTATAGGTAGGGTGCGAACCTGTTTCAAAGCTTGGAAAAGAAAAGAAGTCACGAAGGTTCTAGAAGGGAATCTTCTAGAAAATGAGTTGGCATTCACATGGTTGGCATCCTACTGACTTATCAGATTTAGTGGGATCATCCTCATCCATTTAACAATCTCTCCTTCTCCTATATATTGAAAGGTTTCTCATGGAAAAGGTTAAGCAAGATTGAATGAAGAATTGGTGAAAGAATTGTGTGAAGAACTCTGTTTGGATAGTAGCTTGAAGACTCTATTTGGTATATCAAGTTGTATTGGATCTTCTTCATGCAAGTGTAGAGCAAGTGTGTGTATTGGAACCAAGGGTCACTGAAAGGAAGCTTGCGACATCAAGGCGATTCAGTTGTATCTTCTACTTATATTTAATATAATACAATGACATGTCCCTTTCCCATAAAATCACTCTTGTTTTATTGCATAACTCCTTGATCAAATGCGTAGGTTGACATTGAATATACTTTTCTATCTTCACTTTGGTTGGTTTTTGTTGTCTTAGACTTGATTTCACAAGAGAACCAGAGTGAAGCGGGAACAATAGAGACCTAATGAAGAGATATAAAGGTATGCCACTCATTCCTTCTTAGGAGTAGATTCAATGTCTGCAACTTAGGGAAAGAGTCATGTCCTGTACTGTTTTGTTCTAGATCCAAGTGGATCTAGGGAGATCTGTTAGTGTCCGCACCTACCAATTTATCCGATAACAAAATTGGCGACTCCGTTGGGGATACAACCCATTTTGGTGGTTTTTTCTTGGCCTACCCTTTTTCATTCCCAATCAATATCTAAGTCTTGAGGAGATCCTCACAGACTCCCTGGATCCAGAAGTTCCCTCAAAAGTCCTGTCATTTTTCCAAAATTTGCTTGATTACAAACCTCCTTGCACTGCACCTTTCTGTAGCCTGTGAGAATAATTGAGGTTCGCACCCTAGTGTTTAGTTCAATGAGAACTTCTCGCACCTTGCCTATGTCCAACCTGCGAGAATCCTTAATTCTCACATTGTACCCCACTATTAGATTGTGAACTCACTTGTAAAATTTTTGGATTAAGTCTTTTATGTCTTCAGATGCCCAGATTGGTTGGTGTGTCTGGAAATAACTTCTCTGGCCAGTGATTGAATGTTTCTTGACTTCAAATATTAAGAATGATTAGTTTTCGGAAATCAAAATCTCTTCTTGTTCATTTTTTCTCAATTTTTACCTCTTGACCTTTTCTTAACAAGGGTATAATCTCCGATTCTGAAATCCGAGTGCTTGTTTGGTTGGGAGCCTTTGATTGGATTAAAAGTTGAGATTAATTTTCCTTTTCAATTTCTTATTACTTGGAAAATTGTTACCCATGTGCATTTGAAGAGACTGGTCTTGTCAGTTTGTTATTTTTGTCTTCATTGAAAGATCGATTTGGGTGTTTGTTGTGTATTTCTTTTTCATTGGTTGCTTACTTTTTCATAGTTCCATCCCTATTGCTTGGTTTATAATAAAAATTAAAGACATTTATTTTTTTTAAGAAACTTTTTATTTGAAAATATTGGCATTCAAGTATTGAAAGAGAATGAATAGGGAATTTGCATTGTTCATGGTTGTTTGATATTACATTTCAGAGAGTATCATACATCGTAGTTCACATTGTTCTAGAAAACTCCTCTTCCCCTCCTATAAATAGGATTCATCGAACACAAATTTGTATCATTCATTTCTATTTATGCATTGTTGGGTCAGAGTCTCACACAACATCGGTTTCATTTCCATCTCCTTTTGAGTAACAACAACCTCTAATAATATTGCACAATTTTAAAATTCAACTAGTAACTTTTTCTAGGGCTGTTTTACACCAACATTAGCTAGGCTAGAGCTAATGAAGCCCAAAACACACAATAGTATCTTGTGATAAGGAGTGTCAAATTCCATTTGCAACATTTTTTCCTATGAAGCCCTTCTCACACAAGGGTTAAACTTGAGTTCGCATTGATATTAACAGAGTTACTCACCCTACTTTGTTGATATTGGTGTAGAGATTGCACATATTACAGGGGGTCACTTGAAGGTATACCCACAATGATGAGTGGAAGCCTCTCAAGATGATTTCGAGCTAGATACCCTGCCCTTGCGTGTGGATCAGACTGTCGATTGTTCCCCTAGGCATTATTGTTGTTGGTGGTAACCTTAGTAGCCTATCTTCTTAGGGTCTTACACAAGGTGACTGTGAAGGGGTAAGTCTTCACAGTACCTGGAATCGACGTTGGCCAGAATCACTCGGGCTCTTTGGAGGGTATACCCATGATTGTGTGTGGGAGCTTGCACCAGGGTGTAAGTCAGTTAAGAAGGTCGTCAACATAAATTTTCCACAGTGGCCCAGCCCCTTCCTGTCTTGTCGCTGCGACGTTGGATTTCATCACCAACTAGTGACTTCAGAATTAGAAGGTCTTGTTTTCTTGGTTTTGCTTCCTAGATTTTATTAGCACATGTTGTTTGTTTACCCAAGTTGGCCATAGAATTTCTTTCATAAAATTCTAACTCGATCACAATTGACCCTCCATGTTGTTCACGTAGAATGCAAGGCCTACCCCTAGAAGATATGGAAGGTTCTCAACCCTTGCCTACCAACTCACCAGAGGGATCTCCTCAATAGAGTGAATTCCAAGACATTGCCACTCCACCAGTGGAAATAACTAACTATTTAGAACGGTTCTGAATTACCAATTCTCGAGAGGACTTTCAACTTCCTCCTGACTCTAGGAGACGTATTGTGCGAGTGAATTCTTCTAGAGATATAGTTGTTCAGTCTTCTGGATCACCAACTGGACCTTTCATAGGACTTGAGGGTCAAGATCCTTTTTGGACTACTGGCATTTTTTGACGGGATCTCTTTGGCTCAGGAGAAGGCGTTGATATCACTGTCACACCTGAGCTGCTCAAAACATCTGATCAAGACATAGTACCTTTTACTACTGCCTATTATTTTCCTGGTACAGACGCTCCGCCAGCTAACCACATCTTGACTATCCCTCTACAAACGGTCCATTAAACAATGGTCCCAAATACTACAAGTCCTCACACCAGGATTACAGCGGCTAGAAAAGCCCCCATTGGCATACCTCTTTCACCCAGATTCACCCCAACCCTTNCTGTCGATTGTTCCCCTAGGCATTATTGTTGTTGGTGGTAACCTTAGTAGCCTATCTTCTTAGGGTCTTACACAAGGTGACTGTGAAGGGGTAAGTCTTCACAGTACCTGGAATCAACGTTGGCCAGAATCACTCGGGCTTCTTGGAGGGTATACCCATGATTGTGTGTGGGATCTTGCACCAGGGTGTAAGTCAGTTAAGCAGGTCGTCAACATAACTTTTCCACAGTGGCCCAACCCCTTCTTGTCTTGTCGTTGCGACGTTGGATTTCATCACCAACTAGTGACTTCAGAATTAGAAGGTCTTGTTTGCTTGGTTTTGCTTCCTAGATTTTATTAGCACATGTTGTTTGTTTACCCAAGTTGGCCATAGAATTTCTTTCATAAAATTCTAACTCGATCACAATTGACCCTCCATGTCGTTCACGTAGAATGCAAGGCCTACCCCTAGAATATATGGAAGGTTCTCAACCCTTGCCTACCAACTCACTGGAGGGATCTCCTCAATAGAGTGAATTCCAAGACATTGCCACTCCACCAGTGGAAATAACTAACTATTTAGAACGGTTCTGAATTACCAATTCTTGAGAGGACTTTCAACTTCCTCTTGACTCTAGGAGACGTATTGTGCGAGTGAATTCTTCCAGAGATATATTTGTTCAGTCTTCTGGATCACCAACTAGACCTTTCATAGGACTTGAGGGTCAAGATCCTTTTTGGACTACTGACATTTTTTGACGGGATCTCTTTGGCTCAGGAGAAGGCATTGATATCACGGTCACACCTGAGTTGCTCAAAACATCTGATCAAGACATAGTACCTTTTATTACTGCCTATTATTTTCTTGGTACAGACGCTCCGCCAGCTAACCACATCTTGACTATCCCTCTACAAATGGTCCATTAAACAATGGTCCCAGATACTACAAGTCCTCACACCAGGATTACAGCGGCTAGAAAAGCCCCCATTGGCATACCTCTTTCACCCAAATTCACCCCAACCCTTTCGCCTAGATATCATGCGTTGAATGCTTCTATTCCCTCTCCTACACAAATCTCATTCGGGACTCCGGGCGTTTCCACTTCTTCTGGGAACCATCTTGTTCCTGGTTTTATTCCAACACTTCCTCGACCCCCTTTCAGAGGACCTCTTCCATCCTCTATAGGAGGCATCGACCCTAGTGGCACCATCCTGTCTTTCACACCTAATTACCAGATTCTTGTTGGTGGACAATTTCACCAAGGAGGCCAAACCCAATCCCATTTTGCAGGACAAATCCCAACTGGGATGCAACCCCTGATTGGAGGGAAACCCCCACCGACACCACCCTATGGACAAAAAATACCTCCATCCTTGGCCCAGTGTTGGAATTATCTTATACAACATATTACTCACTCGACTGGGGGGCAACAACCTCAAGCTAGCTCCGTCATACCCCCTAGTATAGGTCAACCATATCCAGGCATGTCTAATCCTATTTGGGGCTCGAACGGTCAACCCCATGCCCCTATTCAAGGGTACAACCCTATGAATTACTTGCCTCCACACCAACTATTGAATCTTCCCAAATCTTCACATTATATGCAAACTGCTTATGGTCCATTGGTCTACTGATGGGACTCCCTCCCCAAAGTCACCAGTACTCACATGTGAATAGACAGTTACCCTTCTTATCCACCCTGGACCTCCCTGATCTATTAAGAATTTTAAATGATCTGATCCGTCACTCTCCTCAATGGTCTGCCATACCGGCCAAACTACCATCCGACATCCCTAAATTCGATGGTAAATCGGGAGAGGACCCGAACAATCATGTAATGACTTTTCACCTTTGGTGTTCATCCAACTCCTTGATGGATGACTCTATTCATTTATGCCTTTTTCATCGAACCCTCATAGTTTCTTCCGCGAAGTGGTATATAGAATTACCACGAGGCTTGTTCACTGACTTCAACACCCTCGCTATGTATTTTCTCACCCACTACCAGTTACCGATCCACTACGAAACAGGAACCGAGATTTTGAGTTATTTCAAACAAACCAAAGCCACTCATATCTCTGATCACATTCATGAGTGGCAATGGGGACGACGTCTCATCAAAATCAAACTTTTTGATTAGTTGCTGGCAGAGTGGTTCACAAAATCATTCGTGAACGACATTGCTTGTGACATCGCCATGGGTAGAGTTGTCACAGAAGAATAGACAATCAGTCATGCTCAATACCTCGACCTCGTTTACTCACAAATGGGTACTCTTTATGACTTACTCCCTGATGCACCTTGTCCTTCTACTTCCGCTACTTCAACTACTCATGCTGCTTCTCATGCAGTTGATGGTGTGATTGACACTTTCCATGCCCAACCTCATTCAATCCAAACCTCTAGCAACAACCCCAAACCCATTTCTTCTAATGTTCAAAATGTTCTATCTCCTACCCCTCCCACCGGCAAGACTTCTGAGGTAAATTTTGTTCAATCTACCCCCACCGACAAAAATAAATCCAAAAAAGGAAAGGGTAAGAACAAGGAGGATAAAAATAATCCACAATCTGAGAAAACCAAAACACCACATGTTGACAGTAGGGATAAGCGCAAACCTCGATACCCTTGTCTTATTTGTGGTGATGATGACTACACTAAGGATTGTCGACGACGAGCCTAGGTTACTAAATTCCTTCAAGGGACCACAAAACCCCCCACTTTGGCCATGTTGTCACAACCCTTCCCCTCTCAACAACATGCCCAATTGGTCATTCATGACCAACCTTCCGCCTCCAATGCATCCTATGTTTTAATGTGTACAGGCGATTCAAAGAAGAATGACATCACACTTACCACTCAAGCCAAAGATTATTCTTCCTCCAAAGAGAAGGTTCATGCAATACCTCTTTCGTTGGTCCAAACATCTCCCATGACTCCACCTACCAATGGTCCTCTTCATCTTGAACAACCGAGCCTAGATATAGTCCTTCACCCTCCTCCAAAGGGTGTTGCTCGAAAATCAACTTTCAATCCTCATACACGTGCTGCCCAGAACTACATTATTGTCAATGATCTTGGCCAAGCACTATCGATGATGTCATCCATCGAAGTCCTTCAGATTTGTCCTATACAATAGAAGGCACTGTTGAAAGCTATTGGTGGAATCGACCCTACATATATCTTTAATAATTTTTGACTTGGAAGATCACATTCCAAGTTACCCCCTCAACTCGTGTTCCAAATACAAGTTATTGTTTCCAAAAAAAAACATTTGTAGAACAGTTATTGATGAGGATGCCTCGACCTATGTCATGTCTATTACCTGCTAGAAATCCATCGGCTCTCCTCCTTTGAATAAATCCCACAACACACTCAAAGCCTTCAATCGCTATGGTTTTAAGCCTTACGGTGTCCTCCCTTTGTTTCCTATTACGTTAGAAGGAAAAATGGTCAATGTGGAAGTGGAAGTCTTTGATGCTCCTCTCAATTACAACCTTATACTGGGCCATAGCTGGATTGATTCCATGCATGTAGTTGTGTCCACTCTTTTCCATGTCGTGTGTTTCCCACATCAAGGAAAAGTAGTTACCATGGACCAATTGGCCTTCTTTCACTCTGATGCCCATACCAAAAATGTACCTTTCATTGCAAAACCCCCCCTAGATATGAGAATGTCGGTGTCGGTCTTCTTAAAGATTCCTCTTTGATGGGTACTTTCCCCATTCCACCACCCAATGTCCCACATCCATTTGTTGCCTCGATCAACATGATATCCACCTCTGTTCACGGAACCCCTGTGTCTTATGACCCGTGGATGGTACCCAACCCCGATGACCATCTTTGTTATGGAAACAAAATGCCCTTGAGTCCAGTCTAATCTGCTTATCAAGCCATTCAATCGACAATCCCTTCTACCCCCTCTCTTGGTGCTTTATCTCCAGATCCATTCCACATCATTTTTCCTACAGACGAGATGATTATGTTTGTTATGTCCGTGGAAGATACCCCTTGGGAAAATGGACATCATCATTCCATCCTCTTCTTGGAACAATGCACCATCGAGGGTTACCAACGAATCTCGACCCTGTTGATCATTGTCATCATTTATACCATTCCCAAGTCTACACACAATATGTTCTATGAAGGGAACTTAAGTAATATTTCACCCACCATCCCCCTCGACATATCCATAAAACCTGGAGTTGTTGAAAATGTGCATATCAGAGCTTTGTGTTCCCATGACGAAGTTGTCACCTACAAGTCTCTTTTCCAAGAATTTCATGATTTCTTTGCATGGAGCTATGAATAAATGTTGGGGATTGACCTTGACATTGTGGTACATGAGATTAAGACATACCCGTGCATTAAACCCATCCGGCAACGACTTCGTCTGGTCAACCCACGTAAAGAAGCCGCTATCAAGCTTGAAGTTGAGAAACTTCTCAAAGTTGGCTTTATTTACCCTGTGGCTCTAACTGATTGGGTTTCCAATCTTGTTTCGATTGACAAGAAACAAGGCAAAATTTGTGTGTGCATTGATTATAGGGACATTAATAAATCTTGTCCTAAAGACAACTTTCCTACCCCCTTCGTTGACCAGATCGTCGACGATTGTGCCAGAAGTGAAATATTCTCTCTGATGGATGGTTTCTCTAGATATAATCAAATCAATATCGTACCCGCAGACCAACAAAAGACTTCTTTTATTTTTCCTTGGGGAACTTTCGCCTACCAGAAACTTCCATTCGGTTTAAAGAATGTCAGCGCAACTTTTCAACATGCTATGTCTTACGCCTTTCACGATATAAAGCACATCATGCAACCATATCTCGATGACTTACCTGTTCATTCCATGCGCCATATAGATCATCCAATACACCTCCGCGCCATTTTCCTTCGATGTCGGTTTTACCATATACGCTTGAATCCCCACAAATGTGTTTTTTGCGTAGAATCGGACCGACTTTTGGACTTTATTGTTTCAGGTCAAGGGATCAGGGTAGTTCCTTTTAAGGTCAAGGATATTCTCAATATCCCTCCTCCTTTCTCACTTTTCCAGATACAAAGTTTGCAAGGGAAGGCAAAATTTCTCCGTCATTTCATCCCAAACTATGCTGAGCTAACTCTTTGATTTACGCGACTGCTCAAGAAAGGTTCTGAGTTCGTATGGAATACCACTGCTAACAAAGATTTCAAAGCTTTGAAACTATCTTTGACATGTACCCCACTACTCTCCCCACCTGATTACAATCGAGATTATTTCCTTTACCTCGCAGCCTCGGACTATACCATCGCTATGGTTCTCGTCTAGGAGGATGATTCTCATGACAAACATGTCATATATTACTTGAGTTGGAGTCTCATGACTACCGAAACCAAGTATTTACATGTTGAAAAAATGGCCTTGGTAGCCATCCAAGTTGTTCAATGTTTCTGGCACTATATCCTTTCTCGCAAGACTACGGTAATTTCTAACTGCAACCCTATGCATCACATTCTTACATGCCAATTACTAGGGGGAAAATACTCCAAATGGATCGTAATACTCCAGGATTTTGACTTGGAATTCGAACGTGCTAAGTCCAAGAAATCCTTGATTTTTTCTGAGTTGATATGCGACCTTCCCTGCTCTGAAATGGAAAATGTAGCAGCAGATTCATTACCCGATGAATCCCTTTTCTTGATTAGTTTTGATGACCTTTGGTATGGAGATATCATCATATATCTCCAGACCCAGACTTTCTAGCCCAAGTTTTCTAACACTGACCTCCGTCAAATACGCTACCAAGCCCATCAGTATATTATCCTTAGTGATACTCTTTATCGTCGTGGGATTGACTCCATTTTTTGATGCTGCCTCACATTTGACGAAGCCGAGAAATCCCTAAATGAATGACATTCTAGAGCCTGTGGTGGTCACATGTCTGGGTATGCTACTACCCAGAAGATCTTATGAGCAGGGTATTTACGGCCTTCTTTATTCAATGATTGTATAATTTCTTTCCAAAAATACCATGCTTGCCAAACCTACAACAATAAAATACCATCACACCGTGCTCCTCTACACCTTGTGGTCTCAATTGGTCCTTTTGAGAAATGGGGTTCGATTTCATGAAATGTCACCCTCACTCGGCCGAGGGGCATGGATACATTATTGTAGCCATAGATTATTTTACAAAATGGGCCAAGGTGATGCCAACATTCGACAATACCGAAAGGACTGGAACATTATTTATATTCAATCACATCATTTCTCAGTTTGGTGTTCCTCAAGCTATCATTACTGACCACGGTAGCCACTTTAGAAACTTCATGATGTCCGAACTCACTGAAAATTTGGGTCTTTTCCATGAAAACTCGACACCCTATTATCCACAAGCCAACGACCAAGTTGAAGCAATAAACAAAATCCTCATTACCATGCTTCGACGAATGATAGGGATTCACAAAATGAGTTGGCACACGATGTTGTTTTAAGCATTGTGGGCTTACAAGACATTCATTAAGTCTGCTACCGGGTTTACATCATTCCAGCTAGTCTATGGTCTAGAAGCCATCTTGTCGATTGAATGTGAGATACCCTCCCTAAAAATAGCCGTCAAACTTCTCCCAAACACTTTTTCCGAAGAAGAACGTCTGTTGTATATCATGTAATTAGATGAAACCCATCGCAACGCCACCCTAGTTATAGAATCCCAGAAGAAACGTGTCAAAGCCCAATACAACAAACATGTCAAGTGACACATTTTCTCTGAAGGCGATCTGGTTCTCCTTTACGAACAAGATCGGGATATGCTAGGAGCCAAAAAATTTGAAGCTATGTGACGAGGTCCTTATATCGTCAGATGAATTTTGGAGAAAGGAGATCACGAGTT
Source organism: Picea glauca (assembly GCA_000966675.3). Taxonomy (NCBI): domain Eukaryota; kingdom Viridiplantae; phylum Streptophyta; class Pinopsida; order Pinales; family Pinaceae; genus Picea; species Picea glauca. The sequence continues at coordinate 151,384 of JZKD02S1038741.1, read as the reverse complement.
AGTGGACTACGACGGTATCCCTTTGAGTGAACCCAGAAATGGGTTATACTTAAAGAAGTACTATACTTAAGACCACCTGTGCATGAGTTCTTGTATTTTATTGTATCATAATTTTTGTTACTTTAGTATGTTTTTTTTTCATTATTTGGTCTCTGCCCTCGACCGCTTATCTTGCGTTTTGTTTGGTTTCCAGATGTCAGAGTCTTCACCACCCCACATTGGCTTCGCCGATGGCGCTAGCCGTAGTACTCATAACCTCTCTTCTGCTACATGGGCAATTTATGCCCCTACAAACGAACTTATCAGTCTATGAGGTGTGTGCCTTGGTCGTGCGACCAATAATATTGCAGAATATAGCACCATCATCGAATTGTTGATTGATGCTATTTCACTTGGTATCTACCACCTGGTTATACGACTTGATTCACAGCTAGTAGTACTATAGTTAAGTAACGTCTATGCTATCCGAAGTCCTACTTTATTATGGGTATATTTACAAATTCGCCTCTTGGAACATTATTTTGATTATATCGAATATCAACACATTCCTAGATGTCCAAATATATTGACTAATGCATTAGCTAACTATGTGTTAGACAGACATTTGGGGCATTTATAAGCCAATCACACATCACATGTATAACACAACGTAAAATAAACTGGTAGAAGCCGTATATATGTATATAACGATCAAAATTTTTTACAAAAAGTTTTTGTCCAAGGATCAAAATCTTAAAATACAAAGCCCATAGCTTCTACAAAGTAGCATCACAGATGACGTTCATGATAACACACAACTGCTCGGGATACCCTATGAAGCAGTCAACTGAGAGACTCAGATATGCCCACAATATGGAGCTGGTAACATCTAGGGATCTCCCCAATAACAATATTTGGGACGTCCGTGGTCAACCCCTCCAAGTTCTGTTCCACTGCCTTGTAGTCTTCAGCATCCCATCTCGCCACTGGAGCTGCTTCTCCTCACCTTTGAATAGGAGACGTTCCTGGAGGTCGATATGGCCCCAAGTCTGTGTCATCAAAAATAAAATTTTTGATTAGATCTTGGATAAACATAAAAAAAAATCATATGATAAAATTTGAAAAAATATTTAAAAAGAATAAAATGTGTACTTCTTACCTAAGTCACCCCACTGATCATCCTCAGGCAGGGCCAAATCCAGATCCCCTCGAAAATTGAAACCAATATATGAGTAGTCATCGATCATCAACATCTGGGGCCTCAACCAGTCAAAAAATGAATCATTATACTTGATTATAGGCCCTACTATGTGTCAAGCCATGAGGTTGCACCACCTTAACATACTTGGATCTTGTGGGGCTGGTAAACCCCAATCAACCTGTAGTCGTAGCAGTGGGACCCTCTCGAGGAAGAATGACACCAAAAGTGATCCGTACCCAAACTGCTTCAAGTCACCCTTTCTGCACTTCGTTAATTGTCTCTTCATACTGCGGAGAACTACATCCGACCAGTTGAAGACTTGAGGCTCTATGAACTCTATGGAATATTGGAAATAGCTCTAGAGAGCCATGTGTGAAGCCACGCTCTTGGCCATGCATGCAATAGTAAACAATATGGTCCGTAGGGTCAGATCTTGGACCCCCCAAATGGAAACCTTACCCTTTCTCCTCTCTGCCTCGGGAACACAATACTGGCGACAATAATCACTCATAGGGGGTCTGCCGCCTCTACCTCTAGTCAAAGTAGCATGGTATCCATGCCGTGACAACCCCGTTAGAAAATAGATATCCTCGATATCTAGGGCCAACGTATGGACTCCCACGTGAAATAACTGTTGATCCATGTCCCACATGTGGATCAGGTATTCCAACAATCTGAGTTGGTCTCTCATGCCCGAAATCCTGAAAAATTTCAAGAGCTCACAGTCCCAGAGGGAAGCGACTATACCTGGGTCAATCCCAACAATGGCGTCATCCTCCTCATGTTCCCTTTCTCTCCATTCCAACATTTTGATGGTCAAACACCTACAAAAGAGCCATGAGAGGGAAGTTAGCAACTTGTTTTAAACTCTTGCATAATTTTTATTGAGCAAAACCTTTCTTCAAAATCCATTTTTCGGCCCCACAGGTGAGCCTTTTTCACAGTGCAATATTCTCGTAGGTACCGCATAGTCCACCTACGAGAGTGCTTGGGCGCGGGTTCCGACCCTAAAATGGACTCAAAACCCAAAATATTGCCAATAAAAACAAAAAATAAACCATGGAAAAGTTAGAGAATCAAGAGATTACCTCGTTGGCTGAAACGGTTAGTTGAATGATCGCTTGTGCCTCCCGTAATTGAGAAAAGAAATTTGGGGGAAAATGAGGTATGTTGGACAAGTTTTTGGCAAAATCACAATGAAATGGTAAAAATCCATTTTTACCCATATTTATTCACTTTTTACTATTTTATTTTTATTTTTTATATTTTTTTTATTACTTTATCTATAAAACCTAATACCCTAACAGTCTTGTGAGTGTGGTTTTTCGTAGATATTGCGACTTCGAAGTTTGAACGAGGGGGTATGGGTGTTTTTTCTTTTGTTGCATGTACACCTACTTTTTTAGGGTTTTTTAGAAAAAACCTCGAGCTCAGTCTTCGTTTGTTCTCACGCTAAAAAATATATGAGAACGTAACCGAGTATACTTTTTATCATCTTTTCGTACTCGCCATGGTAACACGAAAATGACAAATCCTAAGGAGTATCCTTTAATCTCTTTTCATGCTCCATAAAAATGAAAAGATGGCCGAGCGATCTTGTTCTTTTCACGCTCGTTAAAGTATTTGAAAAAACGTTTGACGGGTGATAGTTTATCACTTTTTCGGTCTCATCGAACTCTTTTATGAAAAAGGAACTGAGAGAGTTCTCTTTATGTGTTTTTCAGACTCTCAAAACATGAAAAACCCCTGAGTTTTCTATCCTTGGACTCGTTAAACAAACATATAAAAACCCGCAATGGAACCGAACCACTCCTTCCTAGGGTTCCTTAAACATACTCCGAGGGACTCATCCAAAGGATGAGCTTACATCAACAAGCATATGTTATCCTCCTCAATCTTGTGTAAAAATAAAGAGGTACTCGCCAAAAATGGTGGGGGAAATTTTGGGAAAGGGTTGTGTTTTCATATTCATATTAATGGTAGTAAGCGTCGCTCTTAAACATGACACCCCCTATTCGTCATTTGAATCCGGGTTGGGAAATCCATTTGTCTCTCATTCGATTTGCTACAAGGTCATATCTTGGGTCGTCTTTGGGTCAGTGCTGCCAAGTCCTTGGTCGTGTCACTCATATGTTCAAGAGAAGTTCACACGAGCCCTCTATTGAGTCAGCCATCTGTAGTTGTCCATTCTTACTATGTCGACCTTCCCTGTGTCTGTTTCAACCTATATGCATACTTTGTTTCACCCTCAAAATCTGTTACTTATTTCATGTCATTGATGGGGAATACATCAAGGCCCTCCTGTGATGAGTCTTGTTCTGTCGACTCCAACTCATTATCCGGAAATGAGACTTAGAAATCATTTAGTACCTTGGAACTTGCATGCCTTAATGGAAGGTCTCTTCGCTTTCGACAGGGGTTTAACATCATTGATCCCTGATTGAGAGATTCCATCGAGTGCTCAACTTCAGCTCATGCATTCACATTCATTCAGATTGTACTTTGGTACCTTGGGAGTCATTGACATCAATGGTGATCTCCCTCTCACTTGTTAATGGTTTTCTTCAATGACCGATAATCAAGTGGTTTCTACCATGTTCGATTTCATCACATGTAATCACATGGCTAGATTCGTACTTTCAGGTGATGGGATTGAAGACCTTGGGTCTCATCTTTTTGATCCAGGCTGGGATGGAGTATGTATGATTTGTATCGGCACATAGATCCACTTTGTATGTCATGTGGCTATGTCGTCTTAATTCAAGTCTTCTCGCATAGATCCATAGTGTATTCTTGGTGGCTATGTAGCATTTTGATGGCATGGATCCACGGTGTATGATTGGTGGCCATGACCTATGTTTATGATTTCATTCATTTGTGATTTGAGCATGGGAATGCCTACCTCAGAACTGGTATTATATTCTGTAGATGCTTGGTTGTTTACAGGTTTCCGATTAGGTGTGCTCCTTGCTTTTGACACGCACACACATTTTACAAAGTATTTCGATTGTCACAAGTTCCGACCTCATACTTTGGGGGACATTCTATTACACATGATTTTGGTCACTCTGGTGGTGTCTCTACAAGTGATGTATTCAAGCTCCCATAAGGACTTTTTGCCTGAGAAAAGTGACTGTTGTCTCCTTCCAAAAACCACATTTTTAAGATAAGTTCGCACGCTGCCTATATTATAAGGTGCGAAAATCCTTCATTCTCCCAGGAAACCCAAGATTAGGGTGCGAACTGTTCGTAGTCTTCTCTATAGGTAGGGTGCAAACCTGTTTCAAAGCTTGGAAAAGAGAAGTCATGAAGGTTCTAGAAAGGAATGTTCTAGAAAATGAGTTGGCATTCGCATGGTTGGAATCCTATTGACTTCTCAGATTTAGTGGGATCATCCTCATCCATTTAACCATCTCTCCTTCTCCTATATATTGAAAGGTTTCTCATGGAAAAGGTTAAGCAAGATTGAATGAAGAATTGGTGAAAGAATTGTGTGAAGAACTCCGTTTGGATAGTAGCTTGAAGACTCTATTTGGTCTATCAAGTTGTATTGGATATTCTTCATGCAAGCATAGAGAAAGTGTGTGTGTTGGAACCAAGGGTCACTAAAAGGAATCTTGTGACATCAAGGTTATCCGATTGTATCTTCTACTTTCATTTAATATAATACAATGGCATGTCCCTTTCCCATAAAATCACTCTTTTTTTATTGCATAGCTCCTTGATCATATGCATAGGTTGACATTGAATATACTTTGCTATCTTCACTTTGGTTGGTTTGTGTTATCTTGGACCTGATTTCACAATAACACCAGAGCGAAGCGGGAATAACAGAGACCTAAGGAAGATATATAAAGGTATGCCACTCATTCCTTCTTAGGAGTAGATTCAATGACTACAACTTAGGGAAAGAGTCGTGTCCTGTCCTATTTTGTTCTAGATCCAGGTGGATATAGGGAGATCTGTTAGTGTCCGCACCTACCAATTTATCTGATAACACTTTCTTTGTAGTGCCTTACATAGTGGATAACTCACCTATCACCTGGAGTGCTTCGTCCAACAGGGGTTCCAATTTCTACGCAATATTCTTATAGTTTGGTTTCATCTGTTCTACTTCAACACACAACTGTCTGTTATCCATAATTGTTGTTATTCACTCCACAGGTGATAAATTATTAATTCTCTCATTGAATTGGTGGGCCTTCTCCTTCCTGCTCCTGATCTTATCCTCCATCTCCTTCAACTCTGGGTTCATTTTGAGATGTTTCCAAATATATTTTTTCTCGTCGCACATCCTTGTGCATTCCTATTCTAGACTTTTGATCTTTGCAACTGATGTCTGCATTGTCCTGTCACTTTATTCCCTTTCCTCTGGTGGTGTCCCTGGTATCATGTGCAACTCCAAGTATGCAATCTTGGTGCATAACTCTTTTATTACTTCGGCAATATTGGATACATGTTCCTCCATTATGGCTTCGAATATCATCGACACTTCTGGGATTTATTTATATAATTTTTGGATGGCTTTTTGGATGTGTTGCACCATTTTTTCAACTTCATCCTTCTCCTTCATTGATTTCTCATCCTTTTCTTTGCCTCAGTCTTCTCCTTCAGTGTTCTTGCCACTTTTTTCTCCATTGCACTATTTTCCCAGAGAGTTGTTGAGTATTCCTTCTGTAGGTATATCTTTTCCTCTACAACCTTTATCAACTCATTAGAAGCGACATCTGGGTGGAGTTGTAATTCCTTTGCGATACCTGTTTGCAATCCCTATAACATGACTGTGGGAATATGTGAGACAACTAAGTCCATGTGACTCAGTCCTTGTACTTGTCCTTGCATTTCGAGTGTGGATAACCCGATTGCATATACTGAGAGTTTTATCACTCTATGCCCTTCAGTCATTTGTGAGAAGTGAGAAGTGGTAGCTTCTACTTCCTCTGTTGCGCCTACTGGTTATTCTTCCTTGGATATTCCTTTTTCTACCATGCTTACTATCTCCAATCGTTGTTGCAATTCCATCATCTACTCTTGCATCCTTTTGTCGATTTCGTCCTGCCGCTATGACATTTATTGAACTACCTCATCAGTGGAATCCTTTACTTGGTAACCGATGTGGTCCATGTCATCATCTGTCAATGTATAAATGACCAGTTCCTTGTGCACTTTCTTCTTTTTATGTGCACCTCTTGCTAACTCTTTTCCTTTGTCCTTTCTTTTCCTTTTTGTCCCGAGCACTATTTGATGTGTTTTTTTATTGATGGTGAAATTTTTGGTATATCCTTTGTGCCATTTCCTTTACCGCGTTCCTGACCATTCCCTGTACCTTTATGTTGTTCTGCCTCTTCATTCTTTGATTTCTCTATCTCAGTGCCATCTGCAAGGATTTTCCAATATGGGTTCCAATCCTGCATAATTAGATGGATATCTTCTTCAATAACCTTGTATTTTGTTTGGATCCACTCCTCTCTCGAGTCCTTCTTTACTTGGATGTATATATGATGTCAGTCTACTCGAAACTACACTACCAATGTGTATGCTTCCACTAGTTGTGGTGTTATGCACGGTGTGTCCTTAATGCACCATCGAATCCTTTTGACATAGAGAAAAAAATTGACGTTGGTGTATGTTTGGCGTCGTTTATTCGTTGTATACTAGAATTTCTGGTACTTTGCTTCCATATATGGTTTCCCTCTTAGGCCCAATAATTTCATGTCCTATGGTTCTTCCCAGGATGTGAACGCAATAAAAATCAGAGTCCATGGATAATGGAACTCCATATCTCTATCTTATGCATCCACATAGTCAACAAGAAATTGGTTTAATAGGAAGGGCACCCAAATCATTGAGGTCCCTTCCAGAAAATTCTCTGTCGCAACTATTACTCCTGCTCGCACTTTGTCCTTCTTGCATTTCCATAGCATCTTGGATGCTAACGTCTATGTGAAAAGTCTGATATTTGGGTTGCATATGTTGGTCATGTCCAGGTCGCATATCCCTCTAACTGTGAAAAAAATTTGTTTCATGGCCTCTAACAAGGCCCTGTCACTCTTTCTATATACAAACATCGGGGTGGGATCTTTTCCTTGTGTCAGTATGCCTGTGATCTTGGTGATCAAGTCTATTTTGATCGATATTTTCTTATCCATAAATAGATACCCTCCATGCACACAATATAGGAGTAACTTAATGCATGAATTTACTTCATTTATCCTTCCAAAGTGTGGGATGTTGAACTTGTTGAGAAGGAATGCTCACTCCAATCATCTAGCCCATACCTAGGGCATAGGTACACTCTAGTTTGTCACCAGGTCTACTTTTAAATATAGATAGTGGTGGGGTACCAGTTCATGGAAATTCTCTGTGTCTTTAATGTCATGGTCTGCAGATCGAAGTTGTTGCACCTTCCCTAACATATCTTCATCAATGATGACCCCTTATGGTATGTCGGGCATCACCAATATGTGGTTAAAATTCTTCTGAACTATCACTGGTGGGGCATCTTATTTTCTTGTGATGCAGACCCCCACCACCTCCTGGGGACCACTCTACCTCCGGGTCTAAGGATCATCCTATTCGGGAGCTATAGAAGCTCATAGGTTCCCAAAAACCCTCAATTTAACTTCCACAGGCCTACTCCCTCTCTTTTCGAGACTAAATTACCTTTCAAAGGCTCTGCAAATTCAAGGGTAGAGTCCACGTGCCCCTTGGGCTGAAATCATGAGATTGTTCTTCAAACTTCACATAATTTGGGACTTCAGAGCCTCTGAGCTTCAAGAGTCTTAGAAGAAAAACAATGCGCTCCTCCCAAATGGAGAATTTATGAAGTGTCCCTGACAATGGATGACCCTGATTTTGTGATGCGTGTCCTTGACAATGGACAACCCTGATGAACTTTTTTCTTTGGGTCTCCGAGGTCTTGTGACTCTCAACTCTTGCTTTGTTCTGGACTTACGAATCTCCAGAGTGGTGTTGATAAAGATCAATGACTCTCCTCCTCTAATAAATCAATGGTCACAATGGAATTTGGGGCTTTGAACTTCAAGATCCCTCTACTCTAGAATCACCACTCCTAACTTCCTCTAGAGTGCTAGTCCATCGGAGTACATGATATGCTAACACATGTCCTCAGGAATTGCATGACCATGATTAGCTCTGGACTTCGGAACTTCGGGGGTTCTCATGCCTCCACACTCTAAACCTTCTGAACGTGTGAAGTCTGAAGGACTTCACCGATTAATTCTTGTGCAACTCTTCCAGATATGATGACTATCCTCTCTTCTATGATTTCCTGAATGAATCCCATCCATTGGTTTCTATTCTTTGATAAATATCCTTCCCTTTGAGATTTTTAAACGTTATTTATTCTAATCTTTGAGATTCAAAGGGTTTCAAACTCTGGCACATGCCTTGTTCTATTTCTTAGACTGGAAGTCTCGAAGGACTTTCTGTGTGTGCTCCTTGCACTCACCTTCCTTAGAATGTTTCAACACCCTTTATCAGTGTCAGCCCTATGCTCTCTTTGCACGATTATTTCACAGATATATTATACTCATAAGAGTAGGTGCATGCCTTTCACTCTCTTTGCAAACTTTCCCTCTATCCCTCTTGAGCTTCAAATTCCTTTCAATGACTCCCAATCTACGCACTCCTTGCGTGGGCACTATTCAATGTTTCAGAAGAGAAACATCTGAAACTTCTGCAAATCTTAAAGATTAATTCACATAAACATGAACCACATACATAGTCATGTAAAACACCGTAAACATAACCTAATTCAATCAATTAACTCAAAGATAGATAAAAACCCAAGCATTTGAAGAAATACTCTTCTATTGTATTCAAATAAAAACACATACATAGAGTTCTTACAATATTCTCCTCTTCCCCTCGCAACAACCCAACAACAACAACAAAAAATGGGAAAACAATATAAGTTATATACATGAAGGGCCTTCTCGAGCCTTCCCTCCTAACTACCTACTGCTATCACATCAAAATTAAGCATCCTAATTCTAGGCTAGCTATGAAGTTATGAGAATTTACAAAGTAGATAAGGATTGATGCTCTTGTGCAATCCTTCCATACATTAAATTAATTAAAATCCGCTAAGATATTTTGGAATGGATTCAACCTCCAAACATTTAGTGGTCATTAATTACATCCTTTTCATAAATTAAAAATTCAAAAAGGCACTTCCTCCTTTGAGAATTCAAATCCACTCCGATATATGCATTGGATGATGTGTTTTCCTCTATCTTGGATTCCTTTTAATTCTGATGGTGATGCTCCTGCATCATACTCCTTATTGGCATGTAATTGATCAAACCAGGGTATTTCTCAAGTTACCAACAAAAGGTACTGAGTAGTCTAGAGTGCTGGCATTTTCATCTCCTCCTGAGAGAAGAAGTCTCACCTAAAGTGAAACCAGGACAAGAAGGATAGGGAAGAGAAAGGATAATACTTAGGAGGGTTTCCAAAATCTTCAAGATTCACCATAACCTTGCGCAAGACAGAATAACCAAAGAATAGATATGAACTCATTCATAACTGGTACTGAAGACATAGAAGTTGCGACAACATTTGTAAATAGAGATAGTGCATTGATCTTATCAGACATAAAGAAGTGAAGTATAGAGATGATTCATAATCATAAACACAAAACGACATAGTAATTTCATAATTTCAGGACCTTCCATATATATTATCAAAAGAGATTCTTAGGTACAATCTCACAGATATGAGTTAGTACTATGTTACAAGCTTCTGGCTCTAGACTCATGCCTCAGAGCTCTATCTACCCTTTTCCCCAAAATGTATACATATTTACAATCATAGAACCTACATGGAGTAGAGTGATACTCTATCTATGCCTTCTACCCCCTCTATGACAAAAGACAACAACCAACAACAACAAAAACCAATAATCAACCCTTTTACAATCATATGCATCTCATACATATAGGCTAAGTAAGATCTTCTAGCTTTAGAATTTTCATTCTTTCTTGTTCTTGTTTTGTTGTAACTTCTTTTTCCTTGCTGGTGTTACGTTGTCCCTCTTCACAACTATTTTATGTTTCTTTTCTTGCTCTACTGTCTAGATCCTTTGTGTCTTGCGCAACTTGTGTTTGAACAAAATTGGGACTATAGTCTTCCTTGCGCAACTTTTAACCAAAAACGAAGGGCCCAACAGGCTCCGACCACAATCCTTGACTCGCCCTCGAGTCAATTCCTTGGGTCTTCTGCTGCTTCTGGTAGTTCCTGTTGCTTTCCTTTGTCCTCTGTCTCCGCTTTGATTTCATATTCTACTTGTGCCTTTTCCTTTTTTTCCTATTCAAATGAAGGGCCCAACTCTGGGACCAAATCTAAGGCTCGCTTCCTGACTTATTGAAAACCCACAATTTTGTCATTCCATTTCCTATCAAGGAGTGAGGCTTCAGCTATGAACTGTTGAGTCGCATCTCTAATTCATTATTTAGGCTTGGATGAGACTAGGGATTTCCATTCAGAATCAACTATAGCATCTACATGATGCATCTGCATGTACACTATCTGAACAACAGGTAGAAATTCACACAACTCTTTCTTGTCTACTGATTGCGCTTCAAATAGAGAATTCAACTCATTGTCTACCTGTTGGATTTGATCAAATTTATCCTGCTACTCTAGCAGATCCATGGTGACCACAACTTCTTTGTTGAGCAACTGTATCCTTGCATGCACATCCTCTAGAGTTTGGTTACGCCTTTCAATGATACCCATCCAATCACTAACTTCACGAAATATATTCATGCATTCGGTTGTGCATTTGTGTAATGTTTCTTTGGCATTATTTCCTTCTAGCAATACTTTTTCCATCTGCTCTTGAAGCTTCCGAGGTTGCTTCTCTACTTCACACTGGCTCTTCCGCAACTGTGATTCCAGATTCTCTATGCAAATAGCCAACTATGACCATGCTCCATGGAGTAACTCAATCTACTACTCAGGCTCTCCTGTAGCACTGGATTCCGACAGTTGTGGTGTTGCCTTCCTTATCTCTGGCCAGGCTTCGATAAGCTTCTCCTAGACTCTTTCCAGTTTTTGCTTCACCTGGACCTTGGTGTATTTCTCATGTGTTCTGCATGCTTAGGTAAGGAGTGATTCCTCCCTTGCGAACTCTGCATCCCTTTCGACCTGCTAGATCCTCTACTCTAGTTGATTAGTTGAGGCTCCGATCATTCCAACTGACTGTGTTGTTGGATACTGTGCGAGAAGAAGGGGTGGAATCCCTAGGTACTCAAACCTGTAGTGGGAGTCCAATGGATGTCAAATTCTTGGAGGGATTCTCCACCTCTTCTTCTCATGTGGATTTTCCTGGTGCAAGCCTCAACCTCAACGTTGAAGGTAGGAAAGGTAGCACTTATGTTCTGGCTAGGCAGAGCTACATCAACTCTGTGCATTTTTTTGGGTTTTGGAGTACTAGCTCCATTTGTTCCTGCAACGAAGTTGCACTTTGTCTAGATGCCATATCAGTTTCCTTCTGAACCTTTGGTACATATACCTCTTTGTGGACCTCAGCTTCTGGTTTTGCACTCTTTTTGACAACACCCTCAACCTTGGTCATTGAGGGAGTGCATTGACGACTTAGGATGTGTAGTTTTGGTATAGTTTGTATCTCCGTTGAAGGAGAAGTGTCCTAAATTGGTACAAAGGGGACAATTTTTTGGCTCTGAGCTTCGAGGTTTGGACCAGTGAGTTCTAGTCTCTCCTCGGGTAGCGTGGGAGGGTCCAACTACATGGGATCCTGGTCAGTGGTTTAGGATGGGATGGCAATTTCTCTAGGTGGTGAATGGGGTTGTGGGGGTGATGGGGTTTGTTCAACAATGATGGTGGTGGATGGAGTGGTGTTAGGCTCAGGTTCATCCTGAATATCAATAAATTTGGGCCACTCGAGCCATTTCTTGAGTGCAAGGAATGGTGGATGATATTGGCTAGGGATTTAGAACCTTTACTGGGGAGATCCTTGTCCTAGGTTTCTTGGACAATGGGTTTTCGATGAAGGTAGTTCTGAGAATTTCATTGACATCCTTACCTATCAACATGGATTTCTCTGGAAGCCACGAGAACATGGGTATTATTTTCTTCTTGCTCTCTAGCAGCTACGTCTCTTCCTCCTCCTCTGAATCCATCTGCACTGGAGTCTCTTTCTTTTGTTCCTCCAAGCCCGAGCTCGGTCCTACCCCTACTTCTTGGCCCCTTTTATTCAACAATTTTGCTGATAGAAGGTAGCGCATCCCCAACTTGCGTGGTTTGTGTTTGACTCCTAGTCATGATATGACCTCCTTGTCGAAGGCCTCCTCATCTAGGTAAAATGGTAGCATCCGAGAGTGGAAGTATTCTTTCTTGGCATGCCTTGGCCATATGAATATGTGGTGGCAGTTCATGATGAATGCAATGTTCCGCGTGTTGAGGTTGAGAAATTCTTGCAGAATGGACAACCTCTAATTTGTGTCTAGAAACCTATTGTACCATTTCAATAATGTTGTGTTGTTGAAGGTAGTGTTCTCCGAGTCTAACCTTGAGTGCCAAGGCTCGAACATCTTTTCCAATCGCCCCTTATCTACTGGCTATAGCGGTCTTCCAGCAGGTGGCATCCACTTAACATGGAAAATGAAACTAACAAGTATTCATAAGTGAATGTGCCACCCTTATCCTAAGCTTCCTTGCAATCCACCAGGAGCTCTTTAAGAAACTAATTGCACCATTTTAATATAGTGTCGTTGGCGCAAAACTATTCCACTTATAAGGCATCCAATGTGCATTTTCCTTTGTAATACAACCACATGACCTTGCTAGAAATTATGTAGCAACCAGTCCTGACTGTCTCGGGTATAATGGGGTCAATCTTGGTTGTGATCCCCCTCTATGTGTATGAAATCGTTCATACAAACTCGGTTCCCCCTTTTTCTTCCCATGATTTTTGTGACCCGGAAATACTTTGGATACATCCTCTCCTTTGATGGAGAATCCAGTAAGCTGATGGATTTATTCTGTGTGAATTGGGTATCTTCTATCCAACCACAAGCTTTTGTCGTGTACCATGCTAATGAGGAACTTGGTACATCTCGCAACCTCCCCAGTAGTGCCAAAAAATGTCAAATCCAGACCTTACCATTTAATGGATGAGAATCCTGGCGCGAATACCGATTGTATCTTCATGTGTCACAACTTTATGGTTTAATATATTTTATACGGGGTACTGTAGAATTTATAAAGGATATGACTGGACTAGGTTCGTGTGGCACATGGACTAAGATTGCATCCAGATTCGCTCTCCCTCCGACCACAACGGGGTACCTGTCACATTTAATGATTGTAATTAGTAGATTCATGGATCTTCTGATCCTATGATGCTGAGTAATAATTTCTGCATCAAAACACCCTTAGATGGAAGAAAAATGAAATACATGTCGTGGCACAACAATGCACACTTCGACTTTATTAACTGAATTCATAGAAATTGCAAAACAAATCAAATCTAGCTACTATACATGCTCCTTTAGACTAGAGAAACAGTTCTTTAACTCAGTTCTGAGTCATATAAGGTCTTAGGAGAGCGCCATTTACCCATATCAATCGAAGTATACCATCCAGTTGTGCAAGTCTGACTGCTCCAGAAGGTCAGATATCCACAACTATAAATGGTCCCAACCAATGCATGCACAACTTTCCTGGATGTTTCTGGTATCGAATGTTGTAAAGTAGGACCTTATCTCCTTGAGAAAATTTTTAGTATTAATGTGTCTATCATGCAAATATTTATGCCTTGATTTCTCAATTGATTGATGAAAGTCTGCTAAAACACTGGTCTCTTCAAGTTCTTTTAGATCCATAAGCCTCTGTGCGAATGATTCATCCTTTGACATGTGTGTAATATGTGCAATGTATAGACTCGGGGTAATGAATTTTGCAGGTAACACAACCTCTTTCCCATAAACTAGATGAAATGGAGTATACTGGTGGAGTTTCTTTGTGGTTGTCCTGTAAGCCCATAAAACTGTTGGGACTCTGTCATACCAATCCTCCTTGTTTTTGCAACAAACCTTCATTAATCCTCTCCCCATAATATTGGTAAATTCCTCTACAATTCCATTGGCTTGCAGATGGTAGGGGATAATTTTATGATGTTGAATTAAGAACTCTGGTGTAAGCTTTAATATTGTACTAATGATAAAATGACCACCCTGATCACTAGTCAAACTCCTAGGACATCCAAACCAAGTGATAATATTTTTCAAAAATAAACTTGGCACCAATATTGATCAAGCAATCCTGGACAGTTATTTCCTTCACCCAACATGTAAGGTAATCAATTGGGGTAATAATACATGGCCTTTGAATGCTTAGTTGTGGGGTTTATAGGCCTAATGAAGTAAATCACCAATTTTTCAAACGCTTGTAGAGATCGAACTAGATGAAGAGGAAATTCATCTTATTGTGATGGCTTTACCACTCTTTAACACATGTCGCAAGATCTAGCATATTCCTTTGCATCTTTGAAGAGCGTGGCCCACCATAATCTGACTTGGAGGACCTTCTGTGTAGTGGCGTTTCCTCCAACATGGCCTCTCGTAACTCCACTGTGGAACTCCCATAGTATGTCATGTCTTTCATGATCTAAGACACATCTCCTGAGGATGCTATCTAGGCCCAACTTATACAATTTCCTGACAATAAATTGATAGTCCGCTTCTCTAGCCACCATATGACATTTCTGAGTTGTGAAGTATGTTTCTAGGTAGGCCCATGTACTTAAGAAGACTTCTATGTCTTCCAGATATTCTGGTATGGCCTCAACTCGAAACAAGTCTGCATCTGGGAGATGGTCATCTATTGCTCCACCAGTTTCTTTTGACTCTAATATAGACAGGTGATTGGGCCCCAAGTTGTATCTTCCAGGTTTAATGATAACTTCAAACGAAAATTCTTGAAACAACAACAACCATCGACAAATTCTTCCTTCCAAAATAGACTTATTAACTAGATATTTTAATGCAGAATGATTAGTAAAGAACTTAAATTGAGAGCCTAACAATTAATGTCTAAACTTCTACAGAGTGTAAATCATATCTATACCCTCCCTTTATGTGGTTGTATAGTTGCATTCAACTTGTGACAACTTCCTGCTAGAAAAATAGATAGGATTATCCATGGCTCCATCTCCTGGTTTTGCTAATATGGCTCCCAGGGAAAGACCTAATGCGTCTACGTGCAAATGAAATTTGTTTTCCCAGTTCGAGAATATAAAAATAGGTGTTGTGATGAGATTTTATTTCAGGATGTCGAACGCTTTATCAGA
This sequence comes from Picea glauca, assembly GCA_000966675.3. Lineage (NCBI taxonomy): Eukaryota > Viridiplantae > Streptophyta > Pinopsida > Pinales > Pinaceae > Picea > Picea glauca. The sequence continues at coordinate 135,866 of JZKD02S1038741.1, read as the reverse complement.
CTCTAATGCCCACTGGAACACTTCTGACTTCTTTAGTAGATTTTCCAAAGGTCTAGTAATGTTTGCATACCTTCTGATAAACATGTGATAGTACCCTGTGTGTCCCAGCGTGGAGCGCAAATTCTTAGTGCTCGTAGGTGGTGGCATGTTCACAATAGCCGCAACTTTGGCTGGGTCTACCAGTACTCCTTCTCAACATACTATGTGGCCTAAAAAATTTCCATCTCGCACATAGAAGATACACTTCTCGAGTTTCAAGGATATCTACAATTCCCTACATCTATCAAAAATCAGATGTAGTAGCGCTACATGTTCCTTGTGCATACAGTATACCATCCAACCATCCATATAAAGTTCTATAAACTTGTGAATAAATTCTCGGAAAGATTCTATTATAATCTGGGAAAATACTGTGGGGGTTTTCTTTAGGCCGAAGGGCATCAGATTGTATGAAAATTACCCCCATCCTGTTATGAATGTGGTAGTGTTTTTGTCCTCTTCAACAATCCTCACTTGGTGATACCCGGAAAACCCATCTGTAAATGAGTAAGATTCTTTCCCCGCAACCTGTTCTAGCACCTCACCAGTAAAATGTGTTGGGAAGGGGTCATGAAAACAAGAAAAATTAAGGATTCTATAGTCTACACATACCCTAATATCCTCTATACCTTTCTTTCTCTGGATGAGTATTGGTCTAACCCATTCTTCTTCTTCCACTGGAAAAATAAGTCGAGCCTCAAGGATATTGTCTATTTCCCTCTTAACCTTCTCTTCCACTCTAGGTTTAAGGTGATATGGTCTATGCCTTACATGATTTGATCCTGGTTTTAGTTCAATTTTCATCTCTCCCATAGCTCCTTTATTCCCTTTTAGATCTAAAAATGTCTTTGGGAATAAATCCTCATACTCCCGCAACAGGCTATGTATTTCTTGGCTAGTTTTCTCATCCCAGTAATCTCCTACCAAGGCTATCTTAGGTTTCTCTGTAGTTCCTATATTGAATTTATGCAACTTGAATGGATAATCATAAGAACCTTAAGTCTAGGTGGGTATGGTGTTCTGAATCTTTCTGCTTCCTTTTGTTTCTTTTATGGATAAGTTTCTTAATTCTTCTAAATCATCCAGGTTTTCCAAATCTTTCTCAATCTTATAGCATTCTATAGGTGTCTTTTCCGTGTCTAGGTAAAGGTTAGACTGAAGTACTTGGATATGTTTTGCACATACCACTAGGTCTGATTTCCGTTCACCAACATCAGTAAAAATGAATTATTTAATTCTTTGCAGGACTATGTTAAGCTCAGGGTTCTTACTTGTAAACGAGAAGTCCTTGAAAAATTGATCTGCCAACATTTTCCAGTCGCTGGTATGTCTTCTAGTTTCTTCATGCATGTACTAAGATTTCATAATCAGACCTAGAGAATGGGGAAATACTTGAACCCACAAGAAAGATGGTATTTCCACAACTTTCCATTGTCTTACGCATTGTTCAATATTTTCTTTAGGATCGGACTGTCCATTGAACAATTGCGCAACTTGGAAATCCTTTCACATCTCTGATTCTAGTTGCTCCTTATCTTGAAATCTATATCAGATAGCTTGTTTCACATCCTCTTGGTTATTAATCAAGGCTCTGTGACTAGTCCACCATCTGACAGGGGTGTCCTAGAGGGCTAAGTCTAGAATTGGAATCCTTTGATCCTTTGCTATCTTTTCTTCCATTCTGTCTAGAAAATTTTCAAGTTCTAAGGTACCATCATATACTAGGTGTTCTTTGACCTCGGTTATAACCCATCTAGTTTCTCTGACAGTTGCCCATATTCTTGAAAATATTTCATATGAACCTTGCTTCCAATTGTCAAATTCCAGTTCTAAATCTTTGTTTGTCGATTGTATGATCCTCCAAATTATTGATCCATCAATCGTAGGATTTATGTAGTCTGTTATAGTGTACAACTGATCCATGTCTTTTCCGTCCATATTGTTTTCCGTTGGCTCCGTGTACCGAGGGCCTACATATAGATCCAAGGGTTGAACTACTTTTATTTCATCTGCCTCATATGTCATAGTGTCTCTCTTTAGGTCAATCAATGCATAGTTATCGTAAGCCCAATCAATACCAAGTAGTGTAGGATAAGGGTCCTTATCCTCGATAATTTCGATCATCTCAAAATCAGCTACATTATTTACTCCCACAATATCTATTTCCACAATCTCTAGTCTTCCTATTGGGGAATATGTCAACTGGGGTTTTCCTAAATATTTCCAAGTCTTTTTAAGAAGTATATTAACATCCGATCCTAGATCTAACATAACATCTTTAATCTCAAACTCATCTAGTTGGGATGCTAATCTAAACTCTTTTCCAGTTCGTATTTTCCTTCGTTGCACTCTCTGAGTATTATTCTCAGGAAGATTAGTCCTTATTCTAGTTTCTAGATATTCTTCAGTTCCTAGGACTAGGTACAGGGAATTGTGAAACTTTTCTATCAACTGGTCATTCCCAAGAATATCGAAAAATAGTTGAAACCAAAGGTCAACTACATTTTGTGACTGCTCAGGTTGTCCCATTGAGACTACATGGTTTTGGCGTGCAGGGGGTGAAGCAGGGACTTGTGAAACCTTAGGATAACCAATAGGCTAAGGGGGTTTTTATTCTATCTCAGGACCAGGGATACTATAGAATACTTCTATTTCATTTATAAAGAATATATTTTGTTTCATAGGTTCATACCTGTCCTCCATAGGCACTGCATTCTAGATCTGAGGTAAGTTATCAACATCTACACTAGTCTTTGATCCTCCTCGAGTAACGATATTAAGGTTGGGTAGTTGTCCTTTAATGGCTCTCTTTATCTCTGAGCTTATAATATTAGTTCCTCGTTGATGTACCCGATCTTCCCATTTCACAATTAACTATGGGAAATATTATGTTGTGTGCCCATTGGTTCTGTAGTGAGAGCACCATGAATGCCTCGAGTGAGGAAAATCTCTAGCCATGTGGCCTTTCTCATCATAGTTTTAGAATTAATTGGTCCTCTACCCCTGGTTCTTCCTCCTCTGAAGTCTCCTCTTGCTACACCTCATCGACCTCTTTTTAGTCCCTGAGGGGTTTCATTCACCCTGAATGATGTTCAATCCATTCTGTTTGCCAGTGCATCCAATGATCTATACTGATTTGTAGCATGTGTGGTAGATGCACAAAAATCACAATGCACATTATTCGGTACTATTGAATAATTTTGAATAATGGGGCATTATCTTTGCCCGTGCCCATGGGTTCGGGAAATATCAAAATACTCAACTGACGCCACTGCTTGATTACCTATAAAAACATGATATGGGGTTGGGGTATGGAATGGTAAATTCACGGATACTTGTGAAACTCCTCCTGTGGGTCCTGGTGAGGGTCCCATCGAATTCTGAGGAGGTCCCATTCCCCTCATCCGTGGACATTCGTTCACTAGATGTTCTTCTGTGTAGCATCTAGTACACTAGACTTGCGGTCATCTTGGTCTGGGTATCATCAATTCCTGAATCCTTTTTGTGAGCGTTGATATTTGTCCATGTAGTTGCACCAGATTTTCATCTGTTGGGGATCTTGTCACTCTTAAGATCCCAGATAACCTTCCATGTATTCAATCTTAATTGATTGTTCCAAGGCAACTCTTAGAGTGGCTATCCGTTGTTGCATTAATAGAATTTGTGTCAGAGGTAACAATCCTTGTATATACCATTCTCTTTGATGTTCCTCATGAATTGGATGTGCTAACCTACCTATAACATCTTTTAACTTTTTTCTATACTCCCAGGCCGATTCACCTTCCCTTTGTTGAATTTCACGCAGCTTATACAGAGCTTGTTGTTCTGACTGAGGTATCTTAAACTCCGCTATGAATTTTGTCCATACTTGTTCAAGTGTGAACACTTGACCTTTCACTCCTAGTAATCCTAGCTCAATGGTCTTCATGTACCGTTTGAGAGCATGACCTATCAAGGTGGTCTGGAACTCAACCAATGTATTTGCATCCAGAGTCCCTCTGGACCTCCATATTTCTTCACATAAGAACCAATGTTGATTAACATCCTCGTCTCCCTTACCCCATAATTATGGGCATCGAGCAACCAAACCTCCCACGTTACCAACCATGGATGATCTTACTGCTCCTACCAACATAAAACCTAACAATCCTGGTTGCGATCTACTAGGGGATCCCAATATCCTCCCAATATTTGTGCTTCTCGGTTGTGACTGACTAAATGACTACAATGGAATAACATAAGAAGGTAGTATAGAATTTACCACTTGTATAGAATACACTTGAGGTATGGGTGATTCAGAGCTGGTGCCACTGGCTTCGGGGTAGGTTTCTTTGATCTGGGGGGTCTTATTCTCATCCTCTGGAGCGGTCTCTTCAGTCGGATTCTCAATATTTCCTGGCATTGGGGATGAATATTCTCTCTCTTCTTCAAGATCCATGTTGACTTCCTCTTCCCATACTTATACACCTTCTTCTTCTTGTCCACCCTCTTGGGGAATTCTTTCTCTTTGTGCTTCTCTCTAACTTAATCGGTGACTGGTCAGTCTTTCCTATATTCTCATCTTTCAAAACTCTTTCATTTTTCCTTCCTCAACTTCTCCTAGTCAGACTTCTTTCCGAAAATTATTAGATTGTTTCACTGCTTTCTTTATCTTACCGTTCCACCACTTCTCAACTATGGAAACTCTTTTCAAGGCTCGCTCATCCCTTGAGTCCATTTCCTATTGCTCCCCCTTTTGTCAAAGAACCCTCCTCCCTCTCTCAGGCCATGATTCCACCCCACCCCAAGCGAGGGTGTTTACGCTTCCATCTGAGTCGGGGACATAGCCATCATCCCTGCCTCCATAAAAGAAACATTAATCCACAGGGTGATTTATCTCAACAGTATTCCCCTTGCATATTTCTTGAATTACACTTCTTCCTATGAAAAATATTGGTGATTCTCAGTTGAAAAATCGATAATGTATCCTTCTAATGTTGTATTGACCCATAAATCGATCGCTCACATTACCAGATGATCCAAATAATGAAGTGTTGCGATATTTTCTATGTCCCAAGTGCAGGTCTTCTTGACTCATTCTTGGAATTCTGGAGCTTCTTGGAGCCTATCTATCCAGTGGAAAATTTCTTCCGGGAACTTAAACCATAATATATCGTACTAGTCATTCAATCTTTCTGAATAAAAGACAACCTCCTGTGTATCTTTCACAGGTTTTCCTCTCAGCTCTACTTCTTTTTGTATGAAGGTGTCACAATTTTTCTCCCACCATTGGTGAATATTGGATCAATGAATCCATGGAAGAATTCTCCCTACAGGTTACATTTTAATGCAGGTCTCGACAATAGACCCATTTTGTTGGCACCTAATTTATCAAACCAGGTTCCTGCACAAGTTACCAACAAAAAGTAATGAGTAGTCTAGAGCACTGTAATTTTCATCTCCTCCTTAGAGAATAAGTCTCACCTGAAGCTCAACCAAGACAAGAAGGATAGGGAAGGGCAATGAGAATACTTAGGCGGGTTTCTAGAATCTTCAATATTCACCATAACCTTGTGCAAGATAGACTAAGCAACAAACAAATCCGAACTCATTCATAACTAGTACTGAAGACATAGAAGTTGCAACAACATTTGTAAACAAAGATAGTGCATTGATATTATCAGACATAAATAAGTAAAATATAGAAATGATTCATAATCATAAACAAAGAATGACACAATAATTTCAAAATTTCATGACCTTCCATATATATTATCAAAATATCTTATCAGATACAATCTCACAAATACAAGTCATTACTTTGTTACAAGCTTCTGGCTCTGGACTCATTCCTCAGAGATCTATCTACCCTTTTCCCCAAAATGTATACAAAATTAAAATCATAGAACCTACATGGAGCAAAGTGATACCCTGTCTACGC
>JZKD02S1038741.1:98640-127056 GCA_000966675.3 Picea glauca | reverse complement strand
TGTCTGAAATTCTATAGCTTTCGAAACATATTTACCTGGTAATATTTGGGTATAAATTTAACCTTTAACTTTTATACCATCCTATCCCAACTCTGGATTTTTTTCTTACCTTTGTTCCTCCTATCAACTTGTAGTTCATCCCACCATAGCACTGCATGTCCTTTTAACCTTGAGACATAATGCTTTACCTTCTTCTCTTCATCAATTTCTTCATAATCAAAGTATTTATCCATATAAATTACCCAATCTAACAATTCATCAACATCTAGGTTTCCTTCGTACATTGGGACCTCTATATTTGTTGTTTCCCCCATTTTTGCAACAACTCTTAACAATCGCTCTTCTACTGCCTCTTCTTCTACGACTTTTTATTTTTGGAGTTACTTCACACACACCTAGGATTTATTTTTCCTATGTTTATTAGTCATTATTCAGTCTCCTATATTTTAGTAAGAATAATCCTCTAGGGAGAATATTCTCTTCAATTTTCACTTCAGTTTGATCAGTTGAGTGGAGTCTATATGCTACATTGAGATTATCACCATGCAACATTGGGATCATCACTAGATAATTCACATTTTACTTGTTATAATCACTAGACTAGAGAATTACCCATGATTCCCTGATCTCCTCCTCACTTCACTTTGTTTCAGTCAGTTAATTGAAGACTGATAGCATAGTTAACTCAACTAGGTGGAAGTTCACCCCCGTAATTGCCTGAGAGACTAGACTAGGTGGAAGTTTACTCCCATTACTACTGGTGTTTGTCTAGATCTCTCTAGACCACCACTATGGTGCATTGACTTCTCCTCCAGTGTGCATTGTTTGAGTTATACAAATTATTTCATGTGTAAATTATCAATTATTCATTTGGTTAATGAGAATTCTTCCATTCTTTTCTCTCCTGCTTCTCTTTTCTTATATTTTCTCTGCAACTGTGTATGTCAATCCCCAACTAGATATATTCTATGTAGGTTCAACACATTTACATGGTATCAGAGCCGACAAAATTCTAGGAAAAATACACCAAATTATTTTTTGCAAGTACCGAAGATAGAAGACAGTGGAAAAATGGAATTTTCAAAAGAATTCATTCTTACACTTTACAATTACTTTGCATGGAAGGAGAAGATGATATGCATCTTACAAGTAGAGGATTGTATAGGTTAACCATGAACACAGAGATAGAAACAACATCATCCATAGAAAAATCCAAATATCTAAATCAAATGGATGAAGCATTCATAACAATTTGCAGTCTCATTTCTCCTGATCTCCTCTTTCATATATCTTCCTATAAAACCCCCAATGAATCCTAGACCACCATGGAATGGATATTTGGAAAACGTGATGATACGATGGGACACATGCTTGAGGTTAAATTTCTCACATTGGATCCAAAAATATTCGAAAATATCCAAGATTTATTTACCAAATATAAGGATTTATTGTCGCAACTCAAGGCTTGCGGGGTTGATAAATCTAAGGAGGAGAAACAAATGGTTCTCACCATTCTCTCCAAAATTGGTAATGAAGTCTCATTATTTGTATCCACATTCCATTTAGTTATATTCACCTCTGGAGCCATCTGGAAGATTCCCTCTCTTGAGGAATTTATCAAATCTCTGACATAAGAGCAGACCAAGCTCATCAAAATAGGAAAAATCAAAGGCCCAAAGGCGTATGCACTCACTCTAAAAAATGGAAGAAGTCATCAATATCAGAAATAAAAATATAAAGAAAAAAGGAAATATCATGAAAATATGAAGAAGGAAGGGTACTAAAAACCCTTCAACGATGCCTTTAGATCCAAAGGTGGAAATGGAAGAAAAGGAGATAAATGCACATACTGCCAAAAATGATTCTGTCTAGAATCCGTATGTATGAATAAAAAGATAGATATATTAATGAACCAAATACTTCAGAAAAACAACCTTGGATATTGGATCTCTGAGGGTGCCAAGAAGAAAAAGCCAAAAGATCAGAATTCCAAGAAAGGAAATTCTAGCCATGCCTTGATTGCCATCAACTCCTCTCCCGATGCTTGGATCACAGAATCAGGAGAATCACATCAAATGGATGCCACAAAAGTAGTCTATTCTTCATTGGATGCATGCAAAGGTACTCCTATTTTGATGGGGGAAAACTCTCTAGTCGATTTCACTGACAAAGGAAGGATTGACCTCACCAATGGAAGCTTCGAGAATGTGCTGCATGTTCCCAAACTTTCCATCAATCTTCTCTCCGTGTAGCAGATGAAAAATTTGGGAACCGAAAAGAAATTCATATTCACACCTAATGATGTGGACATATATGACATGCAAACCAATTCTAGGGTCGTTATCTAGGATTTGCACATTTTCTAGGCTTTACACATTTACTATCAATCTAGGCTTTACACATTTTCTGAATTTATTGAAACATATTCTTCTTTACTGCTTACCCATGCTAATGAAAGAAGTAGGATATGGGGTCCTTGAGGTGTAGGATATTCAGTGACGGAGTGCGTTGTTAAGGCACTCCGTGATGTTAAAGTCACCAGTTCAAAACCCACAGGGACAAAAAATCCAACCATGTCAAGGGTTGGTGTGGCTCAGGCCGGGTGCGATCCCCGGGTGATTTTGATGGATTAGATTCCCATGAGTTGCGGTGTCTTAGCCATAGGTTAGTCCTACATGTCATGGAAAAACTAACAAACAAAAAAAAGGAAAGCAGTAGGATATGGCACAAAATTTTCAGGCATTTAAATTTCAGATATATGCAACAAATTAGCAAGAAAGGATTGGTTGATGGTCTAACAAACATACATTTCTCCAAAGGAATTTGTTAGGGATGTGTTCTTGGAAAATACCCTCAAGAGAAATTTGAAAAAGGAAAGACTCAAAGAGCTTTATCTCCTTTAGATCTTATCCATAGTGACCTTATGGGCCCTTTTCCGCATCCATCAATCAGAAAAGTAAGGTATGTGCTCATTTTTGTTGATGATTTCTCACGTTTCACATGAATTTACTTTCTCAGGAAAAAATCAGATATATTTCAACACCTCAAAGATTTCAAATCCTTGGTTGAGACACAGTCATGAAATAAGATCAAAATCCTCCGAAATGATAATGGGGGAGAGTATGTCAATGATGAGATCCAAAATATTTGTAATGAGGCAAGGATTTAGTTGCAACACACAATTCCCTATACTCCATAGCAAAACAAAGTTTCCGAGTGGAAAAATCGATCTCTAAAAGAGATGGCATCTTGCATGCTACATGCAAAGTCACTTCCACAGAGACTATGGGCCAAAGAACTTAATTGTGAAACCTACATTCAAAATATATCTCCCCATATATGTGTCAATGATAATACCCCCTACAAGGCTTGGAGTGGCCTCAAACCAGAAGTAACCCACTTTTGTATTTTCGGTTCACGTGCATGGGCTCAGATTCCCTTTGAAAAGAGGAAGGCACTTGATCCATAGAGAAAAAAGTGTATATTTGTTGGATACCTCGACAGTGTGAATGGATATAGACTTATTGATATTTCTTGGGACATGCTCATCATTGAGAAAAGTTTCCAATTTAAGGAAAGTGTCTCACATGTACCTCAACAACTGCATGCAAACACCTTCATTCTTCCACTTGTCAGAGATGATGAGCTTGCACATGTCGACTCTTCTTCAGATAAGAGTTCTGGTTCAAAGGATTCAGATGATCCAGATACATAGTTAGTATAGTTAGATGCAGATTCAGTGCATGCAGATCCATATGTAGAGCCAGATCCAAGGCCCAAGTGGGCTTAGAATACTCTTTAGGATGGAGGGGATCTTGTTGGTGATCCAACTGATACTAGGAGGACTCGATCTTATTTCGAGAATCCTCCTCTTGCACTCACTTCCACTAAACCATTTCCACCTAGGAATATTTTCTTGGTTCAGTCTTCATATCCATAGTCTTATGGTGAGGCTCTTGAAAATCCCTTTTGGGAATCTGCCATACAAAATAAGTACAAATCCCTCCTCGAGAAATAGACTTGGGATCTGGTTCCCCTTCCTTCTAGAAAGAAACTTGTCAGATCCAGATGGGTCTACAGGACCAAGAGCACAATAGATGGATAGATTAGTAGATAGAAAGCAAGGCTAGTTGCCAAAGGATTTCATTAGGTGCATGGCATTGACTATGATCAGACATTCGCTCGAGTAGTGAAGATGGATTCCATACATTTGACTCTTTCCATTGTGGAAAATAAGGGATGGGAAGTCCATCATATGGACATGAAGAATGAATTTCTTCTCGACGATCTCTCTAAGGAGATCTATATGGATCATCCCCAGGGATTTATGCAGGATTCATCTTTGGTATGTAGACTGAAGAAGTCCTTTTATGTCCTCAATAAATCTCCAAGGGAATGGTATGCCAAGATGGAATCCTAGATGTTGTCACAGAACTTTGTACGTTGTAAGTTAGACCCGAATGTTTACATGCTCAAGACAACTGACTCACTTCTACACCTAGTTTTGTATGTTGATGATTTGTTGATCATCAGTTGCTTGAATTCAACAATTGTTGTAGTCAAGAGGATTCTGCATGACAGGTTATTGATGATGGACATGGGTCCACTACACTTCTTCCTTGGACTTGATATCAGTCAGGATGCATCAGGAATAAAATTTTCTTAGGTCAAGTATGCACGAGATCTCCTTGAGAGATTTCACATGACAGACTGCAAGTTTTCTCCGACTCCTTTCCTATTAGGAGTTAAACTTGAGGATGACAAGGACACTCCACTGGTTGACAACACATTGTACAGAAAACTAGTGGGGATCTTGTTGTATCTCACACACTCTAGACCAGACCTCTCCTATGTAGTTGGCGTAGTCTCTAGGTTCATGCAGGAGCCGCATGAGCTACATTGGAAGGCTGCAAAGTGTATCCTTAGATATGTACAGGGAAATATCACCTTTGAGATTCATTATGCAACATAGTCTACATTGGATCTCATCGAGTTCACTGATTTTGACTGGGATGGTGATAACACTAATCAAAATTCCACATCTGGTTACTCACTCAGTCTTGGTTTCGGGCCTATCTATTGGTCTAGCAAGAAGTAGGCTGATATTTCTCTATCTTCATCCGAGGCGGAGTAAAGAGGGGTAGTTAACATAACCATTCAGGATATGTGGCTACAACATTTTATCATCGAGTTGGGCATTTAGTTTCATCAAATGATCATCCTCTGGTGTGACAACTAGATCACTCTGAACTTATGCATAGATCCATTTTAGAGGCAGCAGACGAAGAACATCGAGATCCACATGCACTACATTCAAGACTTAATACACGAGGGGATCATCAACTTGCAGTTCTGTCCTTCAACAGAACATACTGCATACATCTTCACCAAGACCTTCACTGAGCATAAGTTCCATTCTCTACAAATTCATGTTGGAGTGAAGGACATAGTTTCCTAACCACTTTTAGTTCTTTTTACATAAATTGTACCTTGAGGGTGGGTTTTTCCCATGCGATTTTCCCTTGCGATTTTCCCTCTTTCCTTGTTGTATTTTAGTGTATCTTTTCTATTTGGGTACCTAACATGGCCTCATTTCCAGGACCCATTCTTTATGTTCACCATAGTGATGTTTAGGGGGGGTGTTGGAGTTACTTCACACACACCTAAGATTTATTTTTCCTAAGGTTTTTCCAATGTTTATTAGTCATTATTTAGTCTCCTATATTTTAGGAAGAATATTCCTCTAGGGAGAATAGTCTCTTTAGTGTTCACTTCAATTTGATCAATTGAGTGGAGTTTAGATGCTACATTGGGATTATCACCATGCATCATTGGGATCATCACCAGATAATGTGAATTTTCCTTGGTATCATCACCAGACTAGTGCATTACACATGATTCCCTGATATCCTCCTAACTTCACTCTATTTCAGCCAATTAACTGAAGACTAATATACTAGTTAACTCAACTAGGTGGCAATTCACTCCCATAATTGCTCAAGAAACTAGACTAGGTGGCAGTTTACTCTCGTAACTACTAGTGTGTGTCTAGATCATGCTACACCACCCCTATGGTGCATTGGATTCTCCTCTAGTGCACATTGGTTGAGTTATATAGAGTATTTCATGTGTAAATGATCAATTATTCATTTGGTTAGTGAGAATTATTCCATTCTTTTCTCTCCTTCTTCTCTTTTCTTCTATTTTCTCTGCAACTGTGTATCTTAATTCCTAGCTAGATCTATTCTGTGCATGTTCAACACATTTACACTTCTACTTCTAATTATTCACTTTCAGTCTCGCTGACATCACCAAAATTAGGTGCTCTCCTCTACATTATCTCCATGGCATCCGATATCACACAAAGTCACCTCATTTCTTCTTCTAGGGATATATTTTCTATAGGTTTGTCCATGAATCTCCTTCACATCATAGTGATAAATATCCTTCCTCAAAGAGATAAATTTCATGCTCTGATACCACTTGACACAGACCCCCACCACCTCCTGGGGCCCGATTGACCTCCTGGTCTAAGGGTCGTCCTATTTGGGAGCTGGATCAACTCACAGGTTCCCACAAAACCTTCAATTTAACTTCCACAAGCCTATTCCCCCTCTTTTCGGGCCTAAATTACCTTTCATAGGCTCTGACAAGTCAAGGGTAGATTCCACACCCCCCCCGGGCTTGCAATCGTGGGGTTGTTCTTCAAACTTCGTAGAATTTGAAATTTCAGAGCCTCCGAGCTTTAGAATTCTCAATAGGAAAACAATGTGCTCCTCCTGAATGATGAATTTATGGAGCACCAAACTCCCTATGCGATAGATGGTTCTATATCTCCAGCAAGATCTACAGTCACAAAATTCTTCGATTATCCAAGCTTCAGGGGTTTTGAAAACACCTCCCTCCAAATATTCCAGAGTAGTGGACCGAAAAATGGGTGTTAGTGACATATCAATAGTTCTCAAGCATTGGCAGACAACTGACACCGATTTTTTTCAGGCTTCGGGAGTTCGGGTGATCTCCTATTACAAATCTTCGTAACCCTACGAAGGTAAAACTAGAGGATTTGCAATCCACCCTCCATGTGTCCCTTCGTTGATCGAAAGAAAAGGATCACTCTAGCCTCCAGGAACCTCTACAACAAATGCTTCACAAATCCTCTAAATTTTCTAGTCCCCGAACCTCTTGATTTTGCGACACGTTTCTTCGATGATGAATGACCCCGATGAATTTTGTTCTTCAGGTCTCCGGGGTCTTGCGACTCTCAATCGTTTCTTCCTTCTGGACTTACGAATCTCCAGAGTGGTGTTGACAAAGATCAATGGCTCCCCTCCTCCAATAAATCAATGGTAATGATGGACTCTGGGGCTCCAAACTTTGGGAGACCTCTACTCTAGAATCACCAGTCCTAACTTCCTCCAGAGTGCTAGTCCACCAGAATACATGATCTGCTGACACGTGTCCTTGGAAATTGGATGGCCACGATTAGCTCTGGCCTTCAAGACTTCTAAGGTCTCGATGCCTCCACACTTTAAACCTTCTGAACGCACGAAGTCTGAAGGACTTAACTGATTAATTCTTGCACAACTCTTCCATATCTTAAAATTGTCCACTTTTATGTGATTTCCCGAACGGATCTTGTCCGTTGGTTTTGGTTCTTAGATAACTCTCCTTCACTTTGATATTCTTAAACATTATTTATTTTGATATTTGATATTCGAAGGTTTTTGAACTCTAGTTCACACCTTTCTCTATTTCTCAGACTTGAAGTCTCAAAGGACTTTCTATGTGTGCTCCTTGCACTCACCTTCCTTAGAAATTTTCAACACCCTTTATTAGTTTCGACCCTATGCACTCCTTGCACAGGTCTTTCACAGATATCTTATACTCAGAAGAGTATATTTGCACACCTTTCACTCTCTCTAGGAACGTTCCCTCTATCCCTCTTGAGCTTCAGCGTCCTTTCAACGACTCCCAGCCTGTGCACTCCTTGCGTGGGCACTGTGTGTTCCTTGACCAAACGCTTCAGAAGAGAAAAAACTGAAACTTATGCAAATCTTAAAGATTCATTCACATAAACATGAACCACATACATAGGCATGTAAAACACAATAAACATAACCTCATCCAATCAATTAACTCAGAGATAGATAAAAACCCAAGCATTTGAGAAATCCTCTTCTCTTATATTCAAATAAAAATACACACACAAAGTTATTACAATATTTTCCTCTTCTCCTCACAACAACCCATCAACAACAACAATAAATGGACATACAATATAAGTTATATACATGAAGGGACTTCTCGATCCTTCCCTCCTGACTACCTACTACTATCACATCATAATTAAGCATCCTACTTCTAGACTAGCTATGAAGTTATGAGCATTTACAAAGTAGATAAGGATTGATGCTCAACATCTGTACAATCCTTCCAGACATTAAATAAATTACATTCCACTAGGATCTTTTGGAATGGATTCAACCTCCAAACATTTAGTGGTCATTAATTACATTCTTTTCATAAATTCAAAATTCAAAAAGGCACTTCCTCCTTTGCGAATTCAAATCAACTCTGATAGACGCGCTAGATGATTCATTGTCCTCTATCCTGGATTCCTTTTAATGTTGATGGCAATGATCCTGCATCATCTTGGTGGTATTTAATCATGGGGGAACCTTGTATCCGATGATGATTTTGCTTCTGGAGTCTCCTCAACATCTAGTACCTCTAGTTCTATTGGTGATGCTTTTGTGAGGGCCTTCTTTGGTATGGGAACTGGTGCTTTCGGTGGTGCCATTTCTATAAAACCTTGTAATTCTTGACAACTACTTCAAATATGTGTATTTTTCTTAGTTATGATTCCTGTGCTATGTTCACTCTTACTTTTATGCAACTCGTAGTAACAATAACTAAGTCTTGTCGACCCTCAATGGAGATAATCAATCATTTCTATAGAGATTCAACTAAATTCCATTTACAATTCCACCGAGGAATTCTCCATTTAAGGTTTTCAATTGCTCAACACTTGCCTCCGTCACATGCATAATCACATATGGCCCTAACCAATGCATTCTAAACTTTCCAGGATGCTACATAAACTTGTTGTCATAGAGTAATATTGAGTCCCCCACTTGGAACTTTTTCTATTTAATGTGTCTATTAGGCCATGCCTTCTCTCTTTCCTTCTAAACTTTCTAATGGAATACTACGAAAAAATGATCTTTCTCCAGCTATACCAAATATGACAATATCTCCTCTACTTCACCCAAGTCTGAAAGATCAATAATTGTTGCAACACGCAGGATAGGTAGAAACAATCCATTGCCATCACTGTTTATTTCCCATAGACCAACCTGAAAGGTTCCTTCCCTGTCGAATTTTTTTGTTTCTTCATTTAGGCCCATAAAATTGTAGGAACTCTTAAGTCCCAATCATCTCTCCCTACGTTGCATATATCTGTCAAGGAAATATCCAAAATTTTCTTGAAATCTTCCACTATCCCATTGGCCTGAGGATGATACAGGGTACTCTTCTGATGATGAATTTGATATTCCTCAGTCAATGCTACAATTTTTTTTTTCAAGAAGTGTGTTCCTTGATCACTAAGTAATATGCGTAGACATCCAAATCATTTGACTACATTCTCAAATAGAAATTGCACATCAGTCTCTGCGGTATAGTCTATGACTAATGTTGCTTCTGTCCATCTTGTCAAATACTCTGTCGCAGTGATTATGTACCTTTCCCTTGATATTCGTTCTTGTGGGTTGATTGGAACCACAAATTCTATGGCCCATTTATCAAATTCTTGCAATGTAACATGTGGATTTAAAGGAATTTCATCCCTCTTGGATGGCTTTCCCACCCTTTGACAAACATTGCATGCCTGACAATGCTTTTTAGTGTATTTATGCAGTGTGGGCCACCATAGACATGCACATTTTTTTTTATATATTGTTTCCTTACTTGCATAATGTCCTCTTGCAATCCCTTCATGTGATTATGTGAGTATCATAGGTCTTTCATGTTCCAACACACATTGTCTCAATATTCCATTTGCACCCAACTTGTATAATTTTACTGCAATCAAATGATAATTTTTTTCCTTAACTACCAATTGTTTCTTCTGCGCAACTGTCATTTCTGATGGGGCTATTCCTATACTTAAAAACTGCACGATGTCCGAGAAGTAATCATCCACCATTTTAACTATAAATAGTTGTGCATATAGTAAAATGTCATCTAAATTCCCTGCATCTTCCCCTGATATTATGCACGATAAATTATTTGTTCCTACATTCATCTTCCTTGGTTTCACCAAAACCTCAAAATCATATTCCTGAAACAATAGTATCCATCTGCATATTCTCTCCCCCAACACTAGCTTGTTCACTAAGTATTTCAATGCAGAATGGTTTGTGTACATCTTAAAGTGAGAACCCAATAAATAATGTCTGAACTTCTGCAAAACATATACCATTTCCAATCCTTCTTGTTTGGTAGTGGTGTAATTCTTCTTTTCTATGGACATATTCCTACTTGCAAAAGGAATTGGGTGATGTATGTCTCTCTCTACTAGTTGATATAGTATTGCACCCAAACATATGGACAACACATCTACATGAACATGGAACTCCTCATTCCAATCTGGAAAGATCAAGATCGATGCTGTCACTATTTTTTTCTTTAAGATGTCCAAACCCTTATGATAGTCCTCGTTCCATTATAACTTTACTTCCTTCTTTAGCAACTTTTCCATGGGTGTTGTGATTTTTTCATAGCCTATAATAAATTTCCTATAATATCCTGTGTGACCCATAGTTTCCCTTAGTTTTTCGACTGATGTAGGTGGTTCTAAATTCCAAAATAAATTCAATATTGGCCAAATTCACTAGTAATTCATGCTTGCAGACCACATGGCCCAACAAAATTCTAAACAATACACAAAAAATAAACTTCTTCAAGTTCAACAAAATATGACACTATCTACACCTATCTAGCATTAGCCTGAGTACTTCTATATGATCCTTTAGTAAAATGAACACAGTCCAATCGTCTAAGTATACTTCAAGGAACTTATGAATAAATTCCTTGAACGCGAATAAATTCCTTGAAAAAACTATAGGAGAATTCTTTAGTACAAAGGGCATTATTGTATATTGATAACTTCCCCACTCTGTCGAAAACATAGTCTTGTATGGGTCTTCCTACGTAATTTTTATCTAATGGTACCTCAAGAATCCATCTGTGAAAGAATAAGTCGCTTTCCCTCATACGTTCTCCAGTACCTCATATGTGAATGTGTCAGAAATGGATGTTTTAAACATGCATCATTAAAATTCCTTAGATCCACACAAATCCTTATCCCTCCCATCTTCTTTTCTTTCACTACGATTGGACTTATCCACTCTGATACCACCACGGGTTCAATAATCCTCGTGTCCAACATTCTATCTATTTCTACTTTAACCTTCTCTTTGTACTTAGGATTTAAACTGTAAGGCCTTTGTTTCTCTGGCTTAGCACTTGGTTTTAAAGAAGTCCTCATCTTGCCTAAGTCCCTAACTATCCTCTTCATCTCTGAAAATGTAGTTGGGAATAGGTATTGATATTCAAGCAGTAAGTTTGCAATCTTCTCTATTGTTTCATCACTCCAGTAGTCATCTTTATACATAAACTTTGGATTCTCTATCATCCCAATGTTTACCTTCTGTGTCTTTATTGGCTATGTGTACATAGCAGACTCAAGCTCTGGCCCTTATACTACCCTTTATCCTTCTGTTTCAGGAAATTGAAAATTTCTGGAATCTTCTTCATACTATTCTTCCTTAGCAACATTGTAACACTATAATAATTCATGGACAATCATAGCATCTCTGTGCGCCTCACAGACTGGTACCACCTCCATTGATCCTGTTTTAGAGAAGATATTGGTTTGAATAGCCTGTAGCGCTGCATCTATTGATGGAGATTCATGTTCAAAAGTAAATGTGATCTTGAACCTTTGATTTAGCTCATCCTAGTTGGTTGTTTATCTGTACATTTCCAATTCCAGATACCATTTCTTTGGGATTGTATCCAATGTATGCATAAACTTTTGTATCCATTCCTCCTTTGGTGTTGAGTTCCATCTGTTTCTGCATTGCTCCACATGACCTATTGGATCACTCTCCCCTATATACATCTGTGCAATATTTTATATGTTGGTACCAAACCTTACTTTCATTAGTCTTCTACACTATGACCGGTCTTCTATTCCTTCTTTGTGTGCAACCCACCACCTAGATAGAGTCGCTTTTAGGACAACATCAAGTTCCAACAACATTTTTTATTCAGGTACCTACAACTCAAATTCCTTTACAAAAAAGATTATATCAATCAATCCATCATACATGGGTGGATCACATAACTTTGTTCCAATCCAACACAATGATAGGGTTATGCATGGACATCGTATAGTTGATACTTCATGCATCCTCTACTACCAATGCTCCAAAACTTCTTATAAATCTGAAGCACATGAAATAATACTTATCTAACTTAGTGCACTATTTGCAGTGGGGTTAACATAATCATCCATCCATGCAATCATGTTATACATGTTGTCAATGCCATTTCCTCTCGATAACTCTATGCATATCTTTCCTTTTGCTGGGGCCAATGGTGTAGTTACCTTCAAATCTATGACTTCAAATATCATTTCCCTCCTCTTTAGATTAATAATAACTTGATTATAAAATTCCCATTCAAGTCCCATAAGTTATGGATATGTTTTGCTATCATCCATGATTTCAATGACCTCAAAATATGTTGTATTGCACACCCCATCTATGTTCATAGGTACTCTCGTGAATCAAACAATCAATACTATCTTGTGCTGATTTGCAATCCTTAATTGAACATGAGACTAGATCAAATTGGGGTTTCCCATCATCCCCTAGGTATTATTTGGTAATACATTCACATAAGACCCTAATTCCAAGATAAAATTATCCACATCATATTCCCCAATTTGCGCACTTAATTTGAATTCTCCATTGGTCCTCTTTATTCACAATACCTGATTCACCACCCTCTGTGGGATGGATGTTTCCCTTCCTTGTGTGCGGTGATCAATAATATCATATAGTTCATTCAATGGAGTTTCATATTTAATTATATCGATACAAGTTCTTAAGAATTATATTTGAGTGCTTACCTTCCCAGTTGGCTTCTCTAGCCAAGTGCAGTCATTGACCTATGAAAAAGATGATGTTGATGCTCCCCAATCCTGTCTAAGTACCCATTTTCTTTCCCTATGATATGTCTCATTTTCCTGCTGAGGATAAAATGTTGGCATAGGCCTTGTGGACTTCCTTACCCATTTCTCATCTTGCTTTCCTCCATTCATCACATCAACCCCTGTTCTAGCTCCTCCACTCGTAGCAACTGCTATTCTTGGCCCTTCATTGTGTTTCTCCACTGATATTTTTTGTACATTTTGATTTGGATTTTGGTTCTGATTCCCTCTTTTCCACCAATTCATAATTAGTTGAGGTCAATCTTCTATCACATGGTCTAGTTCTCTACAATATGTGCACATTGTACATGGATTCAAGAAGTCACAGACTAAGTGTCTAGGTTGATTATAATTGTAACATATTATCGACCCTCTTCCTCCTCTGCCAAAATTTCCTCTACCTCAACCTCTGCCAAAATTTCTTTTGTTTTCTGGATTAAAGACTCTCTTATTATTATATTGTGCACCACCTCCTTCTTTCACAACATTCTCCTCCTAAATCTTGTACATATCTAAAGTGCACTTCCTCATTAAATCGAATGCGCAACAATCCTTCTCTTCATGTCTGACAAACTTACAAAATTTGTTAAATAATTTCCTTGGTTTACTCTGATACTTTCGTAGTAATGGACACTCAGTCATATGGTGTCCCCATTTCTTACATATTTTACAGTATCCCCATTGTGGTAGTGGATTCGGTGCTCCAGTCACCAAATATTACGTGAATGATGGGAATTCATCATTGTGATGGCCTTTAGTCCTACATTTGGTACAATAAATTTGTTCTCGTTTCTCCTTCCCTTTTTTAAGTTCTTCCAATTGAATCATCAATGCATCCAACTATTTATGAACTTGCACCAACCCTCCACTATCTCCTATAGGGGATTATTCCCGTTTCATTGCAATTTCCATAGACTCAGGCTNTGTCTGAAATTCTATAGCTTTCGAAACATATTTACCTGGTAATATTTGGGTATAAATTTAACCTTTAACTTTTATACCATCCTATCCCAACTCTGGATTTTTTTCTTACCTTTGTTCCTCCTATCAACTTGTAGTTCATCCCACCATAGCACTGCATGTCCTTTTAACCTTGAGACATAATGCTTTACCTTCTTCTCTTCATCAATTTCTTCATAATCAAAGTATTTATCCATATAAATTACCCAATCTAACAATTCATCAACATCTAGGTTTCCTTCGTACATTGGGACCTCTATATTTGTTGTTTCCCCCATTTTTGCAACAACTCTTAACAATCGCTCTTCTACTGCCTCTTCTTCTACGACTTTTTATTTTTGGAGTTACTTCACACACACCTAGGATTTATTTTTCCTATGTTTATTAGTCATTATTCAGTCTCCTATATTTTAGTAAGAATAATCCTCTAGGGAGAATATTCTCTTCAATTTTCACTTCAGTTTGATCAGTTGAGTGGAGTCTATATGCTACATTGAGATTATCACCATGCAACATTGGGATCATCACTAGATAATTCACATTTTACTTGTTATAATCACTAGACTAGAGAATTACCCATGATTCCCTGATCTCCTCCTCACTTCACTTTGTTTCAGTCAGTTAATTGAAGACTGATAGCATAGTTAACTCAACTAGGTGGAAGTTCACCCCCGTAATTGCCTGAGAGACTAGACTAGGTGGAAGTTTACTCCCATTACTACTGGTGTTTGTCTAGATCTCTCTAGACCACCACTATGGTGCATTGACTTCTCCTCCAGTGTGCATTGTTTGAGTTATACAAATTATTTCATGTGTAAATTATCAATTATTCATTTGGTTAATGAGAATTCTTCCATTCTTTTCTCTCCTGCTTCTCTTTTCTTATATTTTCTCTGCAACTGTGTATGTCAATCCCCAACTAGATATATTCTATGTAGGTTCAACACATTTACATGGTATCAGAGCCGACAAAATTCTAGGAAAAATACACCAAATTATTTTTTGCAAGTACCGAAGATAGAAGACAGTGGAAAAATGGAATTTTCAAAAGAATTCATTCTTACACTTTACAATTACTTTGCATGGAAGGAGAAGATGATATGCATCTTACAAGTAGAGGATTGTATAGGTTAACCATGAACACAGAGATAGAAACAACATCATCCATAGAAAAATCCAAATATCTAAATCAAATGGATGAAGCATTCATAACAATTTGCAGTCTCATTTCTCCTGATCTCCTCTTTCATATATCTTCCTATAAAACCCCCAATGAATCCTAGACCACCATGGAATGGATATTTGGAAAACGTGATGATACGATGGGACACATGCTTGAGGTTAAATTTCTCACATTGGATCCAAAAATATTCGAAAATATCCAAGATTTATTTACCAAATATAAGGATTTATTGTCGCAACTCAAGGCTTGCGGGGTTGATAAATCTAAGGAGGAGAAACAAATGGTTCTCACCATTCTCTCCAAAATTGGTAATGAAGTCTCATTATTTGTATCCACATTCCATTTAGTTATATTCACCTCTGGAGCCATCTGGAAGATTCCCTCTCTTGAGGAATTTATCAAATCTCTGACATAAGAGCAGACCAAGCTCATCAAAATAGGAAAAATCAAAGGCCCAAAGGCGTATGCACTCACTCTAAAAAATGGAAGAAGTCATCAATATCAGAAATAAAAATATAAAGAAAAAAGGAAATATCATGAAAATATGAAGAAGGAAGGGTACTAAAAACCCTTCAACGATGCCTTTAGATCCAAAGGTGGAAATGGAAGAAAAGGAGATAAATGCACATACTGCCAAAAATGATTCTGTCTAGAATCCGTATGTATGAATAAAAAGATAGATATATTAATGAACCAAATACTTCAGAAAAACAACCTTGGATATTGGATCTCTGAGGGTGCCAAGAAGAAAAAGCCAAAAGATCAGAATTCCAAGAAAGGAAATTCTAGCCATGCCTTGATTGCCATCAACTCCTCTCCCGATGCTTGGATCACAGAATCAGGAGAATCACATCAAATGGATGCCACAAAAGTAGTCTATTCTTCATTGGATGCATGCAAAGGTACTCCTATTTTGATGGGGGAAAACTCTCTAGTCGATTTCACTGACAAAGGAAGGATTGACCTCACCAATGGAAGCTTCGAGAATGTGCTGCATGTTCCCAAACTTTCCATCAATCTTCTCTCCGTGTAGCAGATGAAAAATTTGGGAACCGAAAAGAAATTCATATTCACACCTAATGATGTGGACATATATGACATGCAAACCAATTCTAGGGTCGTTATCTAGGATTTGCACATTTTCTAGGCTTTACACATTTACTATCAATCTAGGCTTTACACATTTTCTGAATTTATTGAAACATATTCTTCTTTACTGCTTACCCATGCTAATGAAAGAAGTAGGATATGGGGTCCTTGAGGTGTAGGATATTCAGTGACGGAGTGCGTTGTTAAGGCACTCCGTGATGTTAAAGTCACCAGTTCAAAACCCACAGGGACAAAAAATCCAACCATGTCAAGGGTTGGTGTGGCTCAGGCCGGGTGCGATCCCCGGGTGATTTTGATGGATTAGATTCCCATGAGTTGCGGTGTCTTAGCCATAGGTTAGTCCTACATGTCATGGAAAAACTAACAAACAAAAAAAAGGAAAGCAGTAGGATATGGCACAAAATTTTCAGGCATTTAAATTTCAGATATATGCAACAAATTAGCAAGAAAGGATTGGTTGATGGTCTAACAAACATACATTTCTCCAAAGGAATTTGTTAGGGATGTGTTCTTGGAAAATACCCTCAAGAGAAATTTGAAAAAGGAAAGACTCAAAGAGCTTTATCTCCTTTAGATCTTATCCATAGTGACCTTATGGGCCCTTTTCCGCATCCATCAATCAGAAAAGTAAGGTATGTGCTCATTTTTGTTGATGATTTCTCACGTTTCACATGAATTTACTTTCTCAGGAAAAAATCAGATATATTTCAACACCTCAAAGATTTCAAATCCTTGGTTGAGACACAGTCATGAAATAAGATCAAAATCCTCCGAAATGATAATGGGGGAGAGTATGTCAATGATGAGATCCAAAATATTTGTAATGAGGCAAGGATTTAGTTGCAACACACAATTCCCTATACTCCATAGCAAAACAAAGTTTCCGAGTGGAAAAATCGATCTCTAAAAGAGATGGCATCTTGCATGCTACATGCAAAGTCACTTCCACAGAGACTATGGGCCAAAGAACTTAATTGTGAAACCTACATTCAAAATATATCTCCCCATATATGTGTCAATGATAATACCCCCTACAAGGCTTGGAGTGGCCTCAAACCAGAAGTAACCCACTTTTGTATTTTCGGTTCACGTGCATGGGCTCAGATTCCCTTTGAAAAGAGGAAGGCACTTGATCCATAGAGAAAAAAGTGTATATTTGTTGGATACCTCGACAGTGTGAATGGATATAGACTTATTGATATTTCTTGGGACATGCTCATCATTGAGAAAAGTTTCCAATTTAAGGAAAGTGTCTCACATGTACCTCAACAACTGCATGCAAACACCTTCATTCTTCCACTTGTCAGAGATGATGAGCTTGCACATGTCGACTCTTCTTCAGATAAGAGTTCTGGTTCAAAGGATTCAGATGATCCAGATACATAGTTAGTATAGTTAGATGCAGATTCAGTGCATGCAGATCCATATGTAGAGCCAGATCCAAGGCCCAAGTGGGCTTAGAATACTCTTTAGGATGGAGGGGATCTTGTTGGTGATCCAACTGATACTAGGAGGACTCGATCTTATTTCGAGAATCCTCCTCTTGCACTCACTTCCACTAAACCATTTCCACCTAGGAATATTTTCTTGGTTCAGTCTTCATATCCATAGTCTTATGGTGAGGCTCTTGAAAATCCCTTTTGGGAATCTGCCATACAAAATAAGTACAAATCCCTCCTCGAGAAATAGACTTGGGATCTGGTTCCCCTTCCTTCTAGAAAGAAACTTGTCAGATCCAGATGGGTCTACAGGACCAAGAGCACAATAGATGGATAGATTAGTAGATAGAAAGCAAGGCTAGTTGCCAAAGGATTTCATTAGGTGCATGGCATTGACTATGATCAGACATTCGCTCGAGTAGTGAAGATGGATTCCATACATTTGACTCTTTCCATTGTGGAAAATAAGGGATGGGAAGTCCATCATATGGACATGAAGAATGAATTTCTTCTCGACGATCTCTCTAAGGAGATCTATATGGATCATCCCCAGGGATTTATGCAGGATTCATCTTTGGTATGTAGACTGAAGAAGTCCTTTTATGTCCTCAATAAATCTCCAAGGGAATGGTATGCCAAGATGGAATCCTAGATGTTGTCACAGAACTTTGTACGTTGTAAGTTAGACCCGAATGTTTACATGCTCAAGACAACTGACTCACTTCTACACCTAGTTTTGTATGTTGATGATTTGTTGATCATCAGTTGCTTGAATTCAACAATTGTTGTAGTCAAGAGGATTCTGCATGACAGGTTATTGATGATGGACATGGGTCCACTACACTTCTTCCTTGGACTTGATATCAGTCAGGATGCATCAGGAATAAAATTTTCTTAGGTCAAGTATGCACGAGATCTCCTTGAGAGATTTCACATGACAGACTGCAAGTTTTCTCCGACTCCTTTCCTATTAGGAGTTAAACTTGAGGATGACAAGGACACTCCACTGGTTGACAACACATTGTACAGAAAACTAGTGGGGATCTTGTTGTATCTCACACACTCTAGACCAGACCTCTCCTATGTAGTTGGCGTAGTCTCTAGGTTCATGCAGGAGCCGCATGAGCTACATTGGAAGGCTGCAAAGTGTATCCTTAGATATGTACAGGGAAATATCACCTTTGAGATTCATTATGCAACATAGTCTACATTGGATCTCATCGAGTTCACTGATTTTGACTGGGATGGTGATAACACTAATCAAAATTCCACATCTGGTTACTCACTCAGTCTTGGTTTCGGGCCTATCTATTGGTCTAGCAAGAAGTAGGCTGATATTTCTCTATCTTCATCCGAGGCGGAGTAAAGAGGGGTAGTTAACATAACCATTCAGGATATGTGGCTACAACATTTTATCATCGAGTTGGGCATTTAGTTTCATCAAATGATCATCCTCTGGTGTGACAACTAGATCACTCTGAACTTATGCATAGATCCATTTTAGAGGCAGCAGACGAAGAACATCGAGATCCACATGCACTACATTCAAGACTTAATACACGAGGGGATCATCAACTTGCAGTTCTGTCCTTCAACAGAACATACTGCATACATCTTCACCAAGACCTTCACTGAGCATAAGTTCCATTCTCTACAAATTCATGTTGGAGTGAAGGACATAGTTTCCTAACCACTTTTAGTTCTTTTTACATAAATTGTACCTTGAGGGTGGGTTTTTCCCATGCGATTTTCCCTTGCGATTTTCCCTCTTTCCTTGTTGTATTTTAGTGTATCTTTTCTATTTGGGTACCTAACATGGCCTCATTTCCAGGACCCATTCTTTATGTTCACCATAGTGATGTTTAGGGGGGGTGTTGGAGTTACTTCACACACACCTAAGATTTATTTTTCCTAAGGTTTTTCCAATGTTTATTAGTCATTATTTAGTCTCCTATATTTTAGGAAGAATATTCCTCTAGGGAGAATAGTCTCTTTAGTGTTCACTTCAATTTGATCAATTGAGTGGAGTTTAGATGCTACATTGGGATTATCACCATGCATCATTGGGATCATCACCAGATAATGTGAATTTTCCTTGGTATCATCACCAGACTAGTGCATTACACATGATTCCCTGATATCCTCCTAACTTCACTCTATTTCAGCCAATTAACTGAAGACTAATATACTAGTTAACTCAACTAGGTGGCAATTCACTCCCATAATTGCTCAAGAAACTAGACTAGGTGGCAGTTTACTCTCGTAACTACTAGTGTGTGTCTAGATCATGCTACACCACCCCTATGGTGCATTGGATTCTCCTCTAGTGCACATTGGTTGAGTTATATAGAGTATTTCATGTGTAAATGATCAATTATTCATTTGGTTAGTGAGAATTATTCCATTCTTTTCTCTCCTTCTTCTCTTTTCTTCTATTTTCTCTGCAACTGTGTATCTTAATTCCTATCTAGATCTATTTTGTGCATGTTCAACACATTTACACTTCTACTTCTAATTATTCACTTTCAGTCTCGCTGACATCACCAAAATTAGGTGCTCTCCTCTACGTTATCTCCATGGCATCCGATATCACACAAAGTCACCTCATTTCTTCTTCTAGGGCTAGATTTTCTATAGGTTTGTCCATGAATCTCCTTCACATCATAGTGATAAATATCCTTCCTCAAAGAGATAAATTTCATGCTCTAATACCACTTGACACAGACCCCCACCACCTCCTGGGGCCCGATTGACCTCCTGGTCTAAGGATCTTCCTATTTGGGAGCTGGATCAGCTCACAGGTTCCCACAAAACCTTCAATTTAACTTCCACAGGCCTATTCCCCCTCTTTTCGGGCCTAAATTACCTTTCATAGGCTCTGACAAGTCAAGGGTAGATTCCACACCCCCCCCGGGCTTGAAATCATGGGTTGTTCTTCAAACTTCGTAGAATTCGGAACTTTAGAGCCCCCGAGCTTTAGAATTCTCAATAGGCAAACAATGTGCTCCTCCTGAACGATGAATTTATGGAGCACCAAACTCCCTATGGGATAGATGGTTCTATATCTCTAGCAAGATCTACAGTCACAAAATTCTTCGATTATCCAAGCTTCAGGGGTTTTGAAAACACCTCCCTCCAAATATTCTAGAGTAGTGGACCGAAAAATGGGTGTTAGTGACATATCAATAGTTCTCAAGCATTGGCAGACAACTGACACTGACTTTTTTTAGGCTTCGGGAGTCCGGGTGATCTCCTATTACAACTCTTTGTAACCCTACAAAGGTCGAACTAGAGGATTTGCAATCCACCCTCCATGTGTCCCTTAGTTGATCGACAGAAAAGGATCACTCTAGCCTCCAGGAACCTCTACAACAAATGCTTCACAAATCCTCTAAATTTTCTAGTCCCCGAACCTCTTGATTTTGCGACACGTTTCTTCGATGATGGATGACCCCGATGAATTTTGTTCTTCAGGTCTCCGGGGTCTTGCGACTCTCAATCGTTTCTTCCTTCTGGACTTACGAATCTCCAGAGTGGTGTTGACGAAGATCAATGGCTCTCCTCCTCCAATAAATCAATGGTCATGATGGACTCTGGGGCTCCAAACTTTGGGAGACCTCTACTCTAGAATCACCAGTCCTAACTTCCTCCAGAGTGTTATTCCACCAGAATACATGATCTGCTGACATGTGTCCTTGGAAATTGGATGGCCACGATTAGCTCTGGCCTTCAAGACTTCGAGGGTCTCGATGCCTCCACACTTTAAACCTTCTGAATGCACGAAGTCTGAAAGACTTAACTGATTAATTCTTGCACAACTCTTCCATATCTTAAAATTGTCCACTTTTATGTGATTTCCCGAACGGATCTCGTCCGTTGGTTTTGGTTCTTAGATAACTCTCCTTCACTTTGATATTCTTAAACATTATTTATTTTGATATTTGATATTCGAAGGTTTTTGAACTCTAGTTCACACCTTGCTCTATTTCTCAGACTTGAAGTCTCAAAGGACTTTCTATGTGTGCTCCTTGCACTCACCTTCCTTAGAAATTTTCAACACCCTTTATTAGTTACGACCCTATGCACTCCTTGCACAGGTTTTTCACAGATATCTTATACTCAGAAGAGTATATTTGCACACCTTTCACTCTCTCTGGGAACGTTCCCTCTATCCCTCTTGAGCTTCAGAGTCCTTTCAATGACTCCCAGCCTATGCACTCCTTGCGTGGGCACTGTGTGTTCCTTGACCAAACGCTTCAGAAGAGAAAAAACTGAAACTTATGCAAATCTTAAAGATTCATTCACATAAACATGAACCACATACATAGGCATGTAAAACACAATAAACATAACCTCATCCAATCAATTAACTCAGAGATAGATAAAAACCCAAGCATTTGAGAAATCCTCTTCTCTTATATTCAAATAAAAATACACACACAAAGTTATTACAATATTTTCCTCTTCTCCTCACAACAACCCATCAACAACAACAATAAATGGACATACAATATAAGTTATATACATGAAGGGACTTCTCGATCCTTCCCTCCTGACTACCTACTACTATCACATCATAATTAAGCATCCTACTTCTAGACTAGCTATGAAGTTATGAGCATTTACAAAGTAGATAAGGATTGATGCTCAACATCTGTACAATCCTTCCAGACATTAAATAAATTACATTCCACTAGGATCTTTTGGAATGGATTCAACCTCCAAACATTTAGTGGTCATTAATTACATTCTTTTCATAAATTCAAAATTCAAAAAGGCACTTCCTCCTTTGCGAATTCAAATCAACTCTGATAGACGCGCTAGATGATTCATTGTCCTCTATCCTGGATTCCTTTTAATGTTGATGGCAATGATCCTGCATCATCTTGGTGGTATTTAATCATGGGGGAACCTTGTATCCGATGATGATTTTGCTTCTGGAGTCTCCTCAACATCTAGTACCTCTAGTTCTATTGGTGATGCTTTTGTGAGGGCCTTCTTTGGTATGGGAACTGGTGCTTTCGGTGGTGCCATTTCTATAAAACCTTGTAATTCTTGACAACTACTTCAAATATGTGTATTTTTCTTAGTTATGATTCCTGTGCTATGTTCACTCTTACTTTTATGCAACTCGTAGTAACAATAACTAAGTCTTGTCGACCCTCAATGGAGATAATCAATCATTTCTATAGAGATTCAACTAAATTCCATTTACAATTCCACCGAGGAATTCTCCATTTAAGGTTTTCAATTGCTCAACACTTGCCTCCGTCACATGCATAATCACATATGGCCCTAACCAATGCATTCTAAACTTTCCAGGATGCTACATAAACTTGTTGTCATAGAGTAATATTGAGTCCCCCACTTGGAACTTTTTCTATTTAATGTGTCTATTAGGCCATGCCTTCTCTCTTTCCTTCTAAACTTTCTAATGGAATACTACGAAAAAATGATCTTTCTCCAGCTATACCAAATATGACAATATCTCCTCTACTTCACCCAAGTCTGAAAGATCAATAATTGTTGCAACACGCAGGATAGGTAGAAACAATCCATTGCCATCACTGTTTATTTCCCATAGACCAACCTGAAAGGTTCCTTCCCTGTCGAATTTTTTTGTTTCTTCATTTAGGCCCATAAAATTGTAGGAACTCTTAAGTCCCAATCATCTCTCCCTACGTTGCATATATCTGTCAAGGAAATATCCAAAATTTTCTTGAAATCTTCCACTATCCCATTGGCCTGAGGATGATACAGGGTACTCTTCTGATGATGAATTTGATATTCCTCAGTCAATGCTACAATTTTTTTTTTCAAGAAGTGTGTTCCTTGATCACTAAGTAATATGCGTAGACATCCAAATCATTTGACTACATTCTCAAATAGAAATTGCACATCAGTCTCTGCGGTATAGTCTATGACTAATGTTGCTTCTGTCCATCTTGTCAAATACTCTGTCGCAGTGATTATGTACCTTTCCCTTGATATTCGTTCTTGTGGGTTGATTGGAACCACAAATTCTATGGCCCATTTATCAAATTCTTGCAATGTAACATGTGGATTTAAAGGAATTTCATCCCTCTTGGATGGCTTTCCCACCCTTTGACAAACATTGCATGCCTGACAATGCTTTTTAGTGTATTTATGCAGTGTGGGCCACCATAGACATGCACATTTTTTTTTATATATTGTTTCCTTACTTGCATAATGTCCTCTTGCAATCCCTTCATGTGATTATGTGAGTATCATAGGTCTTTCATGTTCCAACACACATTGTCTCAATATTCCATTTGCACCCAACTTGTATAATTTTACTGCAATCAAATGATAATTTTTTTCCTTAACTACCAATTGTTTCTTCTGCGCAACTGTCATTTCTGATGGGGCTATTCCTATACTTAAAAACTGCACGATGTCCGAGAAGTAATCATCCACCATTTTAACTATAAATAGTTGTGCATATAGTAAAATGTCATCTAAATTCCCTGCATCTTCCCCTGATATTATGCACGATAAATTATTTGTTCCTACATTCATCTTCCTTGGTTTCACCAAAACCTCAAAATCATATTCCTGAAACAATAGTATCCATCTGCATATTCTCTCCCCCAACACTAGCTTGTTCACTAAGTATTTCAATGCAGAATGGTTTGTGTACATCTTAAAGTGAGAACCCAATAAATAATGTCTGAACTTCTGCAAAACATATACCATTTCCAATCCTTCTTGTTTGGTAGTGGTGTAATTCTTCTTTTCTATGGACATATTCCTACTTGCAAAAGGAATTGGGTGATGTATGTCTCTCTCTACTAGTTGATATAGTATTGCACCCAAACATATGGACAACACATCTACATGAACATGGAACTCCTCATTCCAATCTGGAAAGATCAAGATCGATGCTGTCACTATTTTTTTCTTTAAGATGTCCAAACCCTTATGATAGTCCTCGTTCCATTATAACTTTACTTCCTTCTTTAGCAACTTTTCCATGGGTGTTGTGATTTTTTCATAGCCTATAATAAATTTCCTATAATATCCTGTGTGACCCATAGTTTCCCTTAGTTTTTCGACTGATGTAGGTGGTTCTAAATTCCAAAATAAATTCAATATTGGCCAAATTCACTAGTAATTCATGCTTGCAGACCACATGGCCCAACAAAATTCTAAACAATACACAAAAAATAAACTTCTTCAAGTTCAACAAAATATGACACTATCTACACCTATCTAGCATTAGCCTGAGTACTTCTATATGATCCTTTAGTAAAATGAACACAGTCCAATCGTCTAAGTATACTTCAAGGAACTTATGAATAAATTCCTTGAACGCGAATAAATTCCTTGAAAAAACTATAGGAGAATTCTTTAGTACAAAGGGCATTATTGTATATTGATAACTTCCCCACTCTGTCGAAAACATAGTCTTGTATGGGTCTTCCTACGTAATTTTTATCTAATGGTACCTCAAGAATCCATCTGTGAAAGAATAAGTCGCTTTCCCTCATACGTTCTCCAGTACCTCATATGTGAATGTGTCAGAAATGGATGTTTTAAACATGCATCATTAAAATTCCTTAGATCCACACAAATCCTTATCCCTCCCATCTTCTTTTCTTTCACTACGATTGGACTTATCCACTCTGATACCACCACGGGTTCAATAATCCTCGTGTCCAACATTCTATCTATTTCTACTTTAACCTTCTCTTTGTACTTAGGATTTAAACTGTAAGGCCTTTGTTTCTCTGGCTTAGCACTTGGTTTTAAAGAAGTCCTCATCTTGCCTAAGTCCCTAACTATCCTCTTCATCTCTGAAAATGTAGTTGGGAATAGGTATTGATATTCAAGCAGTAAGTTTGCAATCTTCTCTATTGTTTCATCACTCCAGTAGTCATCTTTATACATAAACTTTGGATTCTCTATCATCCCAATGTTTACCTTCTGTGTCTTTATTGGCTATGTGTACATAGCAGACTCAAGCTCTGGCCCTTATACTACCCTTTATCCTTCTGTTTCAGGAAATTGAAAATTTCTGGAATCTTCTTCATACTATTCTTCCTTAGCAACATTGTAACACTATAATAATTCATGGACAATCATAGCATCTCTGTGCGCCTCACAGACTGGTACCACCTCCATTGATCCTGTTTTAGAGAAGATATTGGTTTGAATAGCCTGTAGCGCTGCATCTATTGATGGAGATTCATGTTCAAAAGTAAATGTGATCTTGAACCTTTGATTTAGCTCATCCTAGTTGGTTGTTTATCTGTACATTTCCAATTCCAGATACCATTTCTTTGGGATTGTATCCAATGTATGCATAAACTTTTGTATCCATTCCTCCTTTGGTGTTGAGTTCCATCTGTTTCTGCATTGCTCCACATGACCTATTGGATCACTCTCCCCTATATACATCTGTGCAATATTTTATATGTTGGTACCAAACCTTACTTTCATTAGTCTTCTACACTATGACCGGTCTTCTATTCCTTCTTTGTGTGCAACCCACCACCTAGATAGAGTCGCTTTTAGGACAACATCAAGTTCCAACAACATTTTTTATTCAGGTACCTACAACTCAAATTCCTTTACAAAAAAGATTATATCAATCAATCCATCATACATGGGTGGATCACATAACTTTGTTCCAATCCAACACAATGATAGGGTTATGCATGGACATCGTATAGTTGATACTTCATGCATCCTCTACTACCAATGCTCCAAAACTTCTTATAAATCTGAAGCACATGAAATAATACTTATCTAACTTAGTGCACTATTTGCAGTGGGGTTAACATAATCATCCATCCATGCAATCATGTTATACATGTTGTCAATGCCATTTCCTCTCGATAACTCTATGCATATCTTTCCTTTTGCTGGGGCCAATGGTGTAGTTACCTTCAAATCTATGACTTCAAATATCATTTCCCTCCTCTTTAGATTAATAATAACTTGATTATAAAATTCCCATTCAAGTCCCATAAGTTATGGATATGTTTTGCTATCATCCATGATTTCAATGACCTCAAAATATGTTGTATTGCACACCCCATCTATGTTCATAGGTACTCTCGTGAATCAAACAATCAATACTATCTTGTGCTGATTTGCAATCCTTAATTGAACATGAGACTAGATCAAATTGGGGTTTCCCATCATCCCCTAGGTATTATTTGGTAATACATTCACATAAGACCCTAATTCCAAGATAAAATTATCCACATCATATTCCCCAATTTGCGCACTTAATTTGAATTCTCCATTGGTCCTCTTTATTCACAATACCTGATTCACCACCCTCTGTGGGATGGATGTTTCCCTTCCTTGTGTGCGGTGATCAATAATATCATATAGTTCATTCAATGGAGTTTCATATTTAATTATATCGATACAAGTTCTTAAGAATTATATTTGAGTGCTTACCTTCCCAGTTGGCTTCTCTAGCCAAGTGCAGTCATTGACCTATGAAAAAGATGATGTTGATGCTCCCCAATCCTGTCTAAGTACCCATTTTCTTTCCCTATGATATGTCTCATTTTCCTGCTGAGGATAAAATGTTGGCATAGGCCTTGTGGACTTCCTTACCCATTTCTCATCTTGCTTTCCTCCATTCATCACATCAACCCCTGTTCTAGCTCCTCCACTCGTAGCAACTGCTATTCTTGGCCCTTCATTGTGTTTCTCCACTGATATTTTTTGTACATTTTGATTTGGATTTTGGTTCTGATTCCCTCTTTTCCACCAATTCATAATTAGTTGAGGTCAATCTTCTATCACATGGTCTAGTTCTCTACAATATGTGCACATTGTACATGGATTCAAGAAGTCACAGACTAAGTGTCTAGGTTGATTATAATTGTAACATATTATCGACCCTCTTCCTCCTCTGCCAAAATTTCCTCTACCTCAACCTCTGCCAAAATTTCTTTTGTTTTCTGGATTAAAGACTCTCTTATTATTATATTGTGCACCACCTCCTTCTTTCACAACATTCTCCTCCTAAATCTTGTACATATCTAAAGTGCACTTCCTCATTAAATCGAATGCGCAACAATCCTTCTCTTCATGTCTGACAAACTTACAAAATTTGTTAAATAATTTCCTTGGTTTACTCTGATACTTTCGTAGTAATGGACACTCAGTCATATGGTGTCCCCATTTCTTACATATTTTACAGTATCCCCATTGTGGTAGTGGATTCGGTGCTCCAGTCACCAAATATTACGTGAATGATGGGAATTCATCATTGTGATGGCCTTTAGTCCTACATTTGGTACAATAAATTTGTTCTCGTTTCTCCTTCCCTTTTTTAAGTTCTTCCAATTGAATCATCAATGCATCCAACTATTTATGAACTTGCACCAACCCTCCACTATCTCCTATAGGGGATTATTCCCGTTTCATTGCAATTTCCATAGACTCAGGCT
>JZKD02S1038741.1:82060-97699 GCA_000966675.3 Picea glauca | reverse complement strand
AAATGTTGTCGCCAACTGCGCAATATTCACATCCTCATCCTGGACATTTTTTGCAACCCAAATTGTCTCGTAGACAAATAAATGTTGTTCTGGGTCCTCTGACCCAACTCCCTGAAACTTGGGTAGCCTGAGGGTATTATCTACCCTTTCCATGTTTCTCTTTGTAGTACCTCCTCTTGGTGTTGTTGTCTAACTTTGACTCTGCACACTGCTTCCGCTGCTTTGATTGATACTAATCTATCCCCCCCTGATAACTATAAGTACTTTTGATAAGTATTCAACTATTATCTCTGATTGTGGTGATGCACATGGGGTTGACGATTCAACACATGATCTATTTTGAGGAGGATTTAAGAACTCTTATATTATAGGAATGGATTGCAGCCCCTCTTCCTCTCGTTTTATGTGTGGTATCTACATGTTTTGGACTATTTCACAAGGTCCTCTCCACTCTGTTTCACTGTGTGAATCTCCTTTATCATCCCCAGTATTTCACCTCTTGTACCTACTTCCACTGTGCAATACTTCAAACTCATCTTCTTCCTTCAATACAACCTCATTAGTCCTCTGCATCCTCAGACCCTCCCTTCCTTCTTCATTTCTTTCTTCATTCCCTCATGTCCTCAGACTATCCTCTTGTTATCCCCGGTTCCCCTATGTGCGCAAGCCCCTTAATAGTTGGACTCCATGGTCATCGCACACTTTTCATACAACAACATATTTATCCACGTACCCAATGATTTCATGAACCTTCCACACAGACCTCTGGAAAAGTCCCCTTTTGCAACATTGTATGATTGGGTATAATCTACTGCAAATTATGCAATATATCTTCCTAATATACTATCCAACCATAAATCCACTACGTGAGTAGTTTGATTACTTACAAAATTCAACTTTCATACCAAATCAGGAGTCCAATTCCTCAACACTACAATTCAATACCTTCTAGTGTTCTCCACTAATCTTTCTAACCACTTAATTAGAATAATAAAAAATTCACCAAAGAAAATTTCATGCAGCTTTGTGTACACATACCTTTTCATCCATTTATCATTTCTCATCTGAGGGTTTCTATTCTCTTTCCTAGAAAACTCCCTTTCCTTCCCTTCCAGTCAATCTGAGATCTCTTTCTTATTTAGCCTCCAAAATATTCCCTCAATCAAAGATTCTGGGTCCCGACAATGGAACCATTTATTGGTGCACTATTGTAATACCCTAGGTTCAAGTTATCTTAACCATAAAACACTTCAGATACCAGACCTTTCAACATCAACTCCATGCAAGTGAAGTCTCACTCAAGGCATCTATTGGGGTTGCATGAACCAAGTTTTTGCAGTAGTGAGGGAATGGGAGGTGATCATTCTATTCATTCTCACTTATCAATTTTGTGTGCGGTATTTCGTCCTTGTTATTAGTTAGGTACTTCATGAATTCAGTTACATATTACCATTATACTTTAGATTACAACATAAACCAATTACTAATAGATTCATAATTATTGTGCAATGATCACGCAAAAACCAAATCTAGTCTAACATACATCAAGAAGGTATCAATGACTGATCACATAAAAGATAGTAAACACAGTAGTTGACATGGTTCACCCAACTTTGGGCTACGTCCACAATGGTTGGATTCTTTATTATTCTTTTGGTAATTGTCTTAGGCTTGCGAATTGTGCTTACAAAAAAACATCCTGCTATATTTTCCTTCACCTAGCCTAGCCACTCTACAATGAAAGCCTCTCTCTCTCTGCAACATATCCATAACATTCAAACATAGACTCAATAGTGAATCTACAGAACATTATATCCCTCTCTTCTCGAACAAAACCAATGAGAATGAGAGAATAACCCCTCTATTCCCAACCCATTACATATTTGTATATGAATTCTAGGTCTTAAAAGCCTACTCTACTCATCCCAAAACCCTATTACAATTCATGAAAACTCAAATTAACTTGTTGTTCAGTCTGCTTCTTCTGCTTTTATGCTTATTTTCCCTTCTTGATAGTTGTTCTTCCTACTTTAATGCGCCTTTATACTTTTGGCATGCTGAATGGTTATCCTTCCTTTTTGCCCGCTTTCTTCTCTTGCTTTATTTATATGATTTATTCTTCTTACTGCACACTATACTCCTAAATGCATGTCAACTATGCACTGTAATCCTAAATGCACTTCAACTTCACATTGTACTCATGAGCCTTCCTTGTCTTCCTATTTCTTCTTCTTTTGCACACATCTTCCATACTTAGGATTTTTATCAAAATTGTATTCAAAATTGCCTGTCCAACAATTTACTATAGCTAATTTATGTTGCCACATTATTTTAGTCCATGGTGTTTAGGTGAAGGAAAACTCTTTAAGTGTCTTATTGTCTCCATTTTAAAGTACCTTGAATAAATGGGTTGGCCTGTTTTTCTAAGGTAATAGATATATATTGGAATATGGTTTCCTAGTTAAGCATTTCTATTGTAATCAATGGAATTCTTTGTTATGTGCATGCTTGTTATCGTGCTTCTTTGGTTCTCTTGTAATTTTAAATTTTTTGAAGAATTGGATACTTTGTTCAACTTATATTTGTAAGTTGTATGAAAATCCTCTAGGAAAGTGATATAACCAATGGAGAGCATCTTAGATTAGGGTGCATGGGAGGTGTTTTAGGGATATGTTGTTATCATGGATGGATTTGACATAGGTAAGGGTGAAATTTTTTTGACATGTTAATAAAGGTTATTGTAAAATCCTTTGCTAAATTTAGGTAGGCCAAGTAAGTTTTATGGGAGCTAGGTTGCAACAATTTGAGGGGAAATGAGTTATCAAGGAAGTGGCCATAATATTTAATGGAGGGGCATCAAGGCCTCTTTAGTTTTGATTTTCATTTTTTTCGTTTTGATTTTGATGGTAAAATTTGTCAAGAAATATATCTCTAGTGTTTGGAGGTGAAATTCCTAATTGCTATAGGGAGAATCCCCCCTATACTAGGTCTAGGTATAGGAAGAGCATTGACTTCCCTTAAAAGACAATTCTACCCTTAAGCTACACTAGAACTATCTAAATTGAATGATGAGAGAGAGGAAAGAGGGTTAATGGGTGAAGATTCAATCCTTGCGGTTGGCATAGACCTCTTTCACTTCTTGCAACCTCCTATATTACAGGCCTCCTCCCAAATCTGACCTGCAAAAGGTTAGGAAACCAATGCTACAAAACATGTAATCTCTACTTATCACTTTCAAGATTTAGATATAGACATAAATGCATAAATCAAAAAAATAATATAGATATAATGTTTTGGGATAAGAATGAACTCTTTAATTCAATATTAAGATCAAAAGGATTACAACCTTCGTCAAAAATTGATCCACGAACCAGTTCTAGGATCCTCTATTGCGGCTCCAAGTGCATCAATCCCATGCTATCTTCTCACAACCAACTTATCACTTGGGAAAGGAGAAAGGGACAAAGGGGAAGGTTGAGGCCAAAACTCAAAATAGGATGAAAAACTTGGGCTAAGAAGGGGTAGGGATTTTGGTAGATTTTTCTTATTCTCTTGCTTGAATTGTCAAATGACACCGCAAGACCTCTTTTTATATGAGAAAAAGATGGTTGTTCAGTTTTGGGACGGGCTACAAGGGGTAAAGTGGTTAGGAAACCATCGATTTCCCGTAAACTCTGTTGAATTTCTTAAAATTTTATATTTTTTGAAACTTTTGGAGGTAAACGTGGGCTAACTTGCATGCAACTCGCGTATGTATGTGGGATAACTAGCATGAAACACACATGTGTACGTGGGATACTAGTGAAGTTGGACGCATACATAATCCAAAAAGTGGTTTTTTAAGCGAAAGCCTCAACAATATTTTGGAAAAGTATGTAAGTGAAAAGGCTAATGTCTTGTATGCATAGGTAAGGAATTTTTGGACTATAAAAGATTCCCCCTAATGTGTGAGGTCAGAAGAGAAACTGATGGCCGAAATACATTACAATATCTTTACACAGTTGGAAGAATGGAGTTGAGTGAGTCCAAGCCCGAGACAAGTGTTCGGGAGCATGCCATCTGCAAAAATAATAGTAATCTCTCTAAGGCGGGCATACCCATGCTTGGGATGAATTAAGCATGGATTCCAATCAAGTACACTACAGATCCATGTCACATATGATTACTAGAAACAATATAAATGTCCATATAAAGCGCAGTTGCGAACAATACACAATGGATCTACATTTCAAGATCATATGAAGATATACAAGTACAATATGATATGAATATTCAAGAAGCATCAATGCCTATGGTTGGATATGAGGACTTCATCTCTCGAGAAACAACTTCAAGATCTTCAAAAATAAAGGTAGGAGTACAATAGGAGTGTAAGACTCACTACCCTAAGGTCTTGGACATGTCGTCCGAGAAATACTAGAGGATCTCGATCATCAGGAAAACAACTTCATTTATTTTGAATCCAAACTTGACTGGAATCTTAGGATGGACGACTCATGAAATTCAAGAGATAAATTGTAGAATGGCTGAATCAAGCTGAAAAAACTTCCCTTCAAAAAAATCACAACAAAATGATGAGACTCGAGCAGTGTAACATTAACATAAGTATGTGATACAAGAGGCACCACAAAATTTCCATATGTTTGGAAGAGTAACCAAATGGAGGAGGATGCAACTCTATGTAACGAGAAGAACTTCCTAAGGTCATACTAGATCCCAATACTTGGTGAAAAAATGAAAGGATGTGCTTTGTCCAAGGGCGACTATCTTACTGCCAAAAAAACGAATGTATATCCCATCCCCTCTTTTTGGAATATTTGATTTTTTTGTCTTTTTCAAATTTTTAATGATCTTGAAAAAGAATAAAATAATGCTACATTACAAAGGAGGAATGAGTATTGCGGGAAAGAAAACTAGTTCTAAGCACATGGAATAAACCGATGCTTATTGCAAGGATACATGTGAAGGATAAGGACACTCAGGAAAATTCCTCCATGGGTCAAGGTGTAAGATCGCAAGGGAAACAAATTCTACATGGCTTGCATTTAAGGAATGCTTTGAAGGTTCAATTAATATCCACATGAATCCAGTATTATGCCAAAGACACAAGAATGAGACACGCGATGTGATTAAAAATGACACAACATTACTCCTTCCATGTGAAGTTTTACGAGCCTAGAGAAGGTAAGCTTGGTGGTTTTTCACGTTTAGAGAGTTTGAAAAAAACTAAAAAATGACTCCAAAGTGTTCCTTTTTCGTAATTAGTCCAGTCGGTTCGAAAAAGGGTTAAACTTATACTGAAAGGATGTCTCTTCAATACCATTTTAACAAGTGTGATTGAGACAAGATCACCTGTCTATATTTTCAATTTTAATGAGTTTGAAAAGAGATTAACTATGGAATAACAACATTTTTCTAAATTTAGCCTCCTTAAGCTGAAAAAGTATAAAATATAACTTAGGAGAACTCTCCTAGAAAGATAGGTCTCTCGAGGAGTACCTTTTTCCCGGATAATCTATTGGCTGAAAAAAGGGTAAAACTTATGCCAAATAGATATTCCTTCTGGACCAATTAATGAGTGTGAAAGGAACAAGGCCACTCGGCGATATTTTCATATTTAGGGAGTCTAAAAAGAGCTTAACTATGGACTCCGAGGGGGTTCCTTTTCGTAAGTAATCTCCAAGGCCCGAAAAAGAGATAAATCAAAACCAAGGGGAATGTCCATTTTTTGAAAATTTAGTCCCTCAGGCCTGAAAAAGGGTTAAAATTACACCCGAGAATACTCTCCTAGCGAACCAAAGCTCCTAGGGCATACCTTTATTCGTAAATTAATAGTTTAGATTGAAAAAGGGGTAAACTACCACTAGAAAGATGTGCCTTCAAATTCATGTTTGGTGAGCATGCAGGGAAACAAGATCACTTAACAATATTTTCATTTTTAGAGAGTCTGAAAAGGGCTTAAAGAAGACTCTAGGGGGGCTTATTTTATCAAGTAATATAGACGAGATCGAAAATAATAAATAATCTCTTGTTGGATGTTTCTTTCAAAGTTTAAACGAGCTCGAAAGACAACAAACTACGCTCATGGGGAGTCCCTCAGGTAAAATCTAGAAAAGATGAATAAGAATGAGGCTTCAAAAGAAATAGAGGAGGTTCTATGTCACACTTTGGTGGGATCGATCCTATGGCAAAGCATAAAAGTCAACAACTTGCAAAATGAAAGGTGGTGAAAACCTAAGCTATATGCAAATGTTGAAAAATTGACTTTTACCATGGTATGATATAAGTGTAACCCATCTTAAGAAAACACCAAACCAAAAGAAAAAGTTCATTAGAATGAACCAAATATCTCTCAAAAGGGAACTCAAGTAACTAACAAGCTAAGAAAGGGGAGAAAGGGGACCAAAATGGGGCAGAATGGGCCAAAAAAGTATATAAATAGAGTTGGACAACTAATTTTAACCATTGCAATTTGGAAAATAACCAAAAAGGTAAAAAACCTTCTTCCTCAAAACATGAATTCAAGGAGCTACGGTGGAAGAAAGATCCTCACACTTGGACCAAGTAAGTAAAAACAACCTTTCTTTTCATTTTCATTCATCCTTTATTGCTTAATATAATGTCTGGAAGGTGTGCGCCTTAATAAAAGGGTCGAGCCTGCGTGTTTGCTGGTTGTCCATGCCCAGCCTGCGTATGTATGTGGGAAAGGAAACACTTATCCCACGTACACATGCGATTGTCTTAAAGATAGCCCACATACACCTCTTTTAATTTAAAAAAAAAATGAAACAAGTGTCAATCCTCTCCAAATTTTGTGCAACATGATGTATGTTCATTCGCGGGAAAGGGAACATGAGGAACTATATGTCTTGGTCGAGGAGGATCTCGGGACCATTTCCATGCTGAAACAATGTGGCATGTGGAATTTTTGCACAACCCAAACTGTTGAACCACTTGATAGAGTATTGGCATCTAGACGCAAAGGAGTTCATGCTATAGGGTCAATCACTGAATCTGATGATAAAGGACATATA
This sequence comes from Picea glauca, assembly GCA_000966675.3. NCBI lineage: Eukaryota > Viridiplantae > Streptophyta > Pinopsida > Pinales > Pinaceae > Picea > Picea glauca. Next base: position 90,665 of record JZKD02S1038741.1, on the reverse strand, counting down.
CTTTTTGACCAGACTCTCCAGGAGGGGGAAACTTGTCAACTTGAGGACCTTTCCTCCTGGGCCATACAACATAGAGAATTACATCAGGATGTATTGTGAGGATGGTACCAAGAAAGTAGGATCTCAGGTGCTAATACATAATATCACTAGCCTCAGTCTTCAAATCGTACTATTCATGATTGGGCAGATCATGGGAGATGTAACACATCATTAGGCCTCCCATGCACATATGCAATGTGCATTTCAGTGCTTGGATACCATTATTTTTTACTCAAGAACTACCATACTTACATGCATGAAGAAACAACCCATCGACTGTCATAGAAGAACGAACAAGAACTTTGGGTTTGGGACTATATTGTGTTATTTCTTCTTTGAGAGAGTGCCTAGCCTTAGCCAAAGGGAGAAAATATAAGGCCATATTGCCTCTTTTATGGAATTGTGCATGTGGGAAGTGATTTTTCCTAGACAAGGTGCAGGGAGAGTCCATGATGCCTTTGATGACAAATTATTTGACTGGTGGGCCCATCAGATTCTAGTGATTGAGGAATATCCATATACAAAGATCAATTTATTGAGGGATCTAGATATGCCTATGCCCCTTGGTGAGGAGCACAAAGAGATAGGTAAACACAATTTTAAAGTTATTTAATTTTTCAAGTTTTTAAATATTATCCTTTTTATGGTAAAGTCAAAATACTAACTCAAAGATTTGTTATATATAGGTGTGGGACCAGTGCGACCGACTAAATTCGCCAGGACCAGGCATCGTCCTTGCACAGGGGTTGGACCAGTAGGAGAAGGAGGGTAGTAGCTTCAGGAATACCCCTAAATAGAGAGGTTGAGAGAGTACTTCGGTGAGTAGAGAGGAACTTGATGGATCTCACTCATGTAGTGTCGATGGAAGAGATAAAGGACCTTCCCCCGACTATGCAGCCACATCTAGTAGGGGTTCCCAAGACTTGGCTCAAGTTGTTTGGTGTCTTGCAAATGCCATGGTTCATTATAGTAGGGGCAATACTCCTATACCATAGTTAGCATTGGACCACGCATGTGCCGAGGGAACTTTGTTGTATTCACGGGTTTGAAATTTCTTGCCCCCAAGGGATATTTGTCTTGGTCATAGACTAGGACAAGATTTCCTTCGGAGAAAATATGAGGGCATATGGACCGATCATACTGACACTTGACACATTTTTTGTGAGCCTCGTTGGATAGGGCTGCATCTCGATGCTGCTCGAGATACAAATTACATTCTTCAAGCGGTGTAGTGTTGGGAAATAGTTCCACTCCCAACTTAAGAGAATGGATTTGGAATTCAATGGGTAAGACTTCCTCCATCCCATAGATGAGTTGGAAAGGAGAAAAAATGGTAGCAGTCTTGATTGAAGTTTTGATAAGCCCAAAGTGTCGAGTACAACATCAAATGCCAATTTGATTTGGCTGAATTAATAGTTCACTAAAGAGTAGTATTGAGAGAGTTATTAAGAACCTCTACCTGACCATTCACTTGTGGGGTAGTAATGTGACAAATGTTCCTATTTAAAACCTATTTTGATGTTAATTCAGACATCATTTTTTTTTGGAAGTGACTTCCATGGTTTGTGACAATCTCCTTCGGAATATCGAACCTGGCTACAATCTGGTTAAAAACGAAAAGGGAAATTGTTTCCCCATCATTGTTAAATGTTTCCATAGCTTCAACCCACTTAGTAAAATATTCTACTACTATGATGATATAGCGATGACTATCCATTGACTGATTTTCCCACCAATGACCCGTCATGTTAACACATATTGAAAAGGGTTGATGATGGCTATGAAAGTGGTCTTGTGATGTAAAATTTAATGAAAAAGCCATTGGATAACATGAAAAGGTTCCAAAGAGAGTTTCTCAACATGTGTGTAGTTGAGTTCCAGTCCAGCCAGGCCTCGACTAAGATAGTAGATAAAATTCTCTTCGAGCATGTCATCCTCTTGGAGCAAGACCATGCCAATAATAGACTCTGTGACAACCAAATACAGCAAGAAATACTTGCTATAATCTGAAGGGCTGAGCAGAGGGGAAGACGTCAAAGCACGTTTCAATGCTTCAAAAGAGCACTGGGCCTCTTCATTCCAACAGAATGGGACCCCTTTTTTCAAAAGACACAAGAACCCTTTAGTAATCTTGGCATAGTTAGAAACAAAACACTGAATAAAATTGGATTTCCCATGTAGACTCTGAAGCTGGGGGATTGTGCGTAGGGGATACAATTAAACTATTGCCTCAACCTTCAGAGGATCGACCATGATTCCTCTAGTTGACATGATAAAACCTAACAAGAATCCTGATGTCACACAAAAACTACACTTTTTTGGATTCAGGTGAGTCTGATAGTAGTGACACCTATCAAAGATTAGTCCTAAATGGGTGGGATGATTGAATATATTATGAGAACGTGATGTTAGATCATCGAGATACACCTCGATTATGTATATGAGGTCATGGAAAGAAAACAACATGCCCCGCTAAAAAGTGGCTCCAACATTCTTAAGGCCAAAAGGAATTTTTTTATTCCTGAATGCACCCCAAGGATAAATAAAACCCATTTTATGTTGGTCCTCGGGCTTGATCTAAATTTGATTGTACCTGGAAAAAATGTCCATGAAAGAGAAAACCTCACAACCTACACATTCATCAACAATCTGGTCAATAAATGGCATTGGAAAATTGTCTTTCAGGAAAGATTTGTTCAGTTCACGAAAGTCGATACATACATGGATCATTACTTGATTCTTGTTGATAGGAAGAGGGTTTGATACCCATTCCATCAATTGCATAGGATAGATGAAACTAGCTTTGATGATTTTCTCTACTTCTGCCTTTATAATCACTGCCTTGTGAGGATTGACCAAGCAAAGCTTCTGTCATACATGCTTAACATCAGGGTAAGTTGTGATCTTGTGTTCAATGAGGCATGGATCAATTCTTGACATATTCTCATAAGACGAAGAAAAAACGTCGAGAAATTATTTAAACAATTTAGTGTAGATCTGAATCTCTTTGGGAGAACAATCTTCTCCAATGAAGACATTTTCCATGACGCCAGGGGTTCTAGAGATGTTGATAGGAATTGTTTCAGCTATACTTTCCATGTTTCCCTCGACATAGATTATGTGCATGGAAATAGGGTTAAAAATACAAGGGGCATCTCTATTCATGATCGTAATAAAATATCCTACTTCTATTCTCTTCATCTCGGGTAAGAAATAATATATGTGGTGAATATCATCCCAAGGTCTATATGGCCCAGTCATTGCCTCTGAAATCACCTCGTTATAGGGAAAGAATAAGTGTAGGGGATCATAAGTGGTGAGATATAATTGATCCCAAACAAGCTATAGAATGGGATCTAGATTATGTGGGGGAGCCGGATTAGGGTTGGCTGAGGCTTGCTGGACAATACTGTAAGCAAACTCAACAACAAATAAGGGAATAAACATTCCAAGGTTCTCTACCCCTTCCATCGAAGCCGATGGGGAAGGTAAAATCCATGGGTCGGTCAAGTAACTCATTATAAAAGAAATGACTTGAAAAAATGTAGCCTTCGACTGATCGTGGACAACTGAAATAAGCATGACATCATTGGCAGGCGACGGATAATCAAAATTCCCCATCAATGGAAACAATCTGGCACCTAAGTTAATGGTACCTAGCTGTGGGTTATCAATCATCAGGATCGTGGATGCCCCTAATGAGAGGTTAGGACGTGAGAAGGATAATTGATCAATGATTATAATCTGACCTTCATGAGGAAAACATAAGACCCAAAAAACATTGGATACAATCGTTTTCATAGCGTAGGTCCAACTTCTCCCTAAACAAATATTGTAGTCGAGATGCGCATATACTACCTCTACTTCGACACATAGAGTTTTACCCTCCAAGTGCACGGGGAAAGAGGGAATTATTCCATGTGGTCTGAAATATTGACCATTAAATGAAGTTAGAAACATGGGCGACTGAGACAAGTCATGTTGACTGATGGCCTTCCAGCATGCCAACAACATCATGCAAATCGAGGCACCCTCATCAACTACAGTATGGAAAAAAATTTGTGTCAATGATTTCGTGGCGTACACCACTAATACTTGAAAGGCGACATGGTGAGAAATATGAGGTTTATGGTTTGTAGGGTAAAAAAAATTCATTCTTGAGTTAGTGGTCTTGACCACTCCCAAGGCAGACAACAATGCTTTCCTCTATGAGGGGCAACTTTGGAGAGCTTCCAAAGAGGACATTACACAAGTATTTTGTGCCAGATCCTCCATGATGGAGTAACTCTAAGCATCCCTTGCATTTGGGTTGTGAGAATCCTTTTTGAATGCTCCTTTATGGATGTGAGTCATCATTTCTCCTATTGTCTTATTAATTTGAAGAGGAGTCAGTGGGTTGGAGTCTTCTTTTCCCTTCTCAAAATATTCTGGCATTCCGTAGTTATGAGCCTTGTTCTGTATATTAGATTCATCTTTCATCATATAAATTTTTGTGGCCCCATTGTTAGTATTGGGCATGGGGGATCCCTTAATTTCCCTAGGCGTGATCATGGATGAGGAAGCCTGAGCCATATTTTTCCCTTGTGGAAAAGGTTTAGTTAACATGGAAGGCTACTGTTGTGCCAATAATTTTTTTTCTTCCTCGAGCCGAGGGAATTGGTGATTCAAGTGGTCATTTGTGCAAAGATTACATGGAAACTTCACCATTCTATTTTCCTTTTTTCCCTCACCAACATTATTTATAGCCTTCTTATCCCCCTTACCCTTCTTTTTTTTAGGTTTCCTCTTTCCCTCGGTTTGTTGGTTAACCTTGGGATTTGTCAATTTCACACTGTGTACATTCAATGTTTGGGTTACAGAGGCAACTTCACTAGGATTTTGGTTGGCCACAATCTTTTGAATCGAAAACTACTATAACTGTTTAGAAAAATGATTTGTGAGAATTATCTGTGTTGATCCTACTATGCCATCGACGTGAGGCCCAAATTTTGTTTAGTCTTCTCGAACATTGACCATGGTATGTCAAGAAGGATCTAGTATAGCATATCAGACTAAGAGTAAATCAACGCCAGTTGCTAGGCTCTCATGGTAGCATCTTCTTTGGAAAAAACTATGGGCGTCACGATGTATTTGTATACACAAGGTACCAAGGAATTTAGGAACCACTCAAGAAAAAATGCAGGAGTGACCTCAACTTTGATCAAACTCTTTCATCATTGCCATTCTCGGATGTGATCCACGATATGGTCAGCTTTTGTTTGCTTGAAGTTGGCTAGAAACTTAGTGCCAACATCATATCTTATCGGTAGTTGGAAATGGTTTAAGAAGACCATATCCAGGTCATTAAAGTAAGCATACTTTGAGCTATCAATCTTGATATACCATTTCATGACACCCCCTATAAGAGTGTGTTGAAACAAATGCAACTGAATGGAATCATATTTTAATGAGTTGGATGAGCACCATAAGTGAAATGTCGTCACATGATCACTTGGATCTTCGTCAGGATTGCCTTCGAACTTAGGGATTTCCAAGGGAAGCTTATTCGGCATGGGGGGGAAACACAGATCATGAAAAATAAGTTTTTTCAAAAGTCTCGACAAGTCTGACAAGTGCAAAGTTGCCAGAAAAGGTAGTCTAGGTTGTGGCAGATTCACATGAAAAGAGGGGTCTGGATTTTGACTGGTACCAGGTTGCTAGGAAATGTTTGACTGCTAGCTAGGGTTTTGGTAGAGACCATGGTGGCCCTGTCTAGTAAAAGGGACTTGCATTTGATTTTGCATCACCAACTTATTCTTGTAATTGGATGACATGCCTTGTGCAAGGATTGATCATTGTACAACATTCCAAGGACCTTGGTTGGAGATTCCCCCAGTCAACCCTCTTGGCATAGGTATTGAACCCTGCCCGGGGTTCCACAGAGTGTGGGAGGGGTTTCCCCCGATTTAAATACCTTACAAAGGAAATGAGCCTTTCCAAGGATTGCCAAGACCTTGTGAGGAGTAAACTCCTATCATTTCTCCCTGCGAAGGAATGAAACCTTGCATAGGGTTTTGTTGACCAAAAATGGGGTTTCCCCCAGCTGAAAGAAGATGATGAGAAAATGTTATTTCCAAACACATCTAACAAATAAAAGGGCATATATCCCACTGGATTCAAGTAGGATTGAGGTCCATGGATCCCCCCACTGAACAAACTAGAGTTGGTATTAATCCCGATCAACTGCTGAAAAGTGCCTCCGAGCGAAGGGGATGGAGGAGGGATGTTACCCCCACCATAAGGGATATCACTGAATGGGGAAGTGGTGCCTGCGAAGGATCCTTGCAAGGGAACATTAGATCTCCCTGCCCCCAGACCAACTATCTATAGAGTAGAGTAGGTTAGAATCTAACTAGAGTCAAAAGATGACATCCCATACGAAAAGGGAGCACAAGACGCATTCTGGAAAGAGGGAATAGTGGTCAAATTCGTCGAAGGGATTGTTCCATTGCCTAAAGTAGTGTGTGTCTGGATGGTCATAGTCTTGATATGTGGAGGTGGGGGAGGAGGTACAATTCCCCCTCCTACAAAAATCGAGATGGGAGTATGAGGACTCCCTGGAGAAGTTGCACACTAGTTGCTTCCATCGTCACTCACCGAAAAAACTGTCGTTCAAGTGAAGTCACCTCGTGAGGGACTATCTAAATTAGAAGTGGTGTTGATAAGTCAGTGATCGGAGGGTTTGATGGTCTGAGGTCTTCAATATCTAGGTAAAAAACAATGGATTCCTCCGATGTAGGAAATTATTCCCTGGGAGATGGCTCGAGCATAGTTTCTTGTGGCCCGGTATCTTCAAATGAGCATTATTTATCTATCTTGTGCCTCAACAGTGGCATAGGTGGATCCAAAATAACCAATGACAAACCTTGAAGCCTACAAAAATGATAGAGCTGTTGATCTTCCACTTTGTGAAATGATCAACCAACACTGTAAGTTTGAGCTAGCGTGAAACACATAGCAGACACTAAAAGGATCCTAACGACAAATCAAGCAAACAACTGACTGGAAGGAAGAACAATTACGCCAATCAACACTAGAGAAAACTTACTGGTGCAAGTGTAAATTGAACATGGAAACACCCTCTGGTTATAATCTGCAAAGCGTAATCCGATGTTTGTCCTAGGTACCATGGTATACCCCCACAATCACCCGTGTAAGTCCCTAAAAACAAGAAATTATGTTGCCAACTCCCAGCCAATCACCAGGCGGGTACAGTTGACAGTCAGGTTGATCATAATGAGAAGGATAACAAAGTTAGAAGCCTTTTAAGGGTACCAAAGGAAAATGGTCCAGAAGACAATTGAGGATCTCGAACATATTCTAGCTCCATGAGGCTAACTATTCAAATATGATCAGTGTAATTCCTAGGAATGACCCTCAATATATGATCCCCACTACGCTTGGTTCAACTTTGGAAGGGTTATATCCTTTACCTTTTCTCATGCGACGTTGTGTTTAGCCCCTGTGTTAGAGGGGGGTCCCCACGAACTCTTACGATACTAGACTCTGACACTCCCCATCATAGAATATTATGTTTGTTTAGGCGGCCTTGAAGAGTTTCCTCTCCACATTTATTTCAAGGCCTTAGAGCCTAGACTACTCGATGAACCCTACAAAAAAAAGTCTAATTGATTTTAAGTGTTAAACATTGATTTTGATTGGATTGATTTACTCAAAAGGGTATGGACGTTTAACTTTTGGTGTTTACAAGAGATGAAAGAGGAGAAAAACTTTAGAGAATTCATGCAAAAGGAAACTATATTCTTCAAATTGAAAGAAATGGCTTTTAAATCTTTGTAAATGCAAACTTTTTGAACTAGTATTCCAAGATCCTATAATGCAATAAGTTTCCTAGAATGCGCTTTTGAATTTACAATGTAAATGCAAACGAATAAACTTTCAAGGAAAAGGAAAAAAATGAACTTTGGAAAAGAACTCTTTTCTTTTGTAAAAAACAACCTATGCTACAACTACCAAACTAAATACAACAATTTTTGGTTTTTTGAAATACTTAGAAAAGAAAAAAAAACTCAAGTAAAATATATTTTTCGTTTTTCAAAGTAGAAACATGATAAAGATAAAATAAACCCAAGACTCACACACCCTAAACCACTGCATGAACACAGGGATTCAATAGAATCCACGGGAGGATGTAACGCTTATAGGTTGACTCTAAACCTCTAAAGAATACACAAGAAAATAAATAAACATCAGGGGTTATTTACAAAGATCATGTTAAACTGAGTATTTAACCCAACCAAATACCATTAACAGAGACCCTAAAGAGTTCAAGAAGGCCTAAGAAGCACAAAGATTCTTGTTAGGAAAGAAAAAGTCTTTAAAAAAAACAAATCTTCCAAAACACAGAGACGCGGGCTGTGCACAAACATCCTGCGTATGTACGTGAGATGTATACTATGCAGACCATGTATGTACATGGAATGTATACTATGCAAGCCATGTATGTATGCGATCTATACTAAGGACATGGCGCATACACCTCTAGAAATTTGCAAAAGGAAAAAGG
>JZKD02S1038741.1:65390-82010 GCA_000966675.3 Picea glauca | reverse complement strand
TTGAGGTCCATGGATCCCCCCACTGAACAAACTAGAGTTGGTATTAATCCCGATCAACTGCTGAAAAGTGCCTCCGAGCGAAGGGGATGGAGGAGGGATGTTACCCCCACCATAAAGGATATCACTGAATGGGGAAGTGGTGCCTGCGAAGGATCCTTGCAAGGGAACATTAGATCTCCTTGCCCCCAGACCAACTATCTATAGAGTAGAGTAGGTTAGAATCTAACTAGAGTCAAAAAATGACATCCCATATGAAAAGGGAGCACAAGACGCATTCTGGAAAGAGGGAATAGTGGTCAAATTCGTCGAAGGGATTGTTCCATTGCCTAAAGTAGTGTGTGTCTGGATGGTCATAGTCCTGATAGGTGGAGGTGGGGGAGGAGGTACAATTCCCCCTCCTGCAAAAACCGAGATGGGAGTATGAGGACTCCCTGGTGAAGTTGCACACTAGTTGCTTCCATTGTCACTCACCGAAAAAACTGTCGTTCAAGTGAAGTCACCTCATGAGGGACTATCTAAATTAGAAGTGGTGTTGATAAGTCAGTGATCGGAGGGTTTGATGGTCTGAGGTCTTCAGTATCTAGGTAAAAAACAATGGATTCCTCCGATGTAGGAAATTATTCTCTGGGAGCTGGCTCGAGCATAGTTTCTTGTGACCCGGTAGCTTCAAATGAGCATTATTTATCTATCTTGTGCCTCAACAGTGGCATAGGTGGATCCAAAATAACCAACGACAAACCTTGAAGCCTACAAAAATGATAGAGCTGTTGATCTTCCACTTTATGAAATGATCAACCAACACTGTAAGTTTGATCTAGCGCGAAACACATAGAAGACACTAAAAGGATCCTAACGACAAATCAAGCAAACAACTGACTGGAAGGAAGAACAATTACGCCAATCAACACTAGAGAAAACTTACTGGTGCAAGTGTAAATTGAACACGGAAACACCCTCTGGTTATAATCTGCAAAGCGTAATCCGATGTTTGTCCTAGGTACCATGGTATACCCCCACAATCACCCATGTAAGTCCCTAAAAACAAGAAATTATATTGCCAACTCGCAGCCAATCACCAGGCGGGTACAGTTGACAGTCAGGTTGATCATAATGAGAAGGATAACAAAGTTAGAATCCTTTTAAGGGTACCAAAGGAAAATGGTCCAGAAGACAATTGAGGATTTCAAACATATTCTAGCTCCATGAGGCTAACTATTCAAATATGATCAGTGTAATTCCTAGGAATGACCCTCAATATATGATCCCCACTATGCTTGGTTCGACTTTGGAAGGGTTATATCCTTTACATTTTCTCATGCGACGTTGTGTTTAGCCCCTGTGTTAGAGGGGGGTCCCCACCAACTCTTACGATACTAGACTCTGACACTCCCCATCATAGACTATTATGTTTGTTTAGGCGGCCTTGAAGAGTTTCCTCTCCACACTTATTTCAAGGCCTTAGAGCCTAGACTACTCGATGAACCCTACAAAAAAAAGTCTAATTGATTTTAAGTGTTAAACATTGATTTTGATTGGATTGATTTACTCAAAAGGGTATGGACGTTTAACTTTTGGTGTTTACAAGAGATGAAAGAGGAGAAAAACTTTAGAGAATTCATGCAAAAGGAAACTATATTCTTCAAATTGAAAGAAATGGCTTTTAAATCTTTGTAAATGCAAACTTTTTGAACTAGTATTCCAAGATCCTATAATGCAATAAGTTTCCTAGAATGCGCTTTTGAATTTACAATGTAAATGCAAACGAATAAACTTTCAAGGAAAAGGAAAAAAATGAACTTTGGAAAAGAACTCTTTTCTTTTGTAAAAAACAACCTATGCTACAACTACCAAACTAAATACAACAATTTTTGGTTTTTTGAAATACTTAGAAAAGAAAAAAAAACTCAAGTAAAATATATTTTTCGTTTTTCAAAGTAGAAACATGATAAAGATAAAATAAACCCAAGACTCACACACCCTAAACCACTGCATGAACACAGGGATTCAATAGAATCCACGGGAGGATGTAACGCTTATAGGTTGACTCTAAACCTCTAAAGAATACACAAGAAAATAAATAAACATCAGGGGTTATTTACAAAGATCATGTTAAACTGAGTATTTAACCCAACCAAATACCATTAACAGAGACCCTAAAGAGTTCAAGAAGGCCTAAGAAGCACAAAGATTCTTGTTAGGAAAGAAAAAGTCTTTAAAAAAAACAAATCTTCCAAAACACAGAGACGCGGGCTGTGCACAAACATCCTGCGTATGTACGTGAGATGTATACTATGCAGACCATGTATGTACATGGAATGTATACTATGCAAGCCATGTATGTATGCGATCTATACTAAGGACATGGCGCATACACCTCTAGAAATTTGCAAAAGGAAAAAGGCTTGGATAGCTCACTGAGCAGGGAAGGTTGGTAGGCACCTGGAAGGTGACCAAAAACCCTAAAATGACTCAGTAAACTTGGAAAAATAAAAAAGAAACTGAAAAAATCGAATCAAACCAAAATCTCCCACTAAGACCCTAGAGAGACTCCCCATTGGAGTTGCCAATTCTTCTACGGGTAAAATCCCCTTATACTGGGTCTAGTTATAGGCAGAGCGATGACTTCCCTTAAAATATAGTTCTACCCTTAAGCTACCCAAAAACTATCTAAATGAATGGTGAGAGAGAGGAAAGAGGGTCAATGGGTGCACCTTTTGTCCTTGCAGTTGATCTAGACCTATTTCGCTTCTTGCAGCCTCCTAGATTGCGGATCTCCTCCCAACACTAACCTACAAAATTTTAGGAAGACAATGCTAAAACATATTGTTAGAACCCTAATTTGCACCAAACATGCTTACCTGGCATCAGGCCATCTCAGATTCCTTCTTTTCCAAAGCACTGTTGAAAAACTCTTCTTAAAAACCTCTTTTATAAAGGCCCACATGCCATGCTCCATTACTGCACATGTGTACATGCTAGCTGACCCAAAACAACCCGCGTGTACCTACAAAAGCACAAAAAAAGGAAAGTTGCTAACGAAACACACAACTTTGAGTGAGTTAACTAAACCTTCCGGCCATGCATGGTCGAGGGTTCGGCCAAATACCTAGCTTCTTCTAGCCTATAAAAGAACGGTTAGGGGCCCCATTTGGAGGAGGAGAATCATAGTAAAGAAACTATACCCAATTGTTCATTCCCTTTGTCAATCCTTTATCCATCCTTGTGCAAAGAGAAAGATAGAGAAAAGAAGTTGGAGGGCAGTTGAAGAGGAGCCTAGGACCAGGTTCATGGAGAAGCGACCGAATTCATCATTGTAAGTTGATTTGTTGAAGTTAATAATAAAGAAGTAATTTTCCCGTCCCACCATATGAAGTTTTCATGGTTTATTGCATACTTGTCTATTGGATCTGTAACCCATTAATCTATATATCAAATGCATGTGGAGTTTGTTATTTGTCTTGTGTGAATGCAGGTCAGCATTGGGAGGAGAGCTACAGTCAAAGAGTGATCAAGTGTGAGGAAGGATCGATACTAAATGCCTGAAATAAGGTATGCTCACTTGATCTTCTTAACTATGTATTTTCTTAAGAATAATGGTGATTAGGTCTGGGACGACAGTAGAAAGTAGAAATCTTTAGGTCTTTTCTGCATGCATAATTAAACCCTAAGTGCTATTCTGTAGAGGGATTTCCCACTCACAACACATATGCAATCTCTACTTATCACTTTCAAGGTTTAGATAGAGACATAAATGCATAAATCAATAAAATAATATATACATAATGTTTTCAGACAAGAATGAACTCTTTTATTCAATATTAAGATCAAAAGGACTAGAACCTTCATCGACAATCACTCCACGAACCAAGTGGATCCAAATCCATCAATCCCATGCTAGCTTATCACAACCAACTTATCACTTAGGAAATGAGAAAGGGTTGTATAATGAGAAAGGGCTAGAGGAGAAGGTTAAGGCCAAAACTCAGAATAGGATGAAAAACGTGGGCTAAGAAGGGGAAGGGATTTTGACATAGTTTTCTTATTCTCTTGCTTGTCTTGTCAAATGACACCCCAAGACGTATTTTATATGAGAAAAAGATGCTTATTTGGTTTAGGGAAGGGCTATAAGGGGTAAAATGGTTAGGAAACCCTTGATAGCTTGTAAAATCCTCCAAATTCCTTGCAACTTTTGGAGGTAAACACGAGATAACTAGCATGCATCTTGTGTATGTACATGGGATAACTAGCATGCAGCTCGCGTATGTATGTAGGCTAACTAGCATGCAACACATGTGTGTACGCGGGATACTAGTGCAACATGACGCGTACATAATCCAAAAAGTGGTTTTTTAAGAGGAAGCCTCAACAGTAATTTGACAAAGTATGTAAGTGAAAAGGCCATTGTCTTGTATGCATAGGTAAGACATTTTTGGACTATAACACTAATGTACCACCAAAGTTGATGGAATGGAAGAATCATATGTTGTGGTTATAATAATCTCCAATTAATCCTATGGTGTTGTACATGCTTTGATTTTGGTTATGGATATGTTGATAGGAGGAAAAATTCCTCCTACAATAGGGGATCATCCCCCGATCAAGGCCCCAATTAGTTCTATCCTAGTTTGGTGTGGTGATGTACACCGATATGTGGGCCTAGTTGCCACTAAAAGAGATTTATCCTTGAAATAAGACTTTCATTTAATATTTCCGAAATCATAAATGCATTAATATTTAATTATGAAACACAATCCTATATCTATCATAATATAACAATTATAAAGAGATTGATTACATGCATGCAATTCATTACTAGAAAATAAGAATAAATTCATTATTCTTCTAGCATAAGTCACAGTACATATTCCAATGAAATGAATGAGAATAAATTCCACATACAAATTATATTAGAGTATGTCTGTGCAATCAAATTCACAACTAGATCATCATATTTCATCAAACAGTCTTAATAATGAATAGAACTTGATAAAATAATTGACAAAAATGCACAATAAGACAAACTAATTGTGAATTAGATTTTAATTATATTAAATCTTCATAAATAGTTATGCAGTATAAAATCCATCAAACTTCAATCCTTTATTAAACTTGATAAAAATATACAAGTCCTCATTCTAGATTTGAAATCCTTCAGGTTTTAAATCCTTTATTAAACTTTGGCATAAGTGTACAAGTTCCAATTTAGGATTTTCAAACCCATAGGTATTCAAAATTATATTCAAACCGATAAAAGTATATCAAATTGATTACAACATTTCCAACCCCATTTCCTAAAACCAGAGTCAACTATTATAATCCTTTCTCCTGGCTTATTCCTTTCTTCCATATTTTCTTCTAATTGTTACATGGTTATAACCATTTTCTTTTCCAAGCCAAGTTTTGATTCTTCTTTTCCAGAATCACGGGAGAATAATGAACAAAATATATTTTCCATCAATTACATCATTACAAACTATATTTTGTTTTCAATCAAAATTCCCCAACTGAGTAACAAATCATAATTCGTTGTACATGTGACTCCTCGTGATTATGGACATTGATTAATCCTTCTTCTAGATTGTTTTCTCATTTTAAATTCTTTTTTCTTTGAAAATTGCTTCTTCCATTTGTATTTATCTTGATCTACAATTGTACAATTTAAAACATATAAAAAAAATAAAAATGAAAATCAATATGAAAGAATATAATAAATATGGAAATTCCCTATTGTTAATAAAAAGAAAAAGATTATATCATCTTGGACTTATCAGTACATGAATTAAATCAAATAAAAATAACACAATTTATCAACCAAATAATAAAACAAAATAACTATGAACAATAAAAGTATAACAATTAAAACTTTAAAATATTTTCGTAATCTTTACATAGTAAATTCGTGACACTTGTTTTTCAATTTTTTTCTAGGTATTTTTACTTTTGATCCATCAAAAATACTTTACCCAAAATGTTCCTCATAGTCTCATATTTCTAGTGAGCTATTTTTTACTTAATTTGGTCTTCTAAAACTCAATATATGTCTCCCAGAAGTTAACACTCAATAACCATTGATTTTGTTTTCAGATTAATTCTAGAGCATTGATCTATGAGTTTATTATTTACCCCACATGCATTGGGTAAAGGTAGCTTGATGGGTTTACATTATATTTTCCACACATAGTAATTTCAATGTGAAGCTCTAAGAAGAATGAAATGTGGATCTTGTGCTAATATTTTAACCACATGCACATGCATATTCGGGACCCCAAAAAATTTAGAACATCTGACATCCAGGATCTCCTAAAATCCATAAATACGTAAAAATCCAAGACCTCCTAAAAATAAAGAAATCCCTAAAAAGTCAAAATCTCACACCTCTGTTTCAAATTACATCTAGGTCAAAGACATATCTGGGTTCCATGAAATCCAAGACCCCCTAAAATTAAAATATTTGGGATCATCCGACATCTAAGATCATCCAGGCCATACAATATTTGARCCCATCTGGGRCATCCAAGCATATTCAGTATGTAATAACCTATCCAATCAACATACCACATCACCTATCTTATCAACATGCCACATCATCTTCCCTATCAGCATGCCACATCATTTTCCATGTGGATCTAGAGGACACATCTTCTTCCATGTCATCTAAACATAACAATAGTAACAAAAAATTTAAGGGCCATAACTTTGTATCCCGAACTTGGAATGATAATATTTTTATACTGTTAGAAATATCTCGATGAATAAAATATGATGGCGGATTTAAAATTAGGAAATTATGACATTGAGTGAAGAAAAACTTTAATAATCTCTAGCCCCTTATTTTTTTATTCCCTTTTTTTGTTCGGACTCCTAGTCGTAATTATTTCCTTTATTTCTTACAAATCTGTAAAAAAGTACAAATGTGATAAAATCATATTTAAGTAACTATAAATTGTTAAAATTCATAATACAAGAAACAAATTAGAAGGGTCCTTATCGTTTTATGAAGAACTCATATCATAATGGGGGGTTGTTGTACATGCTACAACAAGTTATCGTTTCCTTAGAATTGTGTGTTTTGAATAGGTGTTTGGAATGATTAATATGCCATTATTAGGATACAAATTTGACTATAAGAATGAATATATATTATATTTACGCTTGGATGAATGTTGGATCCTTATAATGGGTTGATATGGCATTGGAGAATTATGATGTATCATGTTAAAGGTGTTCATATAAGGATAATTTAGGTTAGGAATTTTCATATAAGGGCGGATATGTTGGCTTGGAAAAATATAATTGAATTTGGGAATTTCTTGGCTAATGTTTGGAGTGTTTTAGGACTTGTTTGATTTGTCCAAGATGGTTGGTTTCAAGATGAAAAGTTTATCTAGGGAATATTTTTTCGAGGTATGGTTTTTCCTTGAGTGGAATTAATGTTTAAAGGGTATCTTTGAGGTGGAAGTTGAGATATAGTGGAAAGGTTCCTTAGAATGGATAACTAAAGGCCTAATCCAATGGAGAAAAAACATTTTGAGCTTAATATTTAGTTGGACAATATGTGCAACATTTTGTAAGATGAAGGGGTAGTCATTTATGGGCCTTTATAAGTAGGAAAAGAAAGTGGCATTAAGGCAGTGACCTCCTTAGAGAGATACGTTTTAGAAGGATATTTTTTTAGGATTATTGGTTGAATTATGACCTTTGGTTTGGGTTAAGTAACCAAGTTAAAGATGATGAGGGGAATAAGTGTTAATCCAAGTAGTAAATTTTAGTTGTTCCAATATTTGGTCTTGTGTTTGAAAAGGGGGTTGGTTAAGATGTTGTCATGATGACCTCATGCAAAACTAAGGCATTGCGAGTATTTGGGTTAGTCACCTTACATGTGAGACAATTAATAATTGTTAAGGTTGGGATGGACAATGATGTAACCAAGCATGCCAATAATGCTAACATAAGGTACTTCTAGGGAGGAGAGGTAAAATAAAAGGGAAGGAACTACTTGAAAACGTAGTTTAGGGAAATGTTAGAGAGGTGGGAGGGGGGCCCTTCCACTCTAGGGAAAAATTAAGAGAGATAACCCTTTCTATGATGGAGGGTATGAGTTAAAATATGAGGGTATACCTTCATTTGAGGAAATAAAGAGTTGACAAGAACTCCCAAGTGGAGTTTATAAAAATGTAGGTTAAAAATATATCCCCAAGAAGGATTGGGTTATTTACCTTCCAAGGAAAAAAGGAGGTTATTGATCTCCAACCAAGAGGATAAAGACCCCGGGGAAGGAAGGAAGGGATCTAAGTTTGGGCTAAAGGACCAACACAATATAAAATACAACTAGTTGATCTAGCAAGACTAGATCCAATAGGTTGGATTCACCCCCTATTTTTTTGGGATGAATAATTGAAAGAAAAGGCAAGGGAAGAGTTAGGTGACTAGTAAGTTAGGGGTTAATATTTGTTAATGAAGCCTAGGAATGCAAGTGATTAATTTTAATATGTTTACTAAGTGTAGAGCCTAAAATACACATTTGGTAACATAGTTTATTCTATAATGTACCCAAATACCCATGTACACTATTAAGGTAGCGGGGTACTTCAAATTTCCTACCATATAGTATTAAAATCTCATGCTCTAATACCATACCCCTCTCTATCCTATTTTTATTGAATTAATGCATGCAATATGATAAGTAGACTTATAAAATATAATTAAATAATTCATAATTACATATACATATTATACATGAAACATGATAGCATTTAAATCCATAATATACACATAATTAATTCAAAATAAAAACATTAAACCATAACACTTGTCTTTCTGGGAAATGAAATACCAACTAGCTGCAAATGTAGGATGTTTCACCAAACCATAAGCTCTATTGCATTTAGTATTTCTACAACAATCCACCCCCAATTTGAGGCTATGAATCCACAAGGATGAACTCTTCTTATATATATCTCTAATCCTCTCACAACCCCTAAGTTCCCAACAATTCATAGTCTAAAAACTCTTATAGAAATTCCAATTACACAAGATCTCTTTCCCATTCATCCTACACAACCCAAGAAATGATATCCCCTTCTCTACTCTATAGTCCCTCAAGCTATCCCACTTCCTTTCTAGGATGCCACACATGATTTCCAATAAATCTCTTTTCTAGGAACTACATGGATTCACATTTATCACTATTCTTGTCAATGGCAACAATTCCCTCCACATAGGGTCATAATGTTTCACATGGGTTCCTTTCCCTAATTTCATTATAGTCATGGTGAATCAATGATAAAAACATTATTCCATTAGAGTGACTAGAAAAATACCAATACTGATGTAAAAGTCTTCATTTCATAATAAAAAGTCATGGAATATATATATGCATGCTCACAAATGACCATGTGGATTCCTAAGAAGCCCACATATATCACCTAAGAAAATTATGCCAAGATTTATATGTCTCGGGATATCATAAATTCAAAGACTTAGTCTTAGAATAAAATAATATGATTTGTATTTGGTCCATTTTGATCCACCTAATCCCCTTTTCTTTCCTCTCTTGTGGAATCATAGCCCCCCATTTTCTTCTCCTTCTCCATCTACAATTGGTGATGTATTTTTATTATTATTGTACAATATTTACATATTACATCACTTGGCCCTCATACATTCATCATATGTAGAAATGTACATTTCTAATATGGGGATATAAACAAGGGTGTTACATTTCCCTCCCCCTAAAGTTTTCACACTCCTTAGTGCACATCACCATTCATATGTACAATAGTTTTTTCATCAAAATTTTCTTCTTCCTTTTTCCCTCAAAATTTTGAAACAGATGTGGGTATTCCTATAGGATCACACATTCCATATCCCATATTGATTATTCAAGGCTCTAGTATGTCCATGGCATTTACTTTCCTTATGGATTTGTTCTAGAGCACCATGTCTTTCCTTTCTAGTCTACGCGTTGGCTATACTTGTAGTCTCTTTTTGGCTCCACCTGAATCAAAGTCCAATCAATGACATGGTTAGGATCATGCAGATATTTTTTTAATAATGACACATTAAATACATTATGAACCTTCATTGAAGTAGGAAATGCAAACATGTATGTAACTGGTCCTATCCTATACAATATTTCAAATGGATCACAAAAAAATTCTACTAGCTTGGTGTAGATTCCCATCTTTAAAGAACTCTTATTTGGCTTCACTTTCAAGAATATAGCCTCCCCAATTTTAATTTATCTTGTTGTCCTACCTTTATCTAAATAAAAAAAATTCCCTTCCTGTGCTACCTTTAAAATATGCTTAATTTAAACCATTTTCTCTTCTATTTACTTGAACAACTTTGGTTTGAGCACTACTCTATCTATTGGATTGTCCCAACTCATTGGAGTATTACATTTCCAACCATATAAATCTTCAAATGGAATCATTTTTAATGAATCCTTATACCCATTTTTATGTGAAAATTGAACCAAATGAAAGTAGTCCTCCCACTTAGAAGGATTAGCCATCACATACATTCTCAACATATCCTCAATAATTTTATTAAATGTCTTTGTCTACCCATATATTTGTGGATGATAGGCTGTAATAAAATTCAAATTTGTGCCAAATCCTCTAAACTGTCCCTTCCAAAAGTTTGAAGTAAACTTTGGATATTTGTTTGACACAACTGGATTAGGTACTCCATGCAACTTGGCAATATTTTCATGTAAATTTATGCAATATTAGTTTCCTTATGACTTACTTTAAATGGAATAAAGTGAGAATTGTTTTGCAATTTATCTACCATTACCATTATTGAATCATGTTTCCTTGATATTTTGGGTAACTTTGTGATAAAATCAATGATCACCACTTCCCATTTCCACTTTGGAATTCACAATGGTTGTAGAAAAATTGTTGGGTGTCTATGCTCAACCTTTACTCTTTGTCATTCCATACACCTAGCTATGTAATCATCCACATCCTTATTCATTCATGGCCAAAAGTATTGGCTCCTTATTTCTACAATAATCTTCTGGTATATAGGATGTCCAACATATGGAACATTATTAATTTCTTTTAATACCAACTTCCTTTATTCACGAGAATTATGAACATACTCTTTATTTTTAAGCATAAGAATTCCATATTATTCTATCTTGTACTCTTTATATGTCTATTGTACATTTTTCCATTGTAGGCCCTTTTTTTACTTGTATGCAGCTTTCATCTGAGATAACAAATTCTAAAATTATGCTCTTTAAATATGATTGTCACATGCTAATGGTTGCAAGATGCATTGCATGTACTCTTGTGCTGAGTGCATCAACAAGTTACCTTGTTATCTTTTCCTTTGATACATTTTAATATCAAAATCATACTCACTTAGAAATTCCATCCATCTTGTTTTCCTTCATTCAAAGTTCATTGTTTGAATAAAAATTTTCGACCATTGTGGTCTATCCTCAATTCAAATTTCTTCCCCATTAAGTAATGTCTCCACATTTTCAATGCATGAACTATGGCTACAAGCTCCAAGTCACGTGTGGCATAATTATTTTTACTTTATTTAAGATTTCTATACTCGTAACAAATCAGATGCCCATTTTGAGTAATAACTCCATGAAGTCCCTCTTTGAATGCATTTGTACATGATACAAAATCTTCATTTGCGTCTACAATATTTAAAATGGGTGCACTAGTAAGTAATTTTTTTAATATATGGAAATTTTCTTCACACTTTGATGTCCATTCAAATTTAATTCCCTTCTTTTGAAAATATGTAATGGGATGAGAAATCCCGAAGAACCCTTCTATGGATATCCTATAGTATTCAAAAATCCCCATGAACGACCTTACCTATGTTATATTCTTTGTTGTTGATCATCTTATAATAGATTCAATCTTCTTTGGATCTATTGAAATTCCTTCCTCTAAAATTATGTTCCCCAAGTAATGTATCTACTTCTATTAAAAACAACACTTCCTCAAGATAACATACAATTGAGGCTCTCTTAGAACCTGTAGTACCAATCTCAAGTTTTGTTCATGCTCTTCCTCTGACTTGGAATAAATAAGTATGTCATATAAGAACACAATGGAAACATTATCTAGGTAATTTCTAAATATGCCATTCATTAAAAAAATAAAGATAATTCGTGCATTTTTCAATTTAAATGGAACCACTACAAATTCATAGTGTCCATACCTGGTTCTAAATTTTTTCTTGTTGATGTCTTCATCCTTTATTCTTACTTGATGGTAGCATGATGTTTTATCTATCTTTTCCCCTCTTAAATAATAAAATAGGTCATAAATTCTTAGTATAGGATATTTGTTCCTCACAGTGACTTTGTTCAACTATCTAAAATCAATACATAGCCTCAAGGTCCCACCTTTATTCTTCACAAAAAGTACAAGTTCTTTCCAAGGTATGACACTTGGGTGTATATACCCTTTCTTTAGTAATCCTTCTAACTTCTTGCAATTCCTTTAATTCTAGTGTTCTCACTCTATATGGATTCTTTGATACTGGCAGAACTCCATGCATTAAATCAATAGAGAATTATATATCTCTCTTTGGTGGTCAACTTAGTCTTTCTTCAAACACATCGGTAAAAAATTTCAAAACCAGAAAGTCCTCAAGACTTGGACCTTCTCTTTTTTTTATCTTCCACATGATTTACATACAATTGGCTTCCTTATCTAAAGCATATATTAATATATAAGGATGACTCATTTGTCTTATAGAAATGGATCTTGGAATTCCTTTTATTGTGCTATACTTTCCTTCTTCATGGAGAAAAGTAAAAGTATTGTTATGGAAATCTAGCATAGCATGGTGCACATCCAACCAATTCATTCTAATGAGGAAATCACATGAGTCGAGTGGTATGATGATTAGGTATGAAACACCATTAATATCTAATAACAACCTTTAAAAATCTCATTAATATTCCTTTTGGTTCCAATATCCAGTTGCACCAACCATGATTTCTCATGCTTACTTTTCTGGTCTACCTATCGATTTTCTAAGGCTGCATATATTCTTGGTATGTTTATTTCCACATATTCCAATGTAGTTGCCTCTTGTATATTATGCACATTTCTCATTTTATCTCCCTTATGAGAAAAATCTCTATATAAGTTCTGTCCTTTACACCCCAACATTTGATTAGTAGCTTTGCCCTTTTTTCCAAGGATTTTTCCAACTTAGATTCACTTTGAGATGGATGAATTTGTTGGTATGTGTTAGGAATTCTATTAAATAAAGGAGGTTTGAATCCCTTCTTACTCTGGTCCATTTTTCCTTCTTTTCACCTTTCCAAGAATTTTGGAAAAATGTTATGTCTTTGCTCTACTCATATAAGTATTAGGCCTTCCTAATGTTCCCTTCTAGAGTCCTAGGTTCATCAAATTGGATCTTGTCTTTGTAAAATAATGGTTGTCACTTAAGAACCTTTATATCTTCACCTTGTCCTCTTTAATAAATCCCACATGCCTCAATAGCTCCAAAAACAACTTCTCATATTCATCCACGGTCATATTTCCCAACTTGATCTCAAAAAAATCCCACATCTTCTTTTCATAGTAGTTCTCATAAATATATTGTTGCAGAAAATAATTCTTGAATTGCTTCCAAGAAATCCTCTTCTCATTAATGTTCTTATGTTTATTTAGATGATCCCACCACATAGAATCCTTTTCTTGTATATGGTATATATCAATAATGGTTTTTAGATTGGATGAGTAGCTATGTAGAGAACTAGAAATATTTCCTTATCCCTAACAACCAAGTTTCAACATTATATCTCCTTTTATCGTCATTGTCAGAAATTGGTCACTTAAGCTTCCTAAGATCTCATTTCAAATTGTTCAATTCATGTGTTGTTGTTTGATTCCTAATAGGGGACACTTTTAGGTTTCTCTTTGATTCTTCAGATGCATATGAATTCTTGCTTCAATAGGTTGGTAAATAATGATGCCTTTGGGTTTTGGTAACACTTCTTGAGTGCCCAAATCTTCTATTAATATCCTTCCTTTCATGAGGTATGTATTCTTCCTCATGTATTGAACCCAATCCATTCTTGTTTTCCTCTACAACTGATTTAAACTTTGTAATAGCTATGTGTTTATCTAATTTTGTTCCTTCTGAGCTCTTAGTAGCCTCTCATTATCGTCTCTATAACTCTACACCTTCATATCCAAAATATTAATGGTTTCTACAATATCCAATGGCTCCATTATGACTATATGTCCATTAGATTTTGTCTCCTCATTTCCCATACTAATATTTGGGTATTTGACTTCCTCTTCATGACTATAAGTTCTTTGTGCATCTTTCATGTCTCCTCTTCAATTATGAGTTTACTTGTCCTAGTTATATTATTAATTCTAAAATAATCATGCATACAAATAATACTATTGGATACACTTCATTTCCATATCTGTAGTATTTCTTTCAAATTCTAGAAATTATGCACATTGCAATTTTTTGTCAATTAAGTCTACATGTCCTTCTTCTGTTTATTTTTTTAAGAATCTAGAAGCACTTATCTATATTCTAAGACAATTCATATTCTCCTCTCAATCATATTTTTTATGACTATAATCATGCTCCAATTTGAGATCAAAGACTAAATTTATAGCTCTCATAAGTCACCATTTTTGCTCTATGTCTACAATTTTCTCACTAGTGCAATCAAGTTTAATTTTTTCCACCTATAGAAGAAAATTTGGCAAGAACTAGGAAAATTTTAAGTTAGGCTTATATAATAATCATGATTGCGAGTACACAAGAAATTTCATATTGATAAATTTATGCTCCTATCAAATTCTGCATCAATCTAGAATTGTCAACTTTGCTTTTTTTACACTTTCTCTAGACTTGGAATTTTTAGCCAAAAACCACTATCTTCCAAACAAAGAAAAAATGGAAGAAATTTGGTACGACAAGTTTGGATTGTCTAGGAGATCAAATGTTGGTTAGTATAATTTTCTTGGATTAATGATCTTGGGTCCCTTTTGGTCCCTTGAAGATTTTAGAAATCCTCAAAAAATCTCTTGGAATAGTGGGTTTTGGCCTATTTTTGTATTTCCACTCCAAAAACTTTGGAATTTGGTCAAATTATCCACTTGGTTTCTTCATGTCTTCTCCCATAACTCATCCTCCAAATTTCACCTTCAATATAAATTCCAATGAGTACCACCCTATTCTTCAAAAACCACTAATCTACAATTTCTGGAGTTTTGGAGAATAATTATCTAGTGACCCTAATTGACACTTTTGTGGGCCTCAACAATGTGGACCTACCCCTGAAATTTCTCTTGAATATGATCTTTACTACTGATGTAATGGCCAAAAAAAATATTTTGGCTCTATTTTTTAAATATATATCTCTTGTTGATGTGGCATGACCTGTGCCTAGTGATGTGGTATAGGGGTATTATGTGTCATCACCTATGTCTTCCATGTCACTTTCCTTACCTCCTTAACTACCATGTCAATCCTTGATGACCTCGTCTTAACTTCCTCTCCTTTATTTTATAAATTTATTGTTAAATTTAATTTGAAGCTAAGGATGAATTTTTTTGTAGGTGAGACTAATTCATAGTCCTCATTTTTATGTATGTATATTATGTGTTCTCACTAGTGGTGGTTATGATCATCCTCATTGTAATCTACTTTAAATATTTTAATAAAAATGTATAATTTTTCAATGAACAACTATATTGGTTTCTATTTTATTTCGTTTAATGTTAATGTAGTGACCAATATGTTGACATCAATATTATTGAAAAATGATATTAACACCATGGGAATCGACTATTGCACTTGAATTTGATATCGAAACTTTCAAGTATGATACACACATTTTGGAATAAAATATTCACACTTTTTGATATGATATGGACACCTTAGGAATTTGATATTCACACTTTTGGAAACATTAGGAATATAATATTCACATGTTTGGATATAATATTTATAGTTTAGGAGTTTTATTTCACACTTTCAAAACCTGGAATTCACACTTTCTAATTTGATATTCACACTTTTGTAGTTTAGATTGAAGATCACAAGATCAAATTGATTGACATGGGTGTTTATGACATTCACAATCTTATCCATATCAAATACTCTGAGGTCTTCATATGACCAAGAGAAAACAAATTTGAAATCTAGCAAGATTTTGGTGAGCTTAGTGATCACATTAAGAAATGATTGTAGACCTCCATAAACCCATTTAACACCTTTTTCAGTTTTGAGGATTGTGGGAATAGTTCCCTACAAATTTATACAAGATTCCTCACTATTAGTAGATTCATAACTGAGAGCATCATGGATGTTAAACGTGAAATACAAAGTGGAAATTTATGGAGATATTTTTTCAATTTTCATTGTAATACTAAAATTTTCTTTCCTCACCTTAGGGTTTATGGGTCGGTCTTTGTAAATTTCCATGTTTTGAAGAAAATGAAAGATTTTTTTCATCAAAATAAAATGCTTTCCAGCATTAAATGTTATCAATTTGAATTGTCTTTACAAAAAAATGATAAACCCTTCCATAAATCAA
The DNA here is from genome assembly GCA_000966675.3 of Picea glauca. Classification (NCBI taxonomy): domain Eukaryota; kingdom Viridiplantae; phylum Streptophyta; class Pinopsida; order Pinales; family Pinaceae; genus Picea; species Picea glauca. The sequence continues at coordinate 65,443 of JZKD02S1038741.1, read as the reverse complement.
CATCTACATTGTAAATAATAGGAATGGGAAAGCATGCAGGACACAGCTTATTA
>JZKD02S1038741.1:27675-65340 GCA_000966675.3 Picea glauca | reverse complement strand
CCAAAACCCTAGACATCCAAAAACCTAACCCTAGAAGGTGAAACACCAAAAGTCATGTGGACCCTATGGGTAAGTTGGTGTAATTTGGTACCTCAACTTCCAAGGGTCGTAACCTTTGCATACGACCTTCGTTTTAGGCACGTGATAGCCTGTTGGAAAGGTATTTCAGAGAACTACACATTTCGTCATCAAACTCTGACTCTGTCTATAGTTTGATTGTGGAGAGCCAAAAAAACAATGTTAGGGCCCTAAAACGGCCCTGGAAGTACAACAAGATGTGCTAACATGAAAACATATAAAATGTGTCAGTTGGATTAGGTGAGAGGCCACTCGTATCCACTTGGAGGATGTGTGGGGCTTCAGACAACCCCAAAAGTGTAGAACCCACAATTACAAAGAAGTACAAAATAACGTGCTAAACAAAACATGGACACGAGGAGCCAATTGGAATAGGTGGGTGGCCACCAATATCCACCTGGATCAATCCTTCCCCCTCAGGAATATGTGGTCTCCCTTGCATTGAGTTTCCCCATCAGGTGAGGAAAATTTTGTTGGATTTGGCCCCAGGTGAGCCACTTGCCTTGGTGTAGGAGTTGCCCTTCCTTGAAAACCCGATAAAGTTGGATCCGCTGTTGACGAGTGCCCTTGACTTGTGTGTCCACTATCTGATCAGTGGGTGCAGTTATGGTTTGGAATTGTCGGTGTTATTTGTTCTGCGCTCTCGAAGGTGTCCAGTAATGGGGGAAAATATGGTTGAAGGAGGTCCACATTAAATACTAGATGCAGACCAAGGAAGGGTGGAGTGTTTATCTCAAAATCATTTCTACCCACATCCTTGGTGATTGTGTAAGGCCCATAATGAAGTGGGTGAAGATTTCGATGGGGGTTGGTGAGACGCTCCTTTTGCAAATGTAAATAGACTTTTTTGCCAACACTAGTGTGGTACCCTGTGTTGATCATGGCACTTCTTGTACTTAGCATTGGATTTCTGTAAAATATCCTAGACTTGTTGGAGGATGTGTTGAATCCTCTCATTGAACATGGTGGCTTTGTTGATCGTAGACTGATCAGTGGAAGAGTCTGTCTGTGCAGTGGCAAGAGGAAGTGAAACATCAATGGGTCCCAAGGGTTGGAATCCCAGAGCCACCTGAAATGGGCTATGGCTGGTGGAAATATGGAGAGACATGTTGTAACTATGTTGGACATATGGGAGACTCTCATCCCATGTACATGGATGCTTAGAATTGTACATGAGCAGGATGTGCACAATCATTCGATTGACGACCTTTGTTTGGCCATCGGTTTGGGGGTGGAAAGCAATGGATTTTGTGAGATTGATGTCCAAAAGAGACCAGAGACTCGACCAAAATGTTCTAAGGAAATTGTTGTCTCGGTCAAATATGATGGTATGCAGTATCCCAAAGTGGACCCACACTCATTCGAAGAAGATCTTAGCAGTATCTACCACTGTGAAATTCTTCTTACAGGCTATGAGGATTGCCATCTTTGAAAACCGATCAATGACCACAAACACATAGTCATTTCCTTGCTTGGTGGATGGCAATCCAAACATGTAATCCATTGAGATGGATTCCCAAGGCTTCTTGGGAATAGGAAGAGGGCATATAATCCTTGCTTCTTGATGGTTGGCTTGGCAATGGCATGAGAAGTGCAAGATATGATATACTTGTTGAATTCATGTCGAAGTTTTGGCCAATAAAAATGTTTGTAAAGAATGACCACAATTTTCTCCATGCCAAAATGTCCTACCACTCGACTGTAGTGGGCTTCCCAAATCATCTTTGCATGCTCGCTTGTAGGAACACAGAGATGGCCCAGGTGGCATAATATTCCATCCTAAATGTGAAAATTAGTGACATTTGCACTTGTACCCAAGATTTGATAGGTGGTAGTGAAGTCCGGATCTTTTTGATAAAGTTGGGGTCACTCAGATGATTCATGTCCACATGAATGGAGCACAGTGGTGAGTGCAACCACAAGAGGCCAACTGAGACAATCAACGACACGATTGGAGATACTTGTCTTATAATTTATGTTGAGATGGAATTTTTGCAGGTAGGTGGAACACTTCTAATGGTGGTCGTTTTGCAATTTCCCTTATGTCTCTATGAACTGTAGAGGCTTGTGATCAGTGTGTATGATCGTCTCTTTCCCCAGAATGTAATGTTTCCATTGACGACATGCTTGTACAATGGAATAAATTTCCTTGTCATAGGTGGGGTATTTTAGGACAGTATTAGAGAGTGTCTCACTATGATATGCCACTGGATGCTCATGTTGAGTGAGAAATACGGCCACAACATAGTCAAATGCATCAGTCTCAATCTCAAATGGCTGTTGCAGATCGCGCAAGGAGAGTACTGGAGATGAGCACAAGCGATGCTTCAGATCATTGAATGATCATTGTTTCTCCTTCCCCCACACTAACTTGGCCCTACCATCACCCTTGGTCACCTAGATGAGGGCCCATGCAATATGTGAGAATCCCAACACGAACTGTCGGTAGAAGTTGGCTAGTCTTAAAAAGCTATGAAGCTCGGTTAGTATGGTCGGGGCTGGCTAGTCATGAATGACTTGGATTTTAGCTGGATCAACATGTACCCCATGCTCATCAAAAATTTATCCCAAGTATTGGACCCTGTTCATTCCAAAAGAGTATTTTTTCAATTTGGCATAAATCTTGTGTTGTTGTAGAGTGCTCAAAACTAGTTGAATATGCCGCATGTGCTCCTCCCACGTTCTGTTGAAGATGAGGATTTCATCCAAATATACTACCACAAAAGATTTCGTGAAGGGTCTCAATACATCATCCATCAAACTCATGAAAGTGGCTGGTGCATTTGTTAAGCCAAAGGGCATGACTAGTCATTCGTAGAGACCTTCTTTAGATTGGAAGGTTGTCTTCCATACATTAGTTGGTTCGTTGGGAACCTGGTGGTAGCCAGAATTCAAGTCAATCTTGCTAAAGAACTTTTTCCCCTTGAGTTGGTCAAGAAGGTCATCAATCTTGGGAATGGGGTAGCAGTTCCTGACTGTGATTTTGTTTAAGGCTATGTAATCAATGTAGAGATGCCAAGTCCCATCCTTCTTCTACACCAGCACAATTGGGCTTCCACAAGGAGAGGAGCTGGGTCTTATATGCCCCTTTTGAAGAAGCTCTTGGATATGACGCTTGATTTTTTCATTCTCCATCAACAATCATCGATAGATTGGTCCATTAGGTAGAGGTGCACCAGGGGTAATATTAATTGGATGCTTGACTTGGCAGTGTGTCAGTACCCCTATAGGTGATGAGAATATGTCTTTTTATTCTTCCATGATTTCGTCCACTTGATTTTGCTACAAAGAGAGGCATTGTGTAGAGGCCACAGATGTGGAGGTGACCTTCTGCTTATTATGAGCACGGATCACAAAGAAGACGAACTTCCCGGTCTGTGAAATGACCTTACTTCATTGCTTAGCAGAGATTAAAGAAATAGTAGTAAGCAGAGATACCTTTGGGATCCTGTACAATTGTCTACCCAAAGTAATAATAACACTGTGGGGTCTAGACTCATACATAACATGATGCTTCCACAAATATGGTTGTCCTAAAGTAACATCACAAACTTCAAGGGGAGCAATATCACATAGTACCTCATCTTTGAAAGGCTTGATGTCGTAAGGAAGATGAAACTGTTGGTTGACACAAAGATCTCTTCCTTGGCGAAGCCAACCGATGATGTAGGGTTATGGGTGCACTGTCGTTGGTAGGTCTAGCCGCTTGAAGACCTCTCCAGAAATCAATTTCTTCTTACTACCGCTATCGACAATGAAATGAAGTGGATCCCCCTTGAACCACATTTGTGAGTGAAAGAGGCATTATCCTTCCTCTGGTTCTTCTAGTTCGCTTGGCCAGAATTTGGTGGTAGTGACAGTGGAACTGGGTTCAACATTGATAATCCACTTCCCTCCTTCAAGATTTGACTCAAAATCATAATCGGTCTCTGACTCAGAAGCCTTCAACTCGGTCACGAGGGACTGCTTGGAGCGACATTATTCGGTGTTGTGCCAAGGAATTTTATGGTACTCACACCATTTTCCCATGTCCTTCTTCGTATTCTCATTTCCCTTCTTGTGTTGTGGCTTGGGATGGTTGTCTTGAGGGAGAACATCTCAACTTGGTCCTTTTCTATGTGGGTTGGAGCTGCCTTTGCCCTGCTTCAGCTATGAGGGGTTTGTAGATCCAAACTCGCGCCTTTTCTTCTTAATTTTTTTCTCAATATTGACAATGTATCTATAAGTTGTGCCCAATGAGGCGATGTCTAGGAAATCCATTTCCATTTGAATGTATCTATGCAAACAATCATGATATTTGAGCACTAGATGACGCTTAGAGTCTTTGATACCCAATTTGGTGCGTAAGGTATGGAAAATATTGGTGAAATCTGGTACTGTCTGGTCCCTTTCTTGACATAGGGTGGTCCATCTGGTGTACTGGTCCTGGTAGTTTCCAATAGGGTAGTATTATTCTTTAATGGCGTCTCGGAAGCAATCCCATGTAGGGGCCACCAAAAACATTGTAGATTCCTTCACGACCCTTTTCTGAGAGTAAGTATCTCACCAGTATTTAACATGGGGAATGACCTTGAGGAGTGCAAAAGTGATATTTTCCCTATCGTAAAAATTGTGGACTGAAAATATCCTTCGAGTAGATTCAACCATTTATCTACAACATCCACATCTATCTAGCCTTCAAATAATGGAATATCAAAATTTCCTGTACCTTGAAGGGGGTTGCATGGCTACTTGATAAATATGCTTCTCCTATGGGCATTCGTCGAAGGATCTGCGTGAAGTTGTCCATCATTTCGTTCCTTTTTCATGCGAGGGATTCCTCGAGCAACATTTTAATAGGATATACTGCTCCATCATATTTCTTTTCGTCCCCCATGGGTTTTTTTCAGACTCGACACAATCGATCTTGTAATGGATCGATTGGTTTGAGTCCCAACTTCTTGTACCCAAATCTTGTCGGGGACATGCACGAAGAAAAATAAATGAAGAGAAAACTACTCTGATACCACATATCCAGATTTAGGAGCGGAACGAACTAATTAATATAATGAATACAATAAACACAAGGATATGAAGAATAACACAAATATCCAGTGAAAAATATCTTCTATTAAATAATGAAGTAGGTTGAAACTGTAAAACTACAAAACTGAAACACTTGCTCGAATGGTTGTAGATGTCTCTGAGAAGAGATGTGGCTGCTACGTGCATCCGTATGAGCATAGTGGATTACAATGAGGCTCCAGAGGCCTTTTTGATATTAATCATGAATGCCAAAACCCTATACATCCAAAAACCTAACCCTAGAAGATGAAACACCAAAAGTCATGTGGGCCCTATGGGTAAGTTGGTGTAATTTGGTACCTTAACTTCCAAGGGTCATAAATTTTTCATACGACCTCTATTTTAGGCACGTTATAGCCCATTCAAAAGGTCTTTAAGAGAACTACACATTCCACCACCAAACTCTGACTACGTTTATAGTTTGACTGTGGCGATCCAAAAAAACAATGTTTAGGGCCCCAAAATGGCCTTGAAAGTACAACAAGATGTATTGACATGAAAACATACACAATAAGCCAGTTGGATTAGGCAAGAGGCCACCCGTATCCACCTAGAGGATGTGTGGGGCTTCAGAAAACCCCAGAAGTGTAGAACCCACAATTACAAAGCAATACAAAAGAACGTGCTGAACAAAAAACGAACACGAGGAGCCAGTTGGAATAGGTGGGTGGCCACCAATATCCACCTGGATCAGTCATGGTCCCAACTAAGGGAATGGATGCTCCTAATTTTTTTTCCTAGTATATATTTTATTAGCCAATCCATCATCTCATTATGATAACCATAACAAATTCATGCACATCACAACATAAAGTAATCACATTTTCCTTTTTCTACAATATTTCACATACATAGAATTTCATTTCTAAAAATCCCGACAAGATCTTATCAAGATAACAAACTCCTTGCTAATCTCATTCCTCATGAGATTTCCTTTAGTAGATGTCCAATTAAATCCTAATCTTACATGCATTATACTTCTTGAGAGATCATTGGACATTCAATATATAGATAGTAGTGTTAGATAAGTTAGTTAAGGCTTGTTAAAGAGCCACTAACATATAAATCCATTTATGTTTTCCAATTTGAATTGTACTCCTATAGTAGGTGACAATTTCACACCTACATTTTGATTTAATAAATATAACCATACTCTTGAAACAATTTAATTAATTCATCTTATATGTGCATCCATGAGTACAAAATATGACTAGCAATGTTTTCCACAAGAACTGTGAAAGCAACATTCATAATATCAACAAATCTATAATATAACTAATGCAAAAGACCACTTTACTGTATTGGATTAGGCCAAAAAGTATCTCGTTCTCCACAATCAAATTCGATCATGTAAACAAATATTTATCATGCAAACTTTATCTAAGTACTTAACCTTCATCCATTTCTACTAATGCTAATGCTTACCATTGAGTCATTTAGTCAAATACTTGCTATACACTATAATTACAACTCTTCAATGGAAAAAAATGAATAAACATTATGTATACAACCATCTATACCCCCCTATAGCCTTGTCGATTAAGTATTCCAACAATTGAACAAGTGACAAGATCAAACATGCATAAGAAGAACATATGCAAAAACATTAATTATGATTACATCTTATTCCCTAAGTATGAGGGGGGAAATACACACTCATAGAGTCATAATTTATTAGGTGTCCAATAAAAAATAAGAGATGCACAATTATTCCCTTTAATACATTGTTCAACCATTCTATCAAACCCTTAGTAAGCAAAGTTGTAGTAACAATCATTAGTATGTTGGATTGGAGAGAGTATGAGCACGTAGGGGGGTGCCAATGCCAGTCTATAAGACTAAACCATTATGGATTCTCTTCATGATTATGGGCTCTTGAATTTTTTCAGGTGTCCAAACATGTGAAGCTAGAACAAGTTACTGTAGAGAATGATAGGGTATTGGGATCCTAATCAAGATGCTTTTATGATAGATAATGAACCATTGAGACTACAAGTCGAGGACATATAATTCTTCATAGGACTATCATGATGAGGTGAGTTAGTAGTCCTAAAGGGAGGCGGAAGTGGGGGAGCTACTAGTATTATCATTGATTACATCCATATCTGTTGTGAAACATGCACATAGAAGGTCAACAACTAGGTGTTCATAGCTACAATCCTTGATTTACATCATAAGACCATCATGTTTACTATAACTTGGATGATAAGAACTTCAACACTACATCTAGCCTCATGTGAACTAGTGCATTATGGCATAGAATGCCTTGGGCCTGTAGTACTCGAGTCTCCATGTCAATATGACAACCCAACTGATAACTTCAATGATGATAGCTTGAAGGACATGTAGATAAAAGTCCTTTGGATATGGGAGTATTTTATTCCCTTTCTTTTTACAGAAACTCCTAGCTTTATGCCCATGCATATTTGTACCTCTAAATGGGTTGAAAGGGCCCAAGATCACAAGATAAATAGATCTAAGTAAAAATAGGGTCATTTGTAAATAATTCTAAAGAAGCATAAGGTTGCGTACATGGTAGACATTATTCAACTAAAACACCACCAATTAAGAATCTAAGTTGAATATCATATATTGTATACCAATTGCAATGGATTCAATAATAAATTCAATAACTACACCATACTCGATAACATTATTTGTTACATGGCCAAGGAAATTTCCTCTTGATTTCACAAACTGAAAAACCACCTAAGCCATGGAAGCAAGTTCCTAGGTGAATATGTTTTGTGGAGGACTTAGTTGTTTGAAGTCCACATCTCATATATGTTTTAATTATTCTTTATAGCTATATCGATTGGAGATATTTAATTCGTTGTTCTGTACATAGAAAAAAGGGAATACAAAGATAGTTTATTTTATTACATAATTTTTAATTAAAAAATATTTTTTTTTAAATTATATTTTTTAAATATATTAAAAAATCAAAATAAAATTATAAATTATTCCAAAATGTAGAAACAATTTAATATTTAATATTTATTCACTAAATATTTCTACAAATAAGAATTAATTGTCAAAAACCAAAATCAAATTTATAATTTTATTTATATTACCATTAGTAAACTTCAAAATACACCCATTACATCAATTTCTTTGAAGTCATATGGAAAATCACCTTTGTATTAACCATTATTCGTTGATTCAATAGACGATGTACTCCTTTCCATATCCTTACYGATATTTAAGGATTTCCATATTGCCAATGACATTTAAATATTCATTATTATATCTATTTATATTTAAATATATAATGAATTTTAGCAATTTTATCCACCACAATATAATACACGTAATTTAATTCAATTGGACATTACAATGATTGTATTTCAATTGGGCATTACTCTAATTCACTTTGATACCATGAGACTTTGATACCATGCATAATAATATTTACTTAATATAAATTTATATTTATATTTAATTTTATATTATATTTGTTTTAATTAATTAATATTATTTATTTTTTCTTTAAATATAATTAATTAATAATATCAAAAAATAATAACTAAAAAAGTAGATTTATAAAAATTATTATTTTTTTTATCATAATAATTTTTTAGTAAATTTAATGTTTTAAAATTATCATAAAGAGAAATTTTCATTATATTTCAGAATATGTAAATTATAAAAAAATAATCCTAATATTTAAATAAAGTTTAAATTGTTTTTAAATAATTAGTGATATATGTAAGTTAGAAGTTTAATTAAAAGTTATTTCTTTAATTTTAAGTATAAATTATATTGTTATTCTAATAATGTAAAAAAATGTTATTGAAATGAGAATGGTTAATATTCATTTTTATAGGTTGTTTTATAATTTTAAATAGATATTTTTCAATAAATGTAAATTTAAATTTAAAAAAATAATTCTTAATCCTTTTTAAATATAATTATTCTTACATCCCAAATATTAAGAATAAATTGGAATTATTTAATTTATAAAATTGCATACAGTTTATCCTTATTTTCAATGGTACTTCATCTTTAACCATTTCTACAACATTCATTCTCCAACTATTATATGGGTAAGTGAATATTCAATATAAAGTTCCATTTATTGAAATATATTTGAAATTTTATGGAAACAATGCAAGTTTTTATTTTTATTTTTTTCTTTAGTGATAATTGTTTGATATTTGTTTAGGATGTAAGTGCATGAGGGGTGATTTATAGTTTTAGGGGGACAATAGTTCATACCTATGGATTTTTGGAACAATGACCAACAACAATGGAAAAACATATTTTTTATTTCAAGAGTTCATACTAGAAACCTCTCAGCAAGTCAACGAATTAATAGTTTTGGGAGACTCCAACCTAATTATAAAACATATGATCTAGAACACCACCCCTTCAGACATACATCTAGCCTCCATTTTAGGAAGGATTCAACATATCTGTAAAATGTTTGATGCATTAAAATGGTTTCACATTTTGTGAGAGAATAATGCAGTGGTCGATCAAAAAGCCAATTTAGCCATTAGGAAAAATGGGGTGGGGGGTGGGGGGGGGGGTTTCTATATATTAACAATCAAAGGTATGAATATCTGATACCTTGGTTCACATAAACCATCATGTTGGAAACCAACACAATGCTTGGATAATGGAGCACATGCACCAAGGATAGGGAGGATTAGACTTGTAATGTACTCGAGCCTCCAACCTAGGTCACATCACTGCAAATTTTGTCTTTCTCCATACTAAATTTTTTAAATTATTTTAACCTTTTTAATTCTTGGATACCATAACTATTTATGCCCAACAAGGATATGATACCGTTCTATAAAAGTATTCCCTAGATATGATACAATTCTGTAGGCTAATAAAATGCAGTCACAGACAAGACCATATAACCTCATAAATATAATGTGCATCTTATCCATTAAAATTACAATAGAAATTAAACACATAACACATGTTATACACATAAATAAAAGAACATATATCATGCAACTTATATTTTATAAAAGCACCAATTGGATACAAACCTCAGACGTTCCACCCAACCATAGACACTTCTGTTTGAGTACTCTCAACAACATGTCACCATTGATCCAAGGCTATGAATCCACCGGGGAAAATAAGCACTCGCTAGGCCAACTAAGGTCTCACAGTTGCACAATAAAAGGCTAGGATGAGGTAACAAACTCTAGCACAGTTCCAACCTACAACCTCTCATTCCCCACATTGTAAACAACCAGAAATTAGGAATATATTATTATATTCCTTGGCTTAATCCCCCTTGACTTATCCCCTTGTCATAATTCTAGGTTATATTTCATGAAATATACCCTAAGTTCCAAAAAGGTGGGATGAATTCCCAAACGAGGGGAAAGGGGTTCTTTATGTGCCACATGTCAAGTTTAAACCATGCATACATAAAATTTGGACTTAGCAAGAAATTCCATTCCATTCCATCATTCCATGCTTATGGTTACCATTTGCATGGGTGTGTGAGCTAGAGAAGCTAATGTGACCTTGTTACCCAGTGAACCTAAGAGTCCTAGGTGGATTTGGGTGAACAATTCTCTTTGGGTTGCACAGGGAAAGGTTGGATCCGTAGAGGGAGAATAGTATGGGATAGGTTTTCTTGAGTGTGAGACCTGGAGGGTGCCTAGAGACTCCATTATAGAATTTGATGTTCTTGGAGTCACAAAGCTCCGATAATTCTTGGCCATCCTTTGTTGAATCCCTAGAAGGGAAGTGGGACAATTCGAGGGACTATATTGTAGACAAGGGGGTACATTTCCTTGGGTTGTGTAGGCTATGGGGAATGAGAGGCTCTAGGTTGGAATTGTGTTGGATTTTGGTACCTTGTCACAGCCTTTGATTGTGTGACTGTGAGACCTTTATTTGCCTATTGATAGTTCCTTTGCCTTGGTGGATTCATATCCTTAGCTCGGGGGTGACCTACTATTGAGATTACTAGAACAATAATGTCTATGGATGGGTGGAATTTTTGAGGTCTGTATCTAGTTGGTGTTTTTATAAAAGATAAGTGTCATACTATATTATCTTTTATTTCTATGTATACTGTGTGTTAAATGCGTTTAATTTTTGTTGTAATTTTAATGGATAAGATGCACATTATATTTATGAATGTTATATGGTCTTATCTTTGACTGCATGTTATTAGCCTGCATAATTGTATAATATACAAGGCATACTTTTATAGAAAGGTATCAGATCCATATTGGGTACAAATAATTATGGTATTAGAGGATTAATGAGTGATGTTAAAAGAATTTAAAAAATTAAGTATGGACAAAGTCATAATTTGTATTGATGTGGCCTAGGCTAGAGGCCTGGGTACATTACAAGACTAGGCCACCCCTGATGATATAGCTTCAGTCTCAAAATTGAAATCATCATGGGGATGTTACTTTATCAAAATGAACAACTAGACACTTTGGAGGCAATGGTTAAGGAGTTGAGTAGGCAATAGGGTTTAGCCTCAACAAGGAAACAAGAACTCTATCCTTCAACCTCGTCATCCATAGGACCACCTTGAACCCAATTAAAATTAGCCCCATTTTATTAGGTCATATTGCAATAGAAGAATCTACACCTTTCCATTGGAATCAAAGAGAGAAAGGATGGGAAAAACATGGTTTTGGAAATAACCCTTCATCTCTAAATTTTTAGAAAATCTTATTATTTTTAGTTTATATTCATAATATCATAAGTTTATCTTTGTTGAACTTTGTTGCAAGTTTTGTCTGATCCTATACTTAGTTAAACTAGAGGAATCCATTAACCACTCTAAACAATAACACTATGGCAGACAAAACTAGTTTTGTACATATCTGATGTAAGCCTKGGCCTCAACCTCTTTTTATAATAAWTTTTTTTTTCACTATGTGTTTAAAAAAAATATATAATTGTTTGATTTTTTTTTTTAGAAAAATGAATAATAATAACAATAATAGTTTTATGTGTTTAAAAAAGGAAATATAATTGTTTGATTTTTTTTCTTAAAAAAATGCAAAATAATAATAATAATAATTTTAAAAGGTAATGAAAGTTTATAAATATTTAATAAATACAATATTATAAATATTTAATATATAATATTTTCCCAAAGATTATGCATTAAAGATTGATATTACAATATTTCAATTTATTAATAATGATACAATTTCTTATTGTTGGGCATATTTAGGATGTCACTCAAATTTTTTATATCGTTTCACTATCTCAAATTACAATCTAATAAATGTATTAAAGATATAAAGTTTAACATATGATAAGTGGAAGAAAAAATAAAAAAAGAATGTACCTTAAAATATTAACTTTAATCTAGAGCTTACACTAACCTTCTCCTGCAGTAAAACTTAGCTTTTCTCTTGGCCTCCATCCATGGCTTCAGCCTCTGAAAGGGGTAGATCCCCCACCCTTGGTATCTAAACCTTATGTTCCCTTTTCTCCTCCCTCCCTAAGGTTTAGAAGACCATGTGTCCTAGATTTGTTAAACAAATTGATGAGATACCAAAGGCTCCAATTCACGCCTCGTCCTCTTGTAACCTAATGATTTAGTTCATTTAAAGTTGTATCATAGGCTAGTTCATAGGAATTTGGTCATTAGTGTGTGCTATGGCCCTATGGGTTGATATAAATTGGAAACCTTTGATCAAGAGCCAACTTTCTCATGCATTCTATGATATGATTTTTTTTGCATTTCCATTTGAAGAGAAGGAGGATAGAGATTTGATATTTCACAGTGGTCCATATTTCAGGGTATTAAAAGGTGTGTGTATTAATTGATGGAATCCATAATTGTATCCCTAAAATGATGTTCCCTCAATAGTTCCAGTGTGGGTTCGACTATTGTACCTACTCCTGCACTGTTGGAATGATGAAACTATCCACAACATTGGAAACTCTCTTGGTAAATATATAGATTGGACATAACCTAAGGATGGTATGAAAGAACATGATTGTATATGTTTGGAGGTTGATAATGCAGAGGTAATTGGGATGCAACACACACACAATTATAGCACACACCCTTCTACAAAATTTACAACGAAAAAATAAAACATAAATACTTTTTCCAAAGAATGAGGAATCCACTAGAAACTAAAACATTCAAAAACCCACAAATTTCAATACCATTACTTTATTAATTCAATGGAGAGAACACATTTATATATTACATCAAGCCTTATCTAAAAACACCACCAATAATTGATACCTACATGGTTAAAAACCACTACAAAATCATCCAGAGGGTAATGGTATGCAACACGTATGGGCTGAAATTTTGTTTCGCCCTTCCTACATGCTCACCCAACCTAGAATCTTTTTCTCCAGTCCACCTTCTACGATTTCCTTTCTTCATGGTTCATGGAAACTCTTCAAAATCGCGCTCCATTTCTTTTTAAAACTCCTCCTCAACTATGAAACAATTTTCCTTCCATTTAAGAATGAGTTGTTACTCAAACTATCTCTATGTCTTTCGTATTGCTTCAACTTCTTTTTGGCCTTGGGTCAATTTTTTTCCTCTGTGACTCATCCTAAATGCATACCAGCATGGAAAAATCAAATGTGTATGACCACAATGTCGCAAATAAAGAAATATTGTGACACTTGAAAAAATTCATTATGTGCATGTGTTTCAGCATGAGTTTTAGCATGTGTTTCAACATAGCAAGAGTAGCTGCAGGAATAATCAACAGTTCTAATTTACAACAAAATGACTAAATAAAATGAACCACTAACAAAGTCCTTATTCAACTTATTTCCTATTTTCAGAATGGAAATATTTTTGGGTGATGAGGATTGCCCGAGCCCAAGGATGCTCCTGCATCAGACACCACTGGTAAGAAAAGCATGAGCTCCAACTCATGTGTAGATAACTGCTAAAGTGAAGAGTTCTTCACACATGCTAACTGATATTTAGTTACCCACGATGCATCTTTTGCTCCTTGATTATTCCACTTGATCAAATATTCCATGTACTCCTTCCGACAAGTTTTCTTACGAATTCTGGTAGCAAGAATTTATTCAATCTTCTCCTCAAACTTAATTGGTAGATGTAGTTCCCATTAGTTGAGGGTACCTTCATATTCCCTTATGTACTCTTCATGAAACTCATATAGGTCAACAACATTGAATGTAGGAGATATGTCAAATTTCTCTGGAAGTTCCAACTAATAAGAATTATCAGAGGTCTTTTTCAGAATTTGGCATGGACCTATCTTCTTGTACTTGAGTTTATTATATGTTCCTCGAGTAAATCTCTCCTTCCTCAAGTGAGCCATGATCAACTCACCCTATTGGAATACCTTCTATCTTCTATGTTGATCTACTCTTTGATTATAATGGTAATTGTTGGTTTGCAATTTATTCTTTACATGTTCTTGTAATTCATGCATACTGTCCGTAAAATCATTCACATCAACACTCTTCTTACCTTCCAAATCCAACAATGCAACCAAATCTACCACACCTTTGGCGATCATCCATAAAATCTTTGAAATGCACTCTTTCCCATAGATCTATTCACCGAATCATTATATGTGAATTCAACTTGGGCTAATGACAAATCCCATTGAGTATGACTCTCTCCACTTAAAATTCTCAACAAATTTCCTAGACTCTTATTCACTACTTCTGTCTGACTGTCTATTTGAGGATGATATGCTAAATTGTAAAAAACATATGAGCCTAAATTTTTCCAGAGTGTCCTCCAGAAATGCCCAAGAAATCTGGTACCATGATTTGAAGTAATACTCCATGGAAATCCATGCAATCTGACCACTTCTTTGAAAAAAAATGCATCTACTTCACTAGCATCACTAGTCTTCTTACACGCTATGAAGTGTGCCATTTTTGAAAATCCATCCACCACTACCATTGTTGAATCACGCCTTCTTCGAGTCATAGGAAATCTTAAGAAAAAATCCATATTGATATCCTCCCAAGGTCCTTTGGATAGTGACAATGGAGTATAGAGTCTCGTGTTCTGACTTTTTCCTTTGGCTAGTTGGCGGATCCTGCAACCTTCAACAAAATTTCAAACATCCTTTTTAAATATGGGATAAAATTACCTCTCCTTTACCAAGGATGCAATTTTATCAATGCCAAAATATCCTCCTAAATCACCACTATGAAATTCTTTAATGTGATTCAACTGTATGGAACTTCTGGGAATACACAACTATTGATTTTTAAACAAAAACGCCTCCTGGATATGGTAGTCCATATATGGTGTTATGTCTAAACTCCAAGGCTCCTTACATGCCTTCCAAGATTTTGATAAATCTTCATCTTCTTCATACAATGTCTTTAGACAGTTCATGCTTACCACTTTTATCGACATCGTATTGAGTAACACTATCCTCTGACTTAATGCATCAAATACCTTATTGGACTTCCCAGACCTGTGTTTCAACACAAAATAATAACTTTGAAAAATTCTACCCATTTAATATGATTTTGATTCAACTTACCTTGGTTGTTAATGTACTACAAAGTTTTTGATCCGTGAACAAGATAACATCCTTTAGCAGTAGATAATGTCGCCATTTCTTCAAAACTTGCAGAATAACATAAAATTCCTGATCATAAACAAAATACTTCTTTCTAGAATCGTTCAAATTCTCACTGAAAATGCAATTGGTCTACCTTCTTGAGTTAGAACTAATCCAATTATTGTTCCACTAGCGTCACAATCAACCTAAAACAATTTATTAAAATATGGTAATGCTAATATTGGTTGTGTTGTTACTCTCTTCTTCATTTCTTCCAATGACTTCTCTGTTGCTGCAGTCCACTGAAACACTCCCTTCTTCATACATTCTGTAAGAGGTGCACATATTTGGCTAAAGTTCCTAATGAGTTTCTGGTAAAAGCCCGTTAATCCATGGAAACTCTTCACATTGAATGTGCATCTTGGTGTTTTCCATTCAAGGATAGCCTTCACCTTCTTAGGATCCATTTTCAGTCCTTCCTTTGAAACCACAAAACCAAGGTACACTAACTCTTGCTGCATGAATGTACACTTCTTCAGGTTTATCATTAGTTTCTCTTCTTTCAAGCGTCGTAAAAATACTCTCACATTCTCAACATTCTCTATTCCGTTCTTTCTAAAAATCAATATATCATCCAAATATACAACCACAAAATTACCCAAAAATGGCTTCAAGACTTCGTTCATCAATCTCATGAACGTGTTGTGTGCATTAGTTAACCCGAACGACATCACTAACCATTCAAATAGTCCATATTTTTTCTTGAATGTTGTCTTCCATTCGTCACCTTCTTTGATCTGAATATGGTGATAACCACTCTTCAAATCAATTTTTGAAAAATATCCTGAACCAATCAGGAAAACCATAAGGTCATCCATTTTGGGAGATGGAAACCGATACTTGATAGTGATCTTTTTTATAGCACACAAATCAATACACATTCACCATTCACTTGCTTTCTTTGGAGTCAACACTGCTGGTGTTGCACATAGACTCAAACTCTCATGAATTAACCCTCGATCAAGCAATTACTGCACTTGTTGATTCACTTCTTCACTCTCTGCTGGAGGCATCCTATAAGGTGATTTATTAGGTAAACTTGATCCAGGAATTAAATCAATTTGATGAGAAATAATTCTCACTGGAGGCAATCCTTTTGGAATATCATTAGCAATAATCTCCTTAAATTCATCTAGCAATGACTTTATTCCTGTAGGTACATCATTTGGATCCTCTACACTTTTCACTTCTTTCGGAATCACTACTAATAGAATGTTGATTTTCTTTCTTCCTGTAAGAATTTCTTAGCAGAACATAGCATGATCCTACTTCTACTCGTGTTTATATCAACACAATTTCTTGTTGCTGCTATTGTATCCTCCAGCATTGGTGCTAATTTATATCATTATCCATCTTTCTTGAATTCATATGTTTTTTCCTTACCATCATGGTGAACTTGTCGATCAAACAACCATGGTCTTCCCAACAATATGTGACACACATCCATCTCAATCACATCACATAACACCTTCTCCTCAAAACTCCCTATTTGAAAATTCAAAAAACATTGTTTAATCACAGTCACCTGATATCCCTTATTTAGCCAAGAAACATGGTAAGGGTTTAGATGGTTCAAACTTGTCAAGTTCAGTTTGCTCATGACTTTAGTGGATACCAAATTTTCTGTACTTCCTCCATCTATAATCATGTTACAACATTTTACTTGAACCTTACATTTTTTTTTTTAAACTTTCTTTCGTTGTTCTGGTTACTTTGCCTCTTTTTGTTCAGATTTAAGAAACACTATTCGGAACAAAAAATTATCACCTTGTTCTTTCTCAAGAACAATCACATTTTCTCCAACTATTGAAGCTTTGTCATCCTGTGTGAATTTTTCCTATGCTTCACCTCTTCTCCTTGAATTTTTCCTTTTTGGACATTCAAACTTCTTGTGTCCCTCTACACCACAATGAAAAAAAGTGATTACATATCTGCCCTTTCCTCTTCTGAATCCTATGCCTCTACCAGCTCCATTTCCTCCTCTTCCACCTTGACCATTGGTATATTCTTCTTCCTTTTCATTGACTTTAGCAGTCCTTGCTTTACCTCATCCTTTAAAACCTCTTCTTCTACCTCTAAGCTATTTTTTGGTTTCAATATTTTCTTCTATCTTCATGGAAACTTGATAAGCTTCATCAACAGTGTAGAAATAGTGTGTGCTCATTTCATCCCGAATTAAATACTTTATCCCATTTACATACCTTGAAACTCGTTGGAATTCTAGTTCTTTGAGGCATACTCTAAGTGACAACCTAAATAACTCTTCAGTGTATTTGCGGACATATGTCTCCCTTTGTCTGAGCTTCTGAACTTGTTGGAACAATTTTAGCTAGTAATCGATAGGAAGGAATTTATATTTAACCTTGATAACCATATTCTTCCAAGTTATGATTTTCTCCAGTTGATTATTCACTCTATCCTTTTGCAACATATCCCACCATAGTGTTGCATGGCCTTTCAGTTTTGTAACAACAAATCTTACCCAATTTGGATCCTGAACATTTGCATGCTCGAAGTATCTTTCAAGTTCTCCAATCCATTCAATGAGAATATCATCTCTCATACTACCATCATAACAAGAAACCTCAACCTTTGCACTACCCCTGTTACTCAAATATGAAATCAATCTAGTTGCTGGGTCTCTTTCATCATTGTCCCGTTCATCTTCGATTTCTTCTTCTATCTATAAGTATACTTCATCATCTCCATTCCTAAAATTTTCCAATTCCTCTATTCTTCTTCTCAAATTTTCCAATTCTCAATTTCCTGCACCTCCCCTTCCTCCTCCTCTCCTTCACAGTGACATTCCATCAAGTTGTAGGTGTCTCACCAACATCCATATACCTCACATGGTTCTATAACTCAAATTGACTTCCAACACTCTTGTTGAGAAACCACCATGAACAGGTATTATGTACTCTATCTCAGAGAAGCATATTAGATGCTAATCCCAAAGAATAACTGAGCTATGATACCACATAATGCAGAGTTAAATGGTATGGAACACACACATAATTAAAACTAAAACACTCGAAAACCTACGAATTTCAATACCATTCATTTATTAATTCAATGCAGAGATTTTTTTTTTATATTACATCGATCCTGAACTAAAAAGACTGCCATGAATTGCTTCTTGCATGGATAAAAAAAATACGAAATCATCCCGAGGGTAATGGTCTGCATGTATGGGCTGAGATTTTGTTTCGCCCTTCCCGCGTGCTCACCCAAATTGGAATCTTTCTCTCCATTCCACCTTCTACGATTTCCTTGATTCGTGGTTCACCAACCCTCTTCAAAATCATGCTCCATTTCTTTTTAAAACTCCTCCTTGGCTCTAAAAGGATTTTCCTTCCCTCCAAGAATGAGTTGTTACTCAAATCATCTCTCTGTCTTCTGGATTGCTTCAACTTCCTTTTGGCCTCGGGTCATTTTTTTCCTCTGGGAATCGTCATGAATGCATACCATCATGGAAAAATCAAATGTGTACGACCAAAGTGTTGCAAATAAAGAAATATCATGACACTTGTAAAAATTCATTATGTACATGTGTTTCAGCATGAGTTTCAACATAACAAGATTAGCTACAGGAGTAATCAACAGTTCGAATTTACAACAAAATTAATAAATAAAATGGCCCACCAACACAATTATTATTCGACTTATTTCCTATTTTCAGAATGGAAATATTTTTGGGTGATGTGGATTTCCCAAGCCCAAGGATGCTCCTGCATCAATTGACCTCAAAAAGGGTCTCCCTGAAGCAATCCATCTAAGTTTGGACAACTGCCCGTACCTCTGAAAATTTTATTATGAATAAATCCCCTTCAAATGTAAGGAATGCCATGAATATGGACATTTCACTAAAACTTTTTCGAAGGAAACTTAGGATTCAACACCCACCAAGGGTCAAGAACAATGGAAACATCCCAAGACAAGGAGGCAAGGTGTGAAATAGACTCAATATCCCAACCAAGAAATAAATTATCCCCAAAAATCTCCACCCAACCCCAACCCCTCTGTCCACCCCCATTCTAGGGAGAATCCAAAGAATAAATTCCCATAGATTATCCAGAATCGATACAATTCCCTGTTGAAAACAAATGAATAACCCCCCCTCAAGCAAAAGGAAGTCTCCACTTCCACTCTCACTAGTGATTCTGCTAATCTCAATGATGAGTATTTCCTAGGTGAATTCCCTTCCCTTGAAACAACCATTCCTTTCCACTCCATTTTTGAAGAACCTCCTCCCATAAAACCTAGTCATGGTTTTGAAATATCCACCATCCAAAAATAAGGTGAACTTCCAGATATATCTAAGGAAGAATAAGACAAACAGACAACAAAAATCACCCCACCCAAAAAACCAGGGAGAAAATTAGACAAGCATAAGAGGGATATGACAATCAATAAAGAAAGAGACCTAGGCATTCAAGCACTTTGGATGAAGTCCTTATTAAGGACCCAAGACGCTCCATAATTAGGGTAATTCCTTTGCTCTAAAAGGGGGAAAGCCCAAACCAACAGGTAAATGATTAAATTTATTTCCTGGAATTACAAAGGGCTAGGGAGTGAATGTAAAATAACTCTAGTTAGAGATTTAGTCATAGGAGAGAACCCCATGTACTCATGCTCCAGGAAACAAAAATGAAGGATTCAAATATCCTTCAAGAAAGTCTATTTATTTGGTGTTCTAGTTCCATAATAGCAAAAAGATTGAGAGGTGCTTCAGGAGGCCTATATACTCTATGGAACTCTCGAATATTCAAATTTGAATTTTCTCATGTCACTCAACACTAGATACTGGCAATATTAATCCACCTTTATTTAGGAAAATTTCTTTATTTAGTTAATGTTTACATACCAAATATTTTTAGAGATAAAACAACCTATTGGAGCACTTTAATGGGGCTCCTAGGTCAGAAGCTATTGTTATATATTGGCTATATATTTTAACACCATTCTCTCCCAAAAAGAGAAGAAAGGCATAGTCTTGTTCATGACCATTCCAGAGAACACATGGAGGATTTAATAGCTTCCTTAAACATGATTGACATAAAACCCTCTAAGGGATTCTTAAGTTCGAAAAACAAACATCTTGGTCCTAGTAATATTGCTACTAGATTGGACCTTTTTTTTTATCAATTGCTCCTTCCTTGAAGCCTTCTTTTCACTCTCCTCTTTCATCCTCCCTTAGGTTGGCTCTAATCATAATATAATTTCTCTTTCTCTTTCTCCCCCTTAAAAACTTGGCCCCATTCCCTTCTTCTTAAACCCCCTTTGGCTACAAGATCCTTCCCTCTTTAACATTGTTTCCTAGTCTTGGTGCTAACAGATATATGTCTCCTTGGTCCATATTTAGGAGAAGAAATTAAGAAACACTAATTTCTCACTCTAATATTGGGAAAAAATTCACTATAATCCTTCAGAGTCCCAACTCAAAGATTTGATGGATCAATTAGAAGAAAACAATAAATTTTTGAAACTCAATAGTCTCCCAGATCCTGATAGGTAAGCAAAAGGATACCTTCAAAAAATATCAAAATGACCTACATTCAAAGCAAGAAAGACAGAGGATAAAATAAAGAAGTTTCTATCTCAAAGATGGAGAAAAAAAAAACCAAGTACTTACATAGGTAATATGAAGAAAGACTATGTGAATTTTTTTTTGAAGAAATTAAAAATTTGGATGGGAAGGTTGTCACCTCATTTGATCAAATTAAAGAAGAAACTTATCAACACTTAGAAGGGATCTACACTGAAGAGGGATGGGTGGATCAAATGGATAGTCAAAATATGTTATAAAATTTCCTATCTTTAATCAAACAAGAGGACAATGATCTCTTAAACCAACCCATCACAGAAGAACAAATTTAGCTMGTTGTTTTCCAAATTTCTYCGGACAAGACCCTTGGTCCTGATGGMTTTTTCCCCATTTTTACAAAAATCTTTGGCACATCATTAATTTTGATCTAGTCAGAATGATACAATATTTCTATCGCTCTTTCAAGATGAGAAAAAKTACTAACTTGAATTTCGTAGCCATTATCCCAAAGGAAGTGAACCCCTCCTCCTTTTCTAGGTTTATACATGTATCCTAGTGCAATGTCTCTTACAAGATCATCTCCAAAATGATTKTTAATCAGTTAAAACCTTTTCTCCCCAAAATTATCTCTCAAAATAAAGGTGGTTTTATTGAGAAGTGATAGAATGTCGACAAAATAATCTTGATGCAATAGGATATTCATTCTAGTAAATACAAGGGATAAAAATGGATTATCATTAAGATTAACATGGATAACTCCTTTGACAGAGTAAGGAACAATTTTCTATATGTCATTTTGAGAAAATTTGTGTTCGGATATATCTTCATCAACTAGATTTCTTCTTGCATTGGGAGCCCATGGATTTATCTATTAGTGAGTGGTAGACCCACAATCTTCTTCAAAGTCACTTAAGGTTTGAAGAAAGGATACCGTCCCTCCCCCATCCTCTATATCTTACTAGAAAAAGTGTTGAGTAGAAGACTAGACAAGTAAAGAAGAATGGAAAACATTCTAGGCATCAAAATCATTCGTGGGTACAAGAGAATTAATCACTCCAAATTTGTCGATGATACCCTCTTAATAGGAGGATCCTCCACCATTATATCCAAAATACTCAAATAGGCATTGGACACATTTAAAATGGCCTTTATAGGTCTAATAAACAATGCTAAATGTCAACTTTATGCCTGGAACATGAGTAAAATATATCTTGAAGCTATTGTCAGGATTCTCCAATACACTTACGAAGACAAATGGCACTCTTTTAAATATCTATGGATTCCCCTTTGTCTCCATTCTCTCCCATCCTCGGCATGGCATCACATCCTAGATAATCTTAAGTCAAATTTATTTAGTGGGGAACCCAATGGATCAATATTGTTTCCTATATAATTCGTGAAATCAATGATTTCATCCCTCCCCATCTTCCAGTTTTCATCTCTCCTCACCCTTTCCAATATCAAATATTCTATTTCTTACGAGATTCACTATTTTTTTGTGGCACGGTGGAAAGACCAACCTCAAATGATTTCATATGGTGAACTAGAATATAGTCCAGGCCCCTAAGCTCCATGGTGTCCTTTAAATAATAGACCCTGCATTCTTCAACTCAGCCTTGGGAGAAATTTGTTTATGGAGAATCATCACTGGGAAAAAATAATGAAGGGAAAAAAATTATTCTCTTCAAATATCTTCTTGGTCCAAGACTTTGATGCTTGGATAGTGACCCTCCCATTTTGCAGGGCTCTCAAATTTTGTGGCTCCTCAAAGCCTCAATCATTCTCTTGTAGATCCATATGAATTGGATCCATAGTAATGAGAAACTTATCAATATGTGGTTTGATAGCATCATGGAAAATCCTCCTCTTCTTCAAAATCAATCTCTTTTTCCATTGAAATTATGGTTTTCGAAATAAGGAAAATCCACCTTGCATGAAATTTCCTTTTGTGATCGGTCATCTAGTCACTCAACTGGTTGGTCTCTTGGTGTTGTTCCAGGTTTAATTCTTGATCAAGTTATCTCTTTGTTTCTCCTCCTCCAGAGTTGTTTCCCTCAACATTTTTCATTCAAAGACTCTAGTCGCTAGGAATCAAAAGACTACACTGTTTGGAAAGGTTATGAATTCCTCATTGCAAACTCAGGCCTCCCACCCATAGCTACTTAGGAGAATTCTATATGGAATCTGGATGGATTTCAAAAAACAAACATCTTCTATTGGACTCTTTCCCATGAGAAAATTCTTACTAGAGAAAATTCGGAAAAACAGGGCATCCATGGCCCACACAGTTGTCTTTTATATTGTTCTTCACAAGAGTATTTATTGTCCTTTTTCCATATCTATTTGGTAGGATATTTTTCATGGGATAAGTTACATGGTTCTTTGGTCCTCTTTAATGGTCCACATTTTTATTCGATGTTATTTTATGTATCAAGGATCATTTCAAAACAAGGCCCTCTTCAAGCGGGTTTTGTTGGTGCTTCCTAAATATGTCTATTGGAAAATATTGATAGATCGTAATGAAGCTCTCTTATATGATTTCAGAACGCACCCTAAATCAATAACATGGAAGTTCATTCCACTTTTTTTAGAATATATAAATTCCAAACAACTAAAGTCGCCCCCTCTAAGTAGCTAGACATTCAAGAATCCCACTAGATTGATAAATTTTCTTTGAAATTTCCCCCCTCTATTTCAACCCACCCCAACTCATGCTAGTATATTCATCTCTTATCACATGACTTCACCTCATGGATTCTCTCCCAACCTTATCACATTATTTTATTTGATGGTGCCTCGAAAGGAAACCCCAGGGTGGAAGGAGTGGGAGGGGTTCTCTATGGTCCTCGAGGATATATTGAACTTACCTACTTCTAGAGTCTAGGGATATAAATCAACAATCAAGTAGAGGCCTATGCCCTCCTGTAAGGATTAAGGAAAAATAAATCTAAAAATGAACAACAAATTACCATTCTTGGAGATTTGAAGAACACAATTATCCATATGATGAAAGGGTCTCTCCCTAAATACTTGCGACTCAAAGCCATACTCTAGAGGATTAGAATGGAACTCTAGGATGAAACTCAAGTGGAGTTTCTTCACTTTTTTCGACACAATGATTCCATAGTTGATCAAGAGGTCAACTATGCTACACTTGAAACTTAAGGGACCCCATCTTTCAATGGTTTCAAATGAACCCATCCAATCCCCTAGTGATTCATTCCTCCCTAAATGTATGTTTAGCCCCTATTTTCATGGCTCTCACTTACTCCTCTAGTTGCCACATGTCTCTCCTCAGTATTCTTCTTGTTCTCTCTTCCACCCACTCTACCTACATCAACCCTCTATTTGTCTCCAGGATCACATGTGTCATCACATGCCATCCTCTGTATTCCCTTGGGGGGTTATTCATCACTGCCACCCTTAAGATTTCCATTTCTATTATTTCTTATGACCTCCCACCTTCCTCAAAAATCTCATTCATGTGGTTCTATGTACTTTGAGATTCCCCATAGGTGGGTTAGAGTTTGTTCCAATGACAATGAGTGAGTTCATGTGTCTTAGCCATCATTTCCCGAAGTGGCCTAAGGTGCAGAAAGGTCATATTGTTACATACATCTTCTCAAGAATTAGGTTGAAGCTATATACTTCTCCTCCTTGAAAATAATTATGGTATGGAAATTCCTAGAGTCTGGGTTCAACTTTTGGTAATTTTAGAGATTGGTTTCCCCCCGTATTAGCTCATTTGTTAGGATTTGGACTCTGATAAGGGTTATGGAACATAAATATTGGATTGGTTTGAAGGCACATATTTATAATTTGGTTATGGAAATGGATGAGATGAGAGAATCAATGCAAGCAATGAAAATTAAGATGAATGGCTTATCATCCCAGGTCATCAGTAGTTTGGATATCCTCATCCAACACCATCAATATATTCAACAACTATAAGATGAATGTGGAGCGTTATGTAATCAATTTCTAGAATTTTTGGAATGAACTCACTAGTCTCATGCCTCTCATTCAAATTCAAGCCACTTTGATGGAGCTTCCTCTCTAGATGACCAATTCTATATCTCAGACTTTAACACTCCTACACCAACATCCTACCAAGAAGAATATGCGCACCCCCTTTAATATGATAAATGAATGCATTGCATTTTTTTATTTTGTTTAGGAGTATTTTGGAAATCTTACTTTATCAATTATATTATAGAAACTTTTGTTTTGATCTATTGGATCCTCTATAGTTCTTAGGGAACAACTTATTATCAATGGCTAGAGAGACTCAATATATGTAATTTTTCTATTATGTTATACTTTTGTTGTGAGTTTCCCTCACAACCTTTTATATAATATTAAATCTACCAGTTTTGGTTAAAAAAAATATTAACTTTAATGTACTATAAAACATTAAGATTTTTGATGTGTGAAGGAACATGTAACATTAATGAACTTAAATTATAATAAAAAGGCAATAAAATTCCAAAAACCACAAAAATATCAATTACAAGGAGTAAAATATTTGTTGATGATTGAGAAAAATATACATAGTTTTTAATAGTACTAATAATTCTACAAAACTAATCAAAATACATAGATAAAAGTGTCAAACCAAATAGAACAAGCATGAGAGAAACATAGTTGCTAGTACCTTTAAAAGTGTTGGGAACACTCCTTGAAGTGAGTAATAAAGATAGGTGAAACTTGGTTCTAAACAATATCGTTAGAATCCAAGAATCGATCACTAAGATCAGTTGAGGAATGTTAGAATGATCTTGTCAGTAAAATATAAATATATTAAATTCAACTCAAAATACAAACATAAACAAGACTAAAGCTCAACTTCTTTTGTACTTAGTCGCACATTGGATAGATCCGTCTACTAAATTAGCTTACTTCCAATAATAAAGGTGTAAATGATGATAGGTAGACAATCCTTTGAACTATAGATTCTTATTTGACTAATTATATTTAACGGTGAGTACTCATTGGTTAAAATTTGAAGATGACAATTATAATTATTAATGATGAACCTTGAGCATCATTAATAAAGACACCATAATTAGATTGTACCAAAAACATGGTGTGTATAACATAAAACCATAAAATTTACACAATAATTTCATAATTCCACCCATACCATCATATTTCCAAACCTTCTATATAATCAATCATAACAATTATATAAAGGTGCTTCAAGTTTGCCAATATAATTTACATGAAAAACCTTATTCTATGACTTTCTATTGTTTGAATGCTTGTTTTGCAAAGAGATACTAGTCATGGGACATTAAGGGTTGCAAATAATGTATGTAGGATGGACTTATAAAACTGTAAAATTTTAGGCTTGAACATATTTTTTTATGCAACACATTATAACATCAAGCACTATGCTTTTCATATCATGCATATCCATGTTTACAACTTGACTATTATACAATTTTTTTAAAACTAAAAGTAATGTTAAAATAATTTGACGATTGTGCATATTTGTTTCATATAATAGGGAAACACACTATTATGCATTGTCCCTTTTCCTTCACGGTTCTCTTTTATCCAAAACAAAATCTTGATTTTATCAAGGTTTCTTTCATTGTTTATAATAATTTAAGGTTACGACAAAGTTAGGCACCAAATTGGTGTATGAGACCCCTTGTTTGTGGGACAAGGGACCCCCCTCCTCCCAACGATTTCACTGGTAAAGTATATGGAGGTATACATACCCTACCCCCCTTTTCATTTGAACTTGTGACCTCTCACGAGGAAACACACATTCTTAACCATTAGGCCCACTCAAGTTGTATATATTCATTTATGGAGTATATCTTTCATTTAAGTGTTAAGGAATTTGATGATGGTCAACACATTGGCGAATATGAAAGGCGCCAAAGATATATCTATTTGTACATTGGATTCTGCATAGTTGATCGAGAGTTGGCTTCCACTTATGGCTTGTTCCCATTTTCATGGTTACATGTGAGATTGGTGCTTATGCAACTACACTAAATAAACTCAAATCAAATGCAAACTATGATTTATCTACCTTTTTCTTTTCCTTTTTGGGAATTAGATAACGAAAGAAATGAGGTCTTATGAACTTAAACAATTATGTAAATTAAAAGGCAGCGTAGTATTAAGACATTGTTGTGATTGATGAGTATCTTCTTATATGGACTTATTTGGAAAGTTGGTCTTCCTAGAGCCTTTTCCTTAATTCTTTGGATTTGGTCACTTTTAAGTTAGTTGGTTAACATAATAAATTTAGCATGGAACTTGTTTGATCCCTTTGCGTTTCTGTTTATTTAAATCCCAAAAATGGTACAAAATAGTAAATAGGATACAACAAGCAAGAATATTATGAATTTTAATCTTTATTAAAACACAAAGATTTAATTATGGATGGCGATATGAATTTTACTACCTCTCCCGAGGAAGTTTGGGGAAACTCAGCACAAAATGACTCTTTGGCAGGGTTTTTCAAAACACTTTTTCTAAAGAACAGTTTAGTGGATTTAGCTCCGGTGGAGAGTGTGCCTACGTGGCGAAATGGTAGGTATGGTCATGAAAACATTGCAAAACATCTCGACTGGATCTATGTTGTTGAGGATATTTTACCTACTACTCAGAGGTTTAGGACCTGGGCTGAGTTTCCTTATCTGTCAGATCACATGCCAGTTCTTCTAGAGTTTGGGGTTGGCTTCCTGGCTACTGCCTATCCTTTTAAATTAAATCCTGATTGGGTGAGAGATGATTCCTTTGTGGAGATTGTTCAACAGGTCTGGAATGATCCGAGCCATCGTCATATTATAGGATCACAAAGATGCTTGGTTTGGAAACTGTCACTTTTAAAATCTAGAGTAAAATTATGGGCCAAGGAGAAGCATTTGATGGAACAGTCTGACTTGGCTAAGATTGAAGAGGATCTTGAATAAAGTTACAAACATCAGACTCTGGGAGCTACATCAGTGGCTGATGCACTTGCTTTTTCCAATCTTGAATCAGAGAGAAAGAGGTTATTGTTGGTGGATGAAGAAAGATGGCAACAAAAGAGCAGGGCAATATCGATAAAGAGTCGAGATAAGAACACTAAGTTCTTTCATCATTTCGCTAGTTATAGAAGGAACACGAAGTTTATCTGGGAGATAAAAGATTAATTAGGGGGTAGTCATTCAGGACAACAAGCCATTAAGGAAGAAGTAGTCAAGTACTTCAAGTCCTTATTTAGTAATACATGCTAGAATAATCTAGAGGAATAGATTGGCTCTGTTAGGTTATTTCCGACTTTTGTGAATGAAGCTAATGTCAATAATTTAGAAAAGGAGGTAGAAAAGGATGAAATTTATGAGATTTTTAAGGGATTTTCTAGAGATAAAAGCCCCGGTCCTGATGGATGGACAATAGAATTTTTCTACAAATTCTTTGATTTAGTCARGAAGGAATTGGTRAATATGGTAGAGGAATAAAGAGTAAGAGGAGAGGTAATCAGTTYGATCAACTCTAATTTTATGGATTTGATACCAAAGGTTAACAAACCTTCTTCTTTAATTSATTATCTAACTATCTCTCTCTGTAACCTTTGCTACAAAATCATTGCAAAAGTCATTGCAAAGAGACTTAAGCCTATCTTKTCTTGGGTGATTTAAGAAGAGTAGTTGGGCTTCCTTAAAGGAAGGMAAATTTTGGATACAATCGGTACTGTGCAGGAATGTCTTCACAACATCAAATAAAAAAACTTCAAGCTATAGTCCTAAAACTTGATTTAAAGAAGGCTTACAACTATACCAACTGGGATTTCCTGAGGTTAATTTTACTTCAAAGTGGCTTTGGGATCCATACAACAAACTGGATTATGGCGTGTGTCGTCTCCACTTCCTATGCTACTCTGATTAATGGTGAGGCCTCCAAGTTCTTCAAGAGTAGTAGAGGTCTAAGGTAGGGTTTCCCACTCTCACCCTTACTCTGTATTCTTGTCATGGAAGGTCTTAGTCTCTCTTTAAAGAAAGAACAAGTTGATGGTATGCTTACGAGGATTAAGGTGTCTAGATTGATAAATATTCTCTGCCTTTTATTTTTTGATAACATTCTAATTATGTCTAGAGAGACACCAGCTGAATGGGAAAAAATTCAAGAGATTCTACATGTTTTTTGTTGGGCTTCGAGTTTGGTTATAAATGTTCAAAAGTCTATTTTCATGCACTCGGGAGTTTCTCTGGAAAACCTTTAGTGTTTAAAAGACTTACTCATGTATCCTAGTAAATATCTTTCCTTGGGTTTTAAATACCTGGGCTACTTGCTGAAACCTGATAGCTATAAGATAGAGGACTGGAAATGGTTAATTGATAAGTTTGAGTCTAGGATTAATCATTGGTGTAATAAGTGGCTCACTCTGGGGGGAACTTTGTGATAATTAAAGTGGTTCTTGAGAGTCTACCAGTTTACTAGATGACTCTTGCTCATATTTCGATCTCGGTGCTCCATAGGATCCATAGACTAAGTATTTATTTTCTTTGGTCTGGGAATAAAAATAAGCATTGTTATCACTTATGTAGCCAGCTAACAATTACCAAACCAAAACACCTTGGAGGTTGGGGTCTTCGGAACATTTTAGTTTTCTATAGAGCTCTGGAAATGAACACTCTTTGGCATGCTTTGATGAAGTCGGGCATTTGGAATCGGGTAATAAAAGATAAATATTATCCACATGTTTTTGTGGTCTCTTGGCTGCGGTCGGCTGAAGCCTTCTCATCTTTTGGCTCACAGTCTTGGAAAAACATTCAAAACACCTTACCAATCATTCTTCATTGGCTGGCTTGGAAGCTAGGTTCATGGCATTCAATTATAGTCATGAGAGATTCCTTTCTGGGAATGGGACATGCTTCCTTTTTATCTACAAAGTTGATAAATGAACTAAACATAAATAATTTTATTTATTTATATCAGGTGAGCTGACCCACTTTAAGAGGTATGTTGGGACATAATTGGTATAGCAGTAACGAGTTGGGTTTGCTGGAGGATCTAGCATTGGAATGGGAGAACTACAAAAGACACTTGCTTCATTCAGGTACTGTTTTAACTAAGAAGAGGGATGAGCTTATTTGGTTACGAGATGATAAGTCTGGTCACATTACAGTTAAGAATGTTTATGTTTCTCTTTCAAACAAAATGTGGAGATTTAAGATAGGGGGCTAGAGAATGCAATTATGGAAATGGGACTGCTCCTTGAAACAAAAATTGTTTTGCTGGCTCTTAGTGGAAAACAAAATTTTAACTTGGAAAAATCTACAAAAGAGGGGTTGGAGTGGGCTTGGTCTATGTTATTTATGTAAAGAAAAAGGAGAAACTAGAAAACATATCTTTGTTAGTTGTTATTTTACTATTTCAGTATGGGAGATAGTTAAAAAATATTTAAAACTTTCTTTTAGATGGAATGGTAACTCGATGATTGACTGTTTTCAAAATTGGGCATCACAAAATTATCTTTTAAAATCTCTTCCTGCTCATATTTGCTGGAATATATGGTTGGATAAGAATAATGCAATCTTTGAGGATAGATCCCCTTCTGTGCAGATAATAGTGCACCTTGCTTTAGGAATTGTGGGCACTATGTGTAAAAAGCAACCTAATCCAAATCCTAGGCTTATATCTACTTTCCTTCCTATAGATAAAGCTCATGCTTGGTTTGATGGTGTTGCACAACAAAATGGAAATCTTTGTGGAGCTAGAGGAGTTATTAAGATAGATGATCATTCTGAGTACAGGTGGACACTAAACTGTTTAAGGGGAACTAATACTAGGGCAAAGCTCATGGGAGCTTGGGTGACTTTAATTCTTTCCATAAGACTTGATATCATTGATTTACATGTTTTGGGGGATTCCAAGATTGTCATTGATTGGATTAATGGAAAAGGAACAATAATGGTGGAAAATATCGATGGCTGGAAGAACATAATCAATGATATTATCCCTCTTTTTAGATCAGTTTCTTATGCACACATTTTCAGAGAAAGAAATAAGGAGGTTGACAACCTCTTAAAGAAGGCTCTTTTCATGTCCATGAGGAATTTTTCTTACAGTCATTGGCTTGAATTTCATGAGGTCCCTACTCTCCATCTTAATTTGTATTGACTATTATGAGTCTCTCTCAGTGCTAGTCTTTTTGGGACTCCTGTTTTTGGTTATTTCTATTAGCTTGAGTGCCTTATGGAACAAAATGCTACTATTTTTGTAGTTTTGTTGAAGATGTATGAATGGTTAGAACTCATGGAGGTCTATAAGCCTGCTTCCTTTATTTTGATTTTTTTCCTACAAAACATAATGTTGTTGTCTGTATATGGACTGAATTGTAAACGTATTATATTATTATTAATATAATGTGAAATTTTCTCTGGAAAAAAAAGAAAGAATATTATTAAGATAAAGATACAACATATTTATCAAATAAGATTAAATTATCAAAGCATTTAACCATAGATGGAGATAACTATATCCCATAGTGTCACCTCACTCACGAATGAAACACATCATTTCAACATGCACTTTCCCCATGTGGAATCCAGGGAATACCATCAATTTACAGATAGCATAATGCATGGCATCCAGTTGTGGACTGAGAGGTAGCGATGAGAGTTATGACTTAGGAATATGTTAAACCTTATTCTGTGGATTTGAGCACGTAATACCAACAATTCATGGCATGTGAGAAATTGTTGGCCTACAATATTCTAGATAATTGTGGATGAAGTCCAAGGCCTCTAGGTTTCTACATCTGGTAAGAAACTGAGGAAATTCTCCTATTATTGAATTTATGTACAAGCTTAGGTGCTTTAGAGATTGCATATTGCTGAATTCAAGAGGGATGGATTCAAGATTATTGTTACCCAAATCGATAAAGGAGAGTTTTTGACATTTCACAAGCTGAGAGGGTATGGGACCGGTTAAGCTATTAGCAAAAAGTGATAGATATGTCGAATGGGAAATATTTCTGAGCTCGGTTGGTATTGTGTTGGATAAATAAATTAGTCCACAATATAAGTTGTTGTAGGTTTATGAGTTTTTTGACAGAAAGAGGGATATTTCCTTTGAACCTATTCTTGTTGAGATTAATCTTCCTTAGATATATCAAAGATGATATGTTGTAACTATAATGGATTTTGTTTTTTCGTTTATGATCCATTTTTGAGTGCCAAGGATTGTTTTCGATGGATGATTAATTGCTCAATTTATTACCAGATCCCATTAGGTTATCATTGTATAGAAATGACAACCAACTCTATATTAGACTAAAAAAAAACAACCTAGTTCATGCTCATCTAATTTAGTGATTAGCATAGAAGAAATCGATGCATGGGTTAAATATGGGGTACCCAAATCCATGATATAATTTTTCATATACAATTGAACATGAAGTAAGATCTTCAAGATATGTAATTATGAATGTCTATCTGGAAGGAAAAGGAGATGGCCCATATTTCCATTGATACAACACCTCTTTCTTGGGTGCTTATAGACCCACATATTGAAAGTGTAAGTTCCTTTGGGAGTTGAGCTTATACTTGAAGAAAAGATAACTAATATGGTTTATTTCATACTTGGCGAGCAGATCCATAGGATGATGATATTGAGCAATAGTACAAGTCAACCATGATCAATAATTTGATGATATTGAGCAATAGTACAAGTCAACCATGATCAATAATTTACCTGTAGAGAATCATTCACGTATTTCACCTTTCACCCAAATCACAGTCATTATAATAATACTGCACACGCACATAGAAGATTAGATACATATGGATTGACAAACATAAATTGTGAGTTTCTCACTCCTAAAAATAATTTTATTAGATGCCTTCTTGAATCTATTTTTCCTTTCAGCTAAAGATGATAAACATATATGGGACTTTTCCTATCACCCGTAACCTGCGATCACTGTTTTTATTATCCTACTTGTCCTCAGCTCTCATGTTCATCAATATTTTCGTACACACTAGAGTGTTTCACAATAGAAATAAATAATTTTTCAGTTTGTATAAAACATACTAAGGCGGTTGACATGCAATTCGATGTGTGGATATCCTAATAGTATTGTATAGAGAATTCAAAACATGTATCCACTTTTAATGAATTCAAATATGATTGATTCAAAACATGTATCCACTTTTAATGAATTCAAATATGATTGTTTTAAATTTTAATATAGGTGTATTGCATGTAATGTAATGTCATATAGGCTTATGCATATAGGTTTATTGCATATATGTTTATTGCATAATGTTATTGCATATAGGTTTATTGTTTTAAAACATATAGGTTTATTGCATGTAATGTATGATGAGTACAATTTCATTAACTTATGGTCATGTGATAATTACATGATCTCCCAACGAAGTAGATAATTGATGCAAAGAAGTAGCGCATATTTTCCCTTGTTACCAGGTGGGAAAAATCTAGCCCCACTCTCATTATTTATTCCATGGCAGAGTCGAGAATTCCATGAATTGTCTCCAATGCTCAAACTCTCTCCAACACTCCAAGTAGTCCTGCCCTCACAAGAACCAACTTGTTGGGGTATATAAGAATGTAGGTATACCTTAACCATATAGATTAATGTTTTTTCATAGCTGCGTGCCATCCTCTCATGGAAATTGCAAAGGGTGCATGCATATTCCATGAGTTGTTCACCTTTGCAAACTAGTAGCATATAATCACAGTTACTTTAGCATTCAAGGAAGTGAGTGACAGACTAGGGGATGCACTGCAAGCCTCAACTGCATTTTAAGCCTCAACTGCATTGATTTGTAGGGGATGGACTGTAAGCCTCTATTGCAATGCAGTTTTAGAAAAAGTGTAGTGTGGGCCGTTGAAGTGGCCAATCACAAATAAGTTTATTAAAATTAATTTTATTGTTCTAACAAACATTTAAAAACAAGAGTTCACCACTAGAGGTATTTAGTCACATCACTTCACTGTGAACGAATGAAAAAATTAAAATATAGATTTGTAATAATTTAAAAGATTTTTAATTTTAAAAATATTATAATTAATTATATATTTTACAAAACTTTGAAAATGTTTCTTAAAATGAACAAGGTAATATCATTTTGTAGGTTCTGTTACATCACTCCGATTACTATACCTACCTACTTTGGAAGGTACTAATAAATTAAATATATTCTATTTTTTCATTCACACTTTAAAGTTATAATGGATATTTTATAATTATTGACATGATTATGAGTACAATAAAGAGAAGACATTTTGTTTTCCCATTCACACTTTAAAGAGAAGACATTTTGTTTTCCCATTCACACTTTAAAGTTATACTAGATATTTTTATAACTATTGACATGATTATAGTTATAATAAATTTTTAAATCATTTCTCTATGCAATGATGAAGGAATCTCTTTGAGCCTTCTAATTAGAATTAGAATTATAGTTTGGATTAAATCCTTGAAATATAATATTGAGAGTCTCTTTCATTCACATCCTTAAAACTAACTATTCAATCATTTGATAAAAAATTGTAGCAATTATGGATAAGGATTGTTGACCATGTTTGAGAGGCATGGGATTACCACCATTTTGTAACATTTCCCATAATACAAGAGAAAAAATATTTAGAGTCTCATTGGGGGCATTATTATGGTTCATATGAGTTACTTTTGGGGTCACCAACCACTCTCGCCACTTCACAAAAATGAACAAAGGGTGGCATTTACTACCTTTCCATCTTTCCTCCGCACAACAATTCTCGTCACTTCACAAAAACGAACAAAGGGTGGCATTTACTACCTTTCCATCCTTCCTCCCTACAATAGTCTAGATCAACATGTGAGAAGGGGAAGATGCATATTATGCCTCCTATAAGGCAGTAGTCTAGATCAACACGTGAGAAGGGGAAGAGGCATCTTATGCCTCCTATAAGGTAAGTTTATGTAATAGTTACATAACATTGAAAATACTATAAATATATGTTACATCATGTAATCCTACTCTAAGATGTTGAAACTCTATTTATATTATGACACATGATTGCATATTGACATTTCATCAAGAAATGAAATGGTTTGAAGATCAAAATAATATAGCACAAAACCATTCTTAAAAATTTCAAATGATATAATGCAATGAGTAGTTATATGGACAAGATAAGATATATGTTTGTTGTAAAATATATACATATAATAGAATTCACAACCTTCCACCATTTGTGTCTCTTTAGTTTAATTGATTATGATTCTTTATAGAAACAAGTTCGCTAAACCAATGAGAGGGAATGCATTCCCCTATTTATATGGTATGTTGTGTGAATCCATGATAATTAAACAACACCAACCAAAGTTTTTCATGTCAAAACTATTCCTATTACCAATATATGGTATCAAACCATGAAAACGTTTTTTCTTGTAAACCATCCAACAACATTTCAGTTGATAAAAATGAAGTTTAATTGAAATTCATTATAATGAATTAGTCTTATTACCAATATAAAGTATTAAACCAAAACAAGTGTTCTACTTATAAGCCATCCAAGAACAATCCACTTAATAAAATTAAAATTTCAAGTTTAATGACAGTTCATTATAATGAACTAGTCTTATTACCAATACAAAGTATTAAACCAAGACGAGTTTCTTACTTATAATCCATCCAAAAATGATCCACTTGATAAAAATAAATTTTGATAGTAAAATAATATAATGAATATATGTTTTAAAAAAAAAAATATATAGATCATGATGCAACTTTTTATCTAGAATGTCAAAATCACCTTAACATAGATTTGAAACATAAAATCATTATTGATTAATATTGCACTAAAGTATTTAAAACTTTAAACAACTTATTTAAAGTTTATTGCACAAGGAATAAATATGATGTGACAATGCACCAAATGTTTAGTGCCAAGATGACTTTCAATTCTTTTCATCACTACTACTTTCAGTAAAGATAAGTTGTGATAAAAATTATTGCACAAGAAATAAACATGATGTAATAGTGCACCGAATGAAAATGGAATTAACCTTCATAGAGGAATTTCAAATATTTTTCATCAATATTACTTCTAGTAAAGAAAATTTGTGGTAAAAAATATTACACAAAGATTAAACATGATGTAATAGTGCACCAAATGTTTATTGCTGATCTTGAACATACAAATGAATTAACATGTGTTGAAGTCTTTATATTCTTGATACTTCTAGTTTTAAAAATAATATTATGTAAAAATAAAAGCATTACAAATAAAACATTTTTCATTAATTTTATATTAAAATATTAAAATTAATTAATATTTATAAAAGTATTTATATTAATCATATTTTTACTCTTCATGAAGTAAAATTATAATAAAAATAAATCATTAAAAATAAAACAATTTTTATTAATTTTACATTAAAATATTTTAAAAAATTATGTAAAATTTATTATAAAAAAAAACATAATGTGACAATGCACCAAATGTTTATTACTGATTTTAAACATGTAAATCAAATTAACCTCTATAGAATTTTTTATATTCTCGATCATTATTGTTGCTTTTAATCATGTAAAGTTGTTGTATGTCACATGCATCTCCCTAATGTAGAAACATAAAAAAAATTACCCTTCATAACCTTTTTATATGTACCTATACTCTACAAGCAAATGCATATGGAAGCTTGTACTTTTCAATTGTCAAATTTCAATTTGATATTTCGAAGCTTGTACTTTTCAATGGTCAAATTTCAATTCAATAGTTTTTTTTTCGGAAATAATAAAAATCTTGGCTACTCTTTCAATATATGACATTATGTCAATGATGGTTTAAAATAAGTATGATTGCATAAGCTTTCAATAATTATATGGATATAAAGAAGTGAATATAGTATATCTATGATAATCATATGAAGTAAGTAGATCATATCGAATATAAAAGAAGATAATGGTAAATAAACACAAAAGTATAAAAGGTTGGAGTAGAAAATATGTAGTAGAAAAGTTTTTGGAGTATAAATATAAAATTTTAAAGTAAATAATGTAACTGTATACTTTTTTGATGTGTGAATGTTAACCATCATTTATTTTATGAAAATAATAAATATTTTCAAAATAATTACATGAAAAACTTATTATTTAATATTTTTTTAAAGAAATTTCTTATTGAAAACTCTCTCAGTGTTTTTCATGATTCATGACTAGTAAAAAAAGATAAAAGTTCAGTAAAATTATGAAACCCACCCACCCTAAGGGATCAAGTGAGTAGATCTAGTGATCTCCCCAACTAATTATTGGAAGAAAGATCTCAAGTCTAACTGAACTAACCTTTAACCTTTAAGACCACTTATTATTTAATATTTTATTACACATAATTTTAATTAATTTATATTTTTTATATTTAATTGTTTATTTTAATTAATTACATATTTCAATTATTTTTAAA
>JZKD02S1038741.1:0-27665 GCA_000966675.3 Picea glauca | reverse complement strand
AAAAAACCCTAACATAATCTCTACCGTTAGATCTGCGACCTTATAATGAATGGTCTAGATTTACAATGAAATTACAATATACTTTTACAAGGCAATTTTTTTCTTCGGGGGCTTCACCCTTGAACCCCCGCTGGGGGCCCACTTGCCCCCAGAGCCCCCAGCTGAGGGGATAGCCCCCCCGGACCCCGCAGAGGGGGTACCCCCCCTCTGCACTCCCTCACATGGAAGAGTGTACATACTTTTCGGGTGTAAATACTTCATGGGGTATAAACACGGCTGAAAGCAAGGACCTCTGAATCAGGAAGATAATCAGGCTCCACAACCAACAGTTTTCTTTCTCCTTTCCCATCCTTTTAGTCTTCATAGAAATAAAGAGACTCATCCTGACTCTAAAAACTCAAAAGCATATTTTCAAAACAATATTAGGCGAAATTTTTTATGTTCCTTTGATTTTAATTGAAAAATTGTGTCTAGGCTAATCCTGATAATTTTAGTTATGATATCATATTTTAAACTGACAAACTCTCTCAAGGTTTATCCCTAAAAATTTTAAAATTCCCAAAACAAATCTCCTATAGGTGAAGGTGTATTGAAAATCGGAAGAAAGTTAGTTTCGGAGTATTATTAAAATTGTTGGCAGACCTTCTTTTAAAAATATTTAAATATATATCATCCCTTGTATGTTACATACAAATTGATTACCCCCACTCTAAAATATTAAAATATAAGATAGATGGTGAAAGGAAATTCATAATCTGATTACCCCCATATTGTCCAAAAAGAGATGATGAAAGGAAAATTGTATATCGATTTCCCTCATCTCAGTGAAATGTGATTGAAGTGGTGAAAGGAAATTCAATGGGAGAAGTAGATAACTTCACCGTGGTATTGAACAAGCTCCCTGGCAATGGAGCAATATCTATGATATCTGTAAGGTTTTCATACATATCTATATATCATACTATGTTATCTAGTTCTCTTATTGATGATATTTACATATTGAACCAACTAGGGATTCCTTGAATAAATATGTTACATATTCTTAACCTTGAAGTGAACAAAGTCGGTCGAAGATTGATATTTTAGTTAAAATTATTTTGATTATCTTAAAAAAAATTGAAATCAATTTTAGGAAAAGGAAATTTTAAATATCCTAACTTGATATTTATCATTAAGTATGTTTTGAAGATTTTTGGACTTGGATGATTTCATTTTTGTAGGTATAATTAATTCTTAAATAAAACTGGAAGATGTTTTTCAAAAATAGATAATGACTCCATTTATCCAATAAAGTCACTTGTTCTACTATTATTTCACACCTCACAGGGAGTCACAATCTCCAGATGGAGACTATGTTGGAACACATATAATTTTGATCTTTTGAACTTTAGATTTTTCCTCTTGGAAATAAAAAAAATTTACCCAAAAAGAAAAAACTTAGAGAATTTCCATTTAATTTTAAAACAAATCCATTCATTGCTAATTATCAATAAGGAAATTAAAATATCTATCGTCGATGAGTTACTCTAATTTTATCGAACAATCCTAATGATCCCTGAAGTTTATAAGTTGTCTGAGTTTTTAAAGAAAATGTTTAACGATCTCTTTGGAGCTTTGCGATTCGGGTATTCCAACAAATCTAAACAACAAAAACCCTGAAACTCTGAAGTCCCAAATATATTCACTCGTGATAAATCCTAAAGGACTTAGTGACATGTCATAGGACAAGTGTCTTTTAAATATTAGCTTGGGATGACACGTGGCACTTATTTTTGACATTTCCATTGGATGATTCACACATTTTCAAGTAACATGTGGCACCTCTCTTGTCACACACCCACTACAACAACTTAGATTTTTTTTTTATTATTATTTTTCTTCGAGGAACCGAATCTTTGAGACTTCTATGGGGCCTAGCACAGACCCTATCTTTCCTTATCCTCCTCCAAATGACCACAAGTTGGCCTTAGCGCAAGCACCTTTCACAACTCACGAGTCAGGAATCAAGACTCTCAACTCCCCTTTCTCAAAACATCGATACCCAAAATACTATACAGGTATGGCTCCCTCCTCACTAGTGCCTGCTACATGTAACCATAGGCTAGGCTAAACACTAGCACCACTCGCAACCTTGCCAGTTGAGGTGTTGAGCTCTCGTGCTCCTCCTTCACGAATCCTCGAGACACGATAGGTCAATGTTGTGTGTCCTTCACAAATCCCCAAGACGCGATAGGTCAATGTTGCATGGACTTTGTCAAAACGACACACACACACCACTTTTCAACCCCGCAATACTCTGCTCTTTGAGCTATGTCGTCGCCTCCCATCACATGAGACCTCGGCTCTCAGCGTTTCGCAGCCTTAGCGATCAAGGTGCAGCTTCTTCATCTTGTGAAACCCCGAGCCACGATAAGTCAATAGGTGATTGACTCTTTCCTAGTGTCACATGTGTCCACCATCGGGTACCTGCTTCCAAGGCTAAATACTAGCGCTACTCACATCTCGTGACTTCACGAGTTGGAGTGTTGAGCCCTCATGCTCCTCCTTTGCGAGTTCTTGAAATACGATAACTCAACAATGGGTTGACTCCTTCCCAGGCGACATGTGTCCATCACCCGTCACTCATTCCCACCTTTCTCTGGGCGCTTGTCATTACACCACCTGTCAACCACACAGTCCCCACTTACAGATGGGTTACATTTTTACACGAGCCCTCAGCGCTCGGCACTTCGTGAATTCTACCATTGAAAAGAAACTCTCTCAAGTTCTAAACCCCTGATAGGCGATACCCATGAAGGTTTTGTTCCAATGGTTATCCCATGCCTTGGATCCAATGGTCACGATCACTTCATGATCTTGTGAATCATGAGTTAATATAGCCCTACCCTTGACCACTCCAAGTTGTGATTTAGTGAAATGATACTCTCCTGCCTATACAAAGGATAAGATCGAAGGTCAATAGGGATCTATTAGATCCTTGGATCTACGGTCCGGGATCCCATCGCTACATGAAAAGGTTGAAAGGGTCAGGGTGTTAACGCTTGCACTCCTCCTCTAGATCCATCGACCTTCAACAGATCTGGGGTATTCCCGAAAAGATTCTGACTGTTTATCAACCAAATGATAGGGTATTCTCTCTTTCTATAATTGGGCTCGTTATCCCTTCTGAGCTTGAATCACGAAATTCAACTTCTCGAGGCCTCAAACTTCCACGACTCTGAGACCTTAGAGAGCTACCCTTCTGGCCCTAGACTTAACCATTTGTACAAAAGCCAAAGATGACATATAAGCATACACATGCATCCATTATTTCCAGTTTAAAACACCAGGCAATCATTCTACACAGAAATTATTATGGGCATATAAACACAAGCATGCATCATGATATTCAGTTTGAAATAAAAAGTATAAAACACTTATCAAATCTACCAAGAATGATGCAACTGTTGAGAGGGGTGATCATTTCCACCCAATTGTAGGCTCAGTGACTCCAAACGGATTTACCACTAGCCACCACTGAGCTAGACCACGATGCTTTGAGGTTCAGTCTCCTACTTCCAGCTCAACAGAAATCAAGGACGAAGTTTACTCTCCTTCTCCTGATGCAGGAAAATAATCCAAGATGAAGGTTACTCTCCTTCTCCTAGTATTCAGAACTCCCTGTGTTTCCAAGGTTTCTTTAGTCATTTGTAGTTAGGTCTGAGGGTTTTTATGGATTGGCGGTTCACCCCCATCCCCTCATTAAGTCTTGAGGAGCCTCCCCACCTACCAATCTGATGGGAAATCCATTCTAGGATCAGAGAGTTTCTTTGGTTTGTGAAAATGTATACACCAGTATAGTACTGGCTTGTGGAAGTTAACGAAACCATTACAGGTCCCTTCCACCACCTCTCATTAGCCATCGTGGTCTCTTTTAGCACATCCCCCTCCCAACAATCATGCAAAACATATTCATAACATAATTTACATTCATCAACCTTTTATACAAAGGTTCGTCAAGTCAAACATTCACATCTTTGAGTTTTCCATAGTTTGTGGCCAATATAGTTATTTTTATAGACTAGTGGAAACAAGGTGTTACATCTCTTTTCTTGACACGCCATAAAAAATGGTGTCATCTCTACCATGTCACTCTGGGAGATTTCCCTTCGGGAGTTTTAACAAAGATCGAGTTCACAAACCACCAAACTATCAAAGCATCGAAGTAATGAATATTACAAAAAGTAAAAAGTGTTTTAAAGAGTTAATAAACATTTAATAACTTAGGTTAATCATGATTAAGTACTTAATCACTCTGCAGTTTCAGACTTTGGGTGTTCAGTACTTTACCAAACTTAATATTCCTTCTAGCTACCACCAAATATATATGAAGGAATAAGACATTCCCAATACTACATTTCGAACTCATGAGGGTCATTGTGAGTTACTGGTCATGCCCTTTGGCTTGTGTAATTATCCCTCCACTTTTCAAAGTCTCATAAATTCTGTATTTTATCCCTTCCTCCATCAATTTGTATGAGTTTTATTTGATGATATTCTCATCTATAGTAAAACTTGGCAAGCCCATCTTTCCCATGTGGATCAAGTTCTCCATATACTATATCAACACCAATGTTTTCTCAAACAATATAAATGTGATTTTGGAGCCTCAGAAGTTGAGTACCTGGGTCATAATTTTATCAAGGATTGTGTATAGGTGAATCCTAAGAAAATTTAAGCTATGAAGGATTGGCTAATATGGCCTTAAAAATATTAAAATCTTGTGTGGTTATGTGGGTTTAATGGGCTATTATCGCAAGTTTGTTCATGATTATGGAAAAATTATAGAGCCTCTCATGTCTCTCCTTAAAAATGATTCTTTCAATTGGACTCCAACATCTAATAAATCCTTCCAAGCCTTGAAATATGGTATGTGCACAGCTCATGTCATGTCACTCCTAGACTTAACTGATACTTTTTTCCTAGAATCGACACATCAGCGAAACAATTGTCAGAGAGACATTTAGGTTAATCAACCTATTAAAACAAAATGTTGGCTATTCTACATGCAGTGGATCTCTAGCATCCTTATTTATTAGGGAAAATCTTCCAAATTAAAAATTATCATCGTAGGCTCAAGTGTTTTCTAGAACAAATAATTTCATCCCCGAAGAAACAAAAATGGGTCACCAAGCTATTTGTATATGATTATGAGATCATATATAAGAAGGGAAAACAAAATTTGGTTTTTTATGATATTTCCATGAAATATGAAGAAGAAGGCTCCCCCTTTTCCCTCTCAATCATTGTCACAGATTGGCTTCAGGATGCTCACTAGGAATGGTTGCAAGACCCCAAACTTTATAGTCTAGTCCAAATATTGCAATAGGATCCTCAAGATTCTCCAGGGTACTCTTTTCATAATGAATAACTACACTATAAAGGTCGCATGTATTTAAGAACACAATCGAACCTTAAATCCACAGTTCTCTCTGAGTTTCATGTTTCAACCATAGTGGGGCATTCACGGTTTTCCAAAACCTGTGAATGGGTCAAACGCTCATTTTTATGAGACATCATGAAACAGTACATCCACACCTTTGTGGTTGAATGTGATACATGTCAATTCAATAAGGGTGACATAGTCAAATCTTTATGCACACTCCAATCACTCCCAATTCCTCCTTCTATTTAGAGGGATATTTCTATGGATTTCATTGATGGATTACCTAAATAAGACAATAAGTTATTCATCATGGTTTTAGGCGATCATATTTCCAGATATGCTCATTTATGTGCTCTTCAACACCCTTTCATGCATCCATAGTGAGTCACAATTTTATGGATAATATATTCAAACTCCATGGAATGCCTCATTTTATTGTCTTTGAATGTGATCCAACTTTCACAAGAAATTTTTGGCAAGAATGTTTTAGGCTCTAGGGAACCCAATTGCATCTCAACACTTCCTATCATCCCCATATTGATGGATAAAATGAAGCTGTCAAAAATTGTTTGGAAATATATTTTCGGTGTTTTGTGTCTAACATAAAAAATTAGTGGGATCAGTGGTTACCATTAGTTGAATGGTGGTACAACACACCTTACCATACTGCCACTTGCATGACTCCCTTTGAAGCACTCTATGGGAAAAATATATCATTGGTTCTCTCATACATACCATGTGTCTCCAAGGTTCAGGAGGTTGATAAAAATCTTACAGTCTGAGAAGCCATTCTCCATACCCTCAAATACAGTTTGGTCCTAGCTCAGAATCACGTGAAGAAACAAGACTATCAAGTTATTTCCAAATTTCAATTCATTGAAGCAGACCATACATTTCTTTTTCTGCAACCTTATAAGAAGAATTCACTCAAAGTTGAACACTTTCTGAAACTTTCCCCCAAATTTGATGGTCCTTATACAATTCTTAAGTGAGTGACTTCTGTGTCCTACCAGTTAGCTCTGCCCAACCACTATAATCTCCATCCTGTTTTTCATGTCTCGTGCTTGAAGAAAGTGATTGGAACTAAGTGCCAAAATCAAACTAGTCTCCCTGAGTTGGATGAAGAAAGTTCCATTTGGTTGTAGCCAAAAACAATATTGTACCAAAAAAAGTGTCATCTTCATAAGTGCACCATCAAGGAAGTGTTAGTTCAATGTAAGCATACACCTCTTGAAGATGCCACTTGGGACCCGACTACCATTCTGCATCAATTTCCTCATCTCAAGCCTTGAGTACAAGGTTGTTTTTAAAGGGGGGTGGTATGTTAGGGAAATAACCTTCCTAACCCCTCACATAGGTAGAATAATATATTTTCCATGTAATAAAGGCCGACATTAGTTAATAATGCCTATTTAATAATGTTAACAAGATTAATGTAAGATGACTTAACAAAATCTTCTACTTCTAGAAATATCTTCCTCTAGAATGTTCTTTACAAGATATAATTAGTATAAATAGAAGTAGAAGGAACGAGAAATTCTTTCCTTGAGAATTATTGTAATATATCACTTCTCTGTTGGAGGTTGTCCCCTCGAAGAGGCAAGTGAACTTGGCTTTCTATCAATAAAGGTATCATTGTTGGTGTTTTTATTCTCTATATTTTCCTATTCCTCTAGTATT
This sequence comes from Picea glauca, assembly GCA_000966675.3. Lineage (NCBI taxonomy): Eukaryota > Viridiplantae > Streptophyta > Pinopsida > Pinales > Pinaceae > Picea > Picea glauca. The sequence goes on along the minus strand of JZKD02S1038741.1, from coordinate 20,560 downwards.
TGTTGCAATATTTATATTTCTACTTATTATAATACATCTTGTAATCCAGTACCTTACAATTAGGGTGGGAATATAACATTCTACTATAAAAAACAAAATCTGGTAAGAAGAAATCACTAGTGGTTGAAGAAATCTATGCATCAACATGACCCATGAAGAACCTAAATTTATTGATGAGGGGATTAATGGATAAGATACCTATTTCTAGTGAGGAACATGAAAGAGAGAATGATGGTGCATCACATATCCCTTGTCCCATGGTGACTGCAAAGCAGATCCAATTTCCCCATCAAGAGATTGTATGAAATTGTAGATGTAATTGGGTGAACAAAATGAACACATATAAAAAGGAATAATTACAATAAAAATCCCCCATAAATACTCAAATGTGGCAACTGAGAAATAGTGCATGATAAAATAAAAAGACTTAAATAAAAAAAAGGAGCCATTTATTCCCTTCTAAGAACAATAGGAGGAATGGAAAGAAGTTTTCAAGAAATTATGTGCAAACATTCTATGTATACTTTGATATACATGAATAGACATTACCACAAAAAATTTATTTTAACATGTATTATTTTTATATTTTTTATTCAAAAAAAAATTCAAAATTTATTGTAATGTTCCAAACTAGGATAGATGGGAAATATGTGTACTACCCAAAACTATTTTTCTTCTTTGTATGATTTTATCAAATAGATTTTTGGATGTGAAAAATAGTATCTTAAACATAGATCATATTTCCATTACAGACATAATTGAGCAGATAACAATGACATCTTATTATGGATGGAATTTACCCAAAATCAGTACAATGATAACTAAGGGTTGTAATAATAGTTGCAGACTACTACTAAGCACACAAACTAATGGATTCTAGGAAGCATCACAATATACTATAGAAACAACACAATGGAATCTATAATGATGCCCAAGATATGGATCCCAAGGATCTTCAAGCCCTCCTCTTCTCTTCTCTAGTGACATTTTCTATGTGGCTAGTCCTCAAATTTCTTAAGATCCCTTCCCAGACCCGATCCATCGAGCTGCTTCCAAAACCCAATTCACATGTGTCCTCACGAGATGCTTGCAGGGTGTCTAGTGGGGCCTCGCAGGATAACCCTACTTCAACTCACGGGGATGCCTAATTTTCCAAGTGCATGAAACCCCCTGACACCTATGGCCCTAGAAAACAATCTCCTCTAGAAATTTGTTGTAAACCTCCTTCCAGAGATAATATGACTTCAAATTCTCTCCAGAACAAAAACAAGCACCCCAATGAACTCAAATGAGGATTTCGAATGAATCCCCCTCTTCTCTAGCTAGGGTGGATATTTCACCATCGAAACTAAACCTGCACTAGAAGGGTTTTTCCCAAAACCCCAACAAAAAAACTGGCTACAAGAGGACTCAATAAGATCAAAAACATAATGCCAAGGTGAAGGGTTTCTCCTCTATTTATCCTTCCTTTGGATCTTCTACATATTCCCCCATTTTGACCAAATCAAATCTTCACTTTATTTTCCCTCCAATTCCATTAAATATAATTGTTTATTTTATTTAATGTCACATTTAGGGTTTGACAATATTTTTACCTAGTGACACCTCCTTGACTCCATTTTTCCTTGTTGACTATATCATACAATATTCGTATAGGATATTGAGTCATGCTAATCACTTTGAAGGGGAAATTACAATCCTCCCTTCCCAAGATTGCTTGTCCTTAAGAAATTCTAGATCATGGTGTTGTAGAATCTTCTCTCCTTCCCAGGTAGCATCTTCTGTGGGAAATCCTCTCCATACAACAAAACAATTTTGAATGATTATGATCCTAAGTCTTCATTCCCTGACATCAACTATCCTCTCGAGAGATAGAACCAACTTCCCTTCCCCATCTAATGGAGGAACATTTGTTGAGGCGGTGACCTGTTATCCTAAATCCTTCTTGAGGCAGGATACATGGAAGGTTTTTTGGATCATGTTTCCCTATGGTAGCTCTAGCTCATATGCCACTTCCACAACTCTCTTGATCACTTTGTATGGTCCATAAAAATGGGTCCTGAGATTCTCTACACCACTTTTCTTCAGTGATGTTTATCTATACGACTGTAATCTAAGAAAGACAAGATATCCCACCTCAAATTTGTGTTCTACTTGGTGTCTATATGCATACATTTTTTGTTGATTATGAGCATCATGTAGATTCCCCTTCATGAATCTTAATATGTCCTTACTTTACTGTAACCATTCCTTGGCCTTAGGATCTCTTCTCTCTCCAAATTCCAAATATACAAAAGATGGTGCATCATATCCCTACAATTCCCTGAATGGGCTCATCGCAGTGGACATGTGATAAATGGTGTTGTAGAAATTTTCACCTAGATGAAACCATTTTATCCATTCTTGTTTCTTCCCTAACATATATTTCCTTAGGTACCCTTCTACCCATTTATTTTCTATCTCGGTCTTCCCATCTGTCTGGGGATGATATCTAGTGTTAGGTGTCAACTTTGTTTTGGATAACCTGAGAAACTCCCGCCAAAATGCACTAAGAAACATGTTATCTCATTCATTGACTATGTTCCTCGGTAGGCCATGGAATTTGAACACTTCCCTAAAGAATTTATCTAATACCTGATATTTGCTATACTTTGTAGGAATATCAAAGAAGTATTCATACTTATTCAACCTGTCCACCACCACATAAATATAGTCCCTTCCCTACACCTTTGGTAATCCTATGATGAAGTCCATAGAAATTCTTTCCCATTTATGATCTAGAATCAACAATGGTTGAATTAGTCATGTAGGATGTGTTAACTCCGACTTGTTCTTCTAGATATTCACACACTCCTTAACATGGAAAAGTGCATCCCCTTTGAGACCTTTCCATGAGAATCTCTCCCTTACTTGTCGATAGGTATTTAGGTACCCCTAGTTCCCTACCAGTGGTTTTTCATGTGGTTCCCTCAAAATATTATCCTTGAGTGTGGTCTTAGGGAAAAGATAGATCATGTCCTTTTAGTATATGGTGTCATCCACTACCCTATACCTATCATCCTGAATACTTCCCTCCATCATCTCACAAGTGAAATTTTTCTTTGAGTATTCCACCAAGAGGATGGAATTCCATTCGACCAAGATCTCTAACATGGAGAAGTTTGTTAGCTTCTTGGATAATGCATCAACAATTTCATTCCTATTCTCCTTTACATGCTCAATGTCGAAATAATATGCATGTACCTAACCCATTTTTGTTGTATCTCATCCAGGTCTCTCTGCTCCAAGAAATATCGCAATATGTTGTGGTTCATCCTAACCATGAAGTGTCCTCCTACTAAGCATTGTCTGAATTTTTCCAATGCATGCATGATTTCCAACATTTCCTTGTCATAGATCAGATATAGATACTCAGGATCCCTTATCTTTCTACTCTCGAAGGAGATCGAGTGTCAGTTTTTCACCAACACTTCTCTTATTCCCTCACCAGATGTGTCACATTCCAGGACAAAAGGATGCATGAAATATGGTAGTGATAATACTAGGAAATTACTAATCACCTTATTAATTTTATCAAATTTCACTTGTTCCTCTTTTGACCATCGAAATTCCCCCTTTTTTGTGATATCTTTCAAAGGCATTGTCAATTGCAAAAATCCTTTCACAAAGCGCCTGTAGTAAGTACATATCTCGAAAATTCCTCATAGATCCATGAGTGATATGGGAGTAGGACAGTCCAAGATGTTTTGAATATTCTCTCGATGCAATTTTACTCCCTTAACACCAATCATGTTCCCTATATAGATGATTTCTGTCAACGCAAACACACATTTTTCTTCCTTGGAAAAAAGAAACTATTCCTCCATAATGGTGAGAATCTCGTCCACATGCTTTAGGTGTTATTCCCACATCCTATTTTATATGAGATGATCATAAAAAAAACACCAGTAAAAGTCTTCAATTGTTTCTTGAATATATGGTTCATGCACGATGAAAGGTATTTAGTGCATTAGTCAACTTGAAGGGCATGACTAGAAACTCGTAGTTCCCATAGTGACAGCTAAATGTTGTTTTATGTATATCCTCCTCCCTGACCCGAATTTGGTGGTACCATATTCGTAGATCAACCTTTAACAAATATACTTCCCCATGCAGCTCACTGATCAGCTCATGAATCCTAGGTATTGGGTATCGTTTTTTGATGGAATTTTATTTAGCACCATGTGTTGGGTTAAATTCTTCTTGGGATAATGCAGATTTTGATCTCAAGCAGGTTTCCAACAAAACCCTCAAAACTATCGGCCCTCCTAGTAAACCAGAAGGAAATTCCATGCACAGGGTGCACAATGCATTCTCACCTGAGATAGCCTTTATGGGGGACTGCAATACTCAGGTGTTTGAAATCTAGGAATGAGTGGGGATTTTGGTAGGGTTTTTAGTCCTATGCATTATATTTCTTAATAATTCATCTACTTCTATGATTTATTCATATTTAAACCTATGCATGCATGATGATACAGATACTTTAACCATTCATTATTAATTTAATGATCAACAAAAAGTAAATCATTCACTAACAATCAAACTGAACATAAAGTTTATCATGGTTCACCCCCTCTTAGGGATATGTCCACAAAGATTTGTCTTCTCTGCTCTTTTATTTATTTTGCTACAAAATATTTTTCTACGTGCATTACATCTTCAGTAATACGATGAAAATGAGGGTAGGAACCCTCTGTTTAGTTGACTAGATCACACCAGGCTCCTCAACCTATGACCTAACCCTCAAAGACTATATTATTTGAATCTTCTACAAGACCTATCACAATCAGTATCTTTCCAACCAAATAACTCTCAATCCTTAATTGATCTCTCTCAACCTCGACCTCCTATGTCCTTATATATATTATTTTTTAGGCTTATAGCCATTAAAATATTTTTCATAAACCTTAACCCTATCACAGTTAGGCTTGTCTTCCTGCATGCCACGTTTCTTTTCCTCCTGCATGTTACTTTTCCCTTTTTCTCTACATGCTTCTTTCTTGCCACTTGTTGTGCGCGCTCCAAAATTAGGTTTTCATTTCCAAAAATAGGTCTTTCCTCAAAAAATATATTTCTCCAAAAATAGGCTTGCACCCAAAATAGACTTCCTTCTCAAAAATAGTCTTGTTCCCAACAGGCCCCCGACACTAACATGTGGCTCATTCTGAGCCACTCAGGTGATGCAAACCCCCTGTACATACTTTTCCAAGCTGTGGAACTTATCTTCTAATTCTTCCCATTTGGATTTCTCCTGCGCAACGTTCTCTGTGAGCTCCTCTACCCTCTGAGTTGTGATGTGTTCCTTTAGAGACTTTATTCTCTCAACATGATCCTGATCCATCCTTGTCTTCTCCTCCTCCAATTCAACAATTATTTGGGATGCTTACTCTTGGAGGGGTTCTAATTAGGCTTGCCTTTCCTTCTTGTTGTTCTTCATAATCTTCTATTATGTCTGCAAGGTCTTCATCTCCTACGTGCATTTCAATCATTTTGTAATGCTCATGGCCTTTTTTCGTTGCTTCGTCCCTTGCATTGCAATGTTGATTTTATCCTCTTGATGGTCTAGTTGTTGGAACTTGTAGTCTTCCTCCAATGTCGTCCATAGTTGTGCAGTCCTTTCAAAACATTTTGTGACCTTTTTGGCTTCTTTTTCTGGCATTTCTATTTGCAGGGCTGACTATTGTTCCCCTTCAACTATAAGTTTGGGAGGATTCATTGGTGTTAGTTTTTCCTTGAGTTCCTTGAGTTCCTTGATCTCTTTCTTATACCCTTCAATCTTCTACGTCATTATTTGAATATGTTCTTTAGTGCTACTCATGAATTCCTAGGTGTTGTATGGAATCTCTGTGAATAATTCCTTCAAATTATGCTCCAATTTATCTACGTGTTTCCTCTCCTCCTTTGTCTCTATTTGAATATATTCTACCACAGTTTATAGTGCATCCTTGCCATCTCTAGTGACTTGCAATTATGTCATATATTCTCTGGCTCGTGATTACACTCCCTGTGTGACACTCACTTGTAGCTTGTACAGTGCTTTTGTTGGTATTTTACCTAAGACCAACTCTACCTATGCTAGGTATTGAAATGGAATGTGTGTTATGGCCTCATTGAGATGAAACATATTTGTTGTTATCTGGAACCTAGGACTTTCTTGCGCTACGAGTTGGATTGTGTCTTCCTTGTTATGCATTGTTTTCCCCCCTTCTTTTGTCGATCGAGGAATCGGTTATGCTCCCCTCTTTTGTAGTTGTGTTGCTTGTATCTATTCCAGACCTACTTAATGTCAGCCAACTCCTTCATTATCCTTTATCTTTTGTTCTCAACCTCCTCATACTCTTCCATTGCATGGTCCTGAACCCTTTCTGCGACTAAATCAACATCATCCTCGGTGATTGTGTATTTTGGGATGACTTTGTGAGCCTTGACCTTATTTCCTGGCCCACCTATGTGTATTATTGGTCATTTGGGTGGCCTTGCCTCTTGCGAAGTTGTTTTTGTCGGGGATCCTATGTTGTTGTGTCCCCCTTTTCTTGTTCCTCCTACATGGGGACATTTTCCTTCTTTCCTATCTACCCATCCTTCTTTGGGGTACTACCCTTATTTTGTTGTGTTCGTTTTGGTTCAGGATTTGTCTATTGTGTTGGTTTCTTGGTTGTGATGCTTCCCTTTGCAGATGTCTTAGATGACCCTGCTTCAACTTATTTTACTTTGGGCATGTCCTTGGTGATAAACAGGATCTTCCAGTCATCCTGCCAATATGTTATTTACCATTCAACTTCCTCTACGTTGATGCAGAATTGAAGTTGTAGCCATTATTTTTCTAGATCCCTGCGCACCTAGATCAACATATTGTGTCACGTAGCCTTAAATTTGGCTATCCCTTGGAACTTTGCAACCACCTCAGGAGATATTCTCCAAGTATTGGCTATATTCTCTTAGATGTCGTTGAGATACCGAGAAAAAGTGTTGGCATTACCACTTATCCCCTTTGAATAAGAAGTGCTTCTCAATGATGTGTACCATGTTGCATGGCATTGTCTTACTCTATCACATAAATATAAATAGGTAGGCTCTTTCCATCCAATTAACACTATCAGTATGATGATACAAGAGTAGAAGAACTCGGTTCCCAAGTCCTATGCATCTTTGTAGTCATCTAGGAATATATTCAATAAGTATGGGGCCTAACTAAGTATGGTGTCATTTGCGCACTATGTTCCTGCTTCGAAAACCCCTACAGGGACCTCCTCCTTGAGACATTTTTGAATGATTTTGCATGCCATCAATTTTGTTTCCATCTTGGTTCCTACATCACTGATCCACTTTATGATAATGTTGTATGATCCCTTTTCTGTCCCATAGGTTTTCTTCATTTCTTATGCAAGTGCCTTTTCCTTGGTTTTATCATCCATGTATTGTGTGGGATTCTCACCATTTGATGGCAGTCCTATGATGAATGAAATTAGTTTTACATCGATGGAGACAGGTTCGTTCAGCCACAAAAATACTCTATGTAGGATCGCCAACAACTACTTGACATAGATTTTCATGTCTTTCCCCCTTTCGAAGTGAGGAATATCCAAAAAATTAATAATCCATGTATTTACCAAGCCTACTACCCCCTACTTTGGTTGCAACACTAGATCTCCTAACGACCCTGTGCCCAGGCTCTCCATATACATCTATTGTGAAAATTATGGGAACTTGTTGGTTTCAGACACGTCGTGGTATATGTATCATAACCTTTAAATGTAGCCAAGTAAACTTGGTGTGCCTTGAACCCCATCTAGAATGCATGGAAAAGATATCAAGGTGTTAGGTTTCTTACGCAATGACCACGCGATGGTCTGTCTCCCCTTTCTCTTCGCTGACGCACTAGACATCCCAGCCTTTGGTTCTCTTTCTTCCCAGCCCGACTCTGATTTCCACATGATGTATTTGAGCTGCACTTTCTCCTGTTGTGCAGACCCTACCATAGGTTGTGACCTTGGCCCGTCATATTCTATCCTTTCACTATCAATGCCATTTGTTTTTTGGGCTACTTCAGCCCTGGGAGGTTGTTGCGGGTTTCCTGTTTCCAATAGGTCATGGCCCCATGCAATACCCTATGATTCGATGTCCATACCAACCATATTTTGGGTCTTCCCCTCTTTCTCCACTAGTCTGGTGCTCACTGGTTTGGTTTGTGGCAAAGGAATTGCGTTGTTATCGACGATTCCCTCTGTCTGTGTAAAATATTGTTCTTCCTTTTCAATTTCTTTCGATGACTGGTGGCTGCTAAATGTCTTCCATCCTGGTTAATTCTTCCTTTTTTGGTTGAACTTTGGCTGCTAAGATCTCTAAACTCAACTATTCAACCCATGTTTTTGTGCTCCTTATCTCCGCGAGTATTGAAATTCACAATAAGTATCATTTGGACTACATTTTAGTTATATACGGTGTTTCATAGATGCCCTAAATATTCTTGGAGAATTTTATTTGATGGTCATAAATGTGTTAAAGCTTCTCGAGTATGCTTCATTAAGTTTCATAAATACTCAACTCGCTCCTTTTTATCTCGCTGGCCGGTTTTTTCTTTTCCGATTGTTAGCATGTTTTCCAGTGCTCTGTAACTTCTCGGTGCATGGTACGTTTCTGCTATTACTTTTCCCTTGGCGTGTTGTGTTTACTCTCTATCAACCATATGCTGCGCACAATAATTTTTTTTCTTTTTTTCGGGTTGATTTCACTGTCTAGTGTGCACGATATTTCCCAGTATTTTGTATTTTCCCTCTTTTTCTACTTTTATCTTCCTTTTTCTTTTTTTTTCTACTATTTATTTCTTTTTATCAGTTTTTTTTTCCTAATATCTTCTATAATAAACTATATACATGACTTTCTTATTGTGTTATAACTTTTAAGAGTTAGTAGGTCGACTGTCCCTGTACAGGTTCATTCGACTACTATTGATCATTCCTTTCAATTATGTTCCTCCTAAATCCTTTAGTCATACAGATCCCCCATCTATGAAGGTATTTAATTCATATGGCCTGAGACAATGCATTCTAAAATTACCAGGGTGTTACAAAAAAAAAATCAAAGTGAAGAACTAGGTCTCCCTCCTTCTCTTCTTTTTACTATGTTTGTCATGCCAGGATTTGTCCCTTGATTTCTATACTTCCTGGTGAAATCCTTCTAGAATCATATCCTCTTCCATTTCCATTAATTGACTTAACCTCTCTTGTACTGTGCCTCTTTTTGTTATGTTAGTAATTGTTGCTACGTAGAGACTGGGTACTAAAAATTATAAACTGCTTCCTATCCATACACCAATCTGAATGGTGTTTATCCTGTCAACTTCTTTCATGTGTTCATGTATGCCCATAGTACTGTTGGTATTTGCAAGTCTCAATCATCCCTATTATCATTGCAGATCTTAGTCAATGCATTTTGTAAAATCTTATTGAAAGCTTATAATGTTCCATTTATCTAAGGATGATATGGTGTACTCTTCTGGTGATAGAATTCAAACTCCTCAGTCATATCCCTGATAGTATTATTAATAAAATGAGTGCTAGGTCACTCATCAAAATCCTGGGACATCCAAATCTGGTGATCACTTGCTCAAATAAGAAGTGTGTAGTTTTCTCTATGCTGCATTCTTTGACTCGTGCTTCTTTTGCACATATTGTTAAGTATTTAGTCACGGTGATGACATATCTTGCTCCTGACCTTTTTGTAGGTGGGATAATAGGTCAAACAAAGTCTATTTCCAATTTTTCAAATACCTATAGAGTTACTTGTGGTCTTAGGGGCATATCGTCTCTTCTATTGGGTTTTCCAACCCTCTAACAAACGTCATATTTCTGTAAATATTCCTTGGCATCTTTATGGACTGTTGGCCACCATAATCCTACACACAATACCTTTTTCATGGTATATTTTCCTGCATAGTGACCTCTAGATATACCTTCATGATCTTCTGCTAAGATCCTGGGTCATTCATTATCCAATACACACCTTCTCAAAATGTTATTTGTTCCCATATTGTATAAATGACATGCACTGAGTTGATAGTTTATTGCTCTGACTACCATGTTTTTATTTTTTTTAGTGATAAATTCCTATGGCACAACCCATGTACTTAAGTATTCAATAATATCAGCGAAATATTCATTAGTTGCATGTACTAAAGATAATTGTGCATCGGGGAAGTTGTCTTCCAAGTTAGTAGGTTCTTCTCCATTGGTTACCCTTGATAGGTGATCAAGTCCTTCATTCATATTCCTTGGTTTGAATATTACTTCAAAATTAAATTATTGGAATAATAATAGCCATCTACATATCCTCCCCCCCAACACTAGCTTGTTGACTAGATATTTGAGGATAGAATGGTCTGTGAACATTTTAAAGTGTTTACCTAGTAAATAGTGCATGGATTTTTGAAGTGCATATACCATGGATAAGCCTTCTCTTTCTGTGGTGTTGTAATTATGCTCTGATTCTGACAACTTTTTTCTTTCAAAGGACATCGGATGGTCTAAGTCCCCTACTCCTGGTTGCACCATAATTTCTCCAAGTGCTATGTTGATGCATCTACGTGCAGATGAAATGTCTTTTCCAAATATGGAAATACTAATATAGGTCTTGTTACCATATTTTCCTTTAAATTTTTAAATCCTTGTTGACATTCCTCATTCCACTAAAATCTAGTGTCCTTCTTTAACAATTTTTCAATTGGTGCAATAATCTGCGCATACCCCTTTATAAATTTCATGTAATAGCCTGTATGTCCTAGTGTTGCTCTTAGCTAGCACACTGAATTTGGTGGTGGTAAATTCACAATGACTTCAATATTAGCAAGGTCAACCAATAAACCATGTTTACACACTATATGTCCCAACCATATCCCAAAAGGTGTGCCAAAAATACATTTATTGATGTTTAATGATATATGACATTGTTGACATCTTTCCAACATTAGTATTAACACTTCTACATGGTCCTTCAAAAGACTATACATAGTACAATCATACAGATATACTTCTATAAAGTGATATATGAATTCCTTAAAAGCAACTATGACTACCTTTGAAAAAATAACTAGTGCATTTTTCAATCCAAAGGGTATGACTGTATATTGGTAGGATCCCCATTATGTAGAAAACGTATTCTTATACATGTCCTCTAGAGCTAATTTGATTTGATGGTAACCTGAGAATCCATCTGTGAATGAGTATGCTTCCTATCCTCCCACGTTTTCTAAGACCTCATTTGTAAAAGGGGTAGGGAGATGGTAATGTAACAAAGAATCATTGAGTTTCCTCAAATCTTCACAAATTTGTTTCCCCCCTTGTTTATTTTCTTGGACTACCATGGGACTCATCCATTCAGATTCCTCTATTGGTTCAATAATGCCAACTTCCAACATTCGGTCAATTTCTGCTTTCACTTTCTGCTTATACACTGGATTCAGTCTATAAGGTCTCTTTCTGATAGGTCTAGCCTTAGGTTTTAGGGGTATCTTCATCTCACCTAGCTCCCCTGCTATTCCTTTCATATTTGCAAAGGTTGTTGGAAATAGGTCACTGTATTCGCGCAATAAATTCATTATTATTTCTAATGTTTTCTCATCCCAATAGTCTCCAATACTTTCCATTTTAGGATTTTCATTTGTCCCAACATTTACTTTCTTAACTTTGATTGGTGCAAAAAATGCCTCTGACTTCAAAGATGGGCCTTCCACCTCTCTCTCTCCTTTAATATTTGTAATATGAATGTTGCATAGATCATCTTCAACTGGTGCTTCCTCTTTGACATGATAACATGAGAGTAACTATTTGACTATCTGTCTATTCTTTCATTGATATTCAGTTATGATTTCAGCCTCCAGTTCATCAAAAAATATCACTCCTCTTATCAGTTTCAACATTGAATCAATGTTGGGGCTCTCATTTTCGAATGAGAAGGTTTCTACAAAATTATGTTGTAATCCTATCCATTTTTTAGTGCCTCTTCACATCTCCTGGTCTATGTACTGGTTCCCTAGGATCCCTTCCAATGTATGGATAAAGTGATGAGGCCATTCCTATGAAGATGTCATCCTCCATTGTGTCCTGCACTTCTCCAAGTGTTCCATTGGTGTTCCTTTCCCATCATACCTCTGCATTTTATTCCTCCCCTGTTCTGTGCCAAATCTAATGCGATGTAGTCATTTACACTAATACCATTCCTAAATTGTTTCTTTATGTGCCCCCTACCATATTATAGGTGTTTTCTTGAGTGCAAATATATAGGGATAAGAGCCTCTGATTTTTAACACTTCTTCTTCATATTTTTTCAAGAATTACTCTAATTCATTTATCTCAAGAAAACTAGGAGGTCCTATTATCTCTATACCAACCCATCTTACTATACGGTCTATTCTTACACACCTTCTTGTGGAAACTGCATGTAATCGTTGTTGTCAATTCTCCAAATCGGCGTCTGATTCAGAATCACATGATGTAATGCTACTCCAACTAAGTACCCCATTTTCAGTTGGGTTGACATAATCCTCTTCTCGCGTAGTGGTTCTATACAACAGGTTTATTTCTTCCATATCCAAATAAGTTGCCTCTACAAACATTTATCCTTTTGAAGGATCCAATGGTGCAATGAATTTATATTCTCCTGATTCAAAAGTCAGTTTTCTTGTCTTCAGGTTTATTATAAACTGGTTATCAAATGCCCATTCCAATCCAAGTAATGTTGGGTAAGGTGTTGTGTCATCTACTATCTCTATCACTTCAAAATATGCCATAGTGTGCACTCCATCCAAATCTACTGTCACACCTTTAAGCCTTCCAATTGGTAACACTCGATGTTGATTTGTTAGTTTCAACTAGATAGGTGATTAGCGTAATTTGGGTTCTCCCATACACTTCCATGTCTTCTTAGGTAAGACATTTACTTCACAGCCTAAATCCATTATAATATCTCCCATGTTGAAATCCCCAATGTTAGCATTTAGTTTGAATTCTCTGCTTGTCCTTCTTCTTGTATGGAGATGATTGTCTGTTTTCTTATCTAGCTTCCCTTCTACCTCTATGTTGCATCTTTCTATCATATTTTGTAAGAATTTAACAGATGATGGATCATTTAATAACTTAACATACGATTGTATAAAAGTATTTATGGGACTTACTTTCTCTATAGGTTTCCCTTCACTGGTACAGTCCATTGAGGATGGCATCTCATACATTGGTGGGTTCTGACTTTGTTGTGCAACTGATGCATATGGAACATTATTCTTGATAAACTCATGTCTAGACTCCTTAAATGTTTCCTTTTTTTTCCCATGCATCAAACTGCTTTTGTGGATCAATATTCTTCTTAACCCACTCTTGTTGAGATGGATCTTGTTTTTCTACATCCTTTCCTGTCTTGGCTCCTCCTTGAGTGATTATATTGTTTTTTGTTCCCATTCTCTCGGGCTTCTCTAGAAATCCACTGGACATTTTGGTTTTTCTGGTTCTTTTTTTCTTGGATCTTTCCCAAGAGTGTTGGGCAGTATTCTGTGTCATGTTCTGTTGTGTGACAGTACATACATGTCGCTGGTGAAAGTGTACAATCCCTTGCATAATTTCCTGGTTGTTGGTAGTTATGGAACACTACTCGTCCTTTTCCTCGTCTAAATCCTCGTCTGTATCCACCTCTATATCCTCGTGGTGTATTGTACTAGGTTACCTGGTTATATTGTGTGGGGTTATATGGTGGCTCTACATTATTGTATTGCAGTTGTGCATTGTTGTATTGTTGTTGTGCATTTTTGTATGGTGGTGGTACTTGGATGAACTGAGGTACCTCTTTTCCTATCATCATTTCTTCTTGCACCCTATAAGTATCTAAATTTCTTTCTCTCATCAACTCCATCTTTCTACAATCCTTATCATCATGACTCATTGATTTGCAAAAATTGAAATATGAACTTTTGGGTATTATCTTATACTTCGACATCATTGGAAAATGATATGGATCATGTCCATGCATCCTACAAATATCCCACCATGGTCCTTTTGTTGGAAATGGGTTTGGCACCCCCATTTCCATATACTACGCAAAAGTTGGACATTCATTCTTATGGTGTCCTTTTGTCCTACATAGCGTACACCAAAAAACTTCTCTTTTCTCTTTTCCCTTATTCTGGTTAAGTTGAAATGTTAGATTATTCAAATCCTCCTTCAACTCCTTTATTTCTAGATCTGTTTGTTGATACCGGCTCTCTTCCAGCTGTAAGGCTTCCTATAGAGCCTCTTCCTGAGTTTGAAACTTTTGTTATCTTAAAGGATACTTCAAGTGTGGTAAAAAGAGTTCACAAATAAGTCCCCATGTTGCATGTTGGTAATTGCATATTTCAACTTACCTTTCATAAGTTTGAACCTATGATCAATATCCCAAACAAAATCACTTGGTTTCTTATTGATTTCAATCATTTCATTCATGTACTAGTATTCTGAGCTTGGATTCTGAAACTCATTTACTAGTAGTTTTTTCACGTCTATGATAGTCTTTGGTACTCCCTATGGGTTGTTTACATCCAAGAACATGTACCGGTCCAAAGCGTGGTCTCTTAGTCTGATAGCTAACTATGTGAGATTTGTATCCTCATATATGATCTTATTCTCTACCCATATCTTATCTCAAATGAATAAGTTATTCTCACAGTCCTCTGATGCCTCTCCCCAAAATTATGGTAATCTGATCATGGGATCATGTCCTGCCATTTTGAGCTATATTGAACTACTACCTCCACGTGGTGTAGAAAATTGATTGTTACTTCCCGAACTTGCTCCTCCAATTGATTTTCCTTGATTGGATCCTTGTTTCATTGTTCTTATTCCACTAAAATTCAATTGTCTAAAAGTTGGTGTTATTTCTAGTGTATTAGTCGCACATGGGGTTGTAGGTTCCACACTGACGGTGATCTAGATTGGAGTTCTACCTTTTGTTCATGAACCTGGACCTCCTGTTTTCCTTTCATATGTTGTGCATAGGATTTCCTCAATCTTCTACACAGCTCATAGATCCTCTACCTCTTCTTCACATGTCTCCAAGCCCTCTTGGTTGGCTATGGCTCTCTTATTGTTATTCATTTTATATTGGTAGGGTATTCGGTTGGGCGTCTTTCCATATTTTTCCAATATTTTCTTTATCTGGTCCTCTTCCATCATTATTGGGTCCATGGCCTCCTTATTCTTTCCTTTATCCGTCTCCCTGTCCATATATCAACCTCTTGTCAGTGCTTCCCCCCTTCCCCCATGCATGCAAGGAATTTTAGTTGTTTGATTCCATGGTGATCACACCATTGTTATACAATAAAATCTTGATTTAAGTATACAACAATATGATGTACCTGCCTCTAGGTACTTTTAGAAAATCCTTCTCTGCAGTGGTGTAGGACTTCGCGGTATCAACTACAAATTCGGTGATGAACCTTGCAACAATACTGTCTAACCAGAAACCTACTACACATGTGAATTTGTTATTAACTTTCTCTAATTGTGCGATCTCCACAAGATTCCACTCCAACTGTCTAATTCGATTTGTAGGGTGGTTTTCGTTTAACTTCAATAACCACTCCTGTAATAAATGCTAGAAATCACAGAAAAATACCTTATGCAAGTCACTAAACACGTATTTGTCGAGATATTTATGCGATGTTAACTTAGGTTTTCTGTTGTCCTTCTTCACAAAATCAAGTTCCTTTGTTTTCAACCATCTTTCAATCTCAACTTTCGTTGGATTCCATGGCCTAAAAATTCCCTTTTATACTTTCATTCTCCACACATTTCTTTCATGGATCGCGTCCAATCAATCTCATGTAGTTCCATCCAGCAACATAACCATTTGTTGGGTTAACTTCTTCTTTGGTTGAACTAGGTTCTGATCTCAAGCACGTTTCCAAAAAAAACCTCAAAACTATCAACCCTCCCAATAAACTAGAAGGCAACGTCATGCACATGGTGCACATCACAGTCTCACCCAAGATAGATTTTATGGGGGAATGCAATACTCAGGTGTTTGAATTATTGGAATGAGTGGGGATTGTGGTAGGGTTATTTCTTCCCTGTGCATTATCTTTCTTAATCATTCATCTACTTATATTATTTATTCATCTTTAAACCTATGCATGCATGATGATATAACTACTTTAACCATTCACTCTTAAGTTAATTATCAACAAAAATTAAATCATTCATCAACAATCACACCGAACACAAGTTTTATTTTGGTTCACCCCCTCCTAGGGCTACATCCACAAATATCTAGCTTCTCTGCTCTTTTATTTATTCTTCTTCAAAATCTTGCATTACATATTTAGTAATACAATAAAAATAAGGGTAAGAACCCTTTGTGTGTCTGACTATATCACATCAAGCTCCTCATCTTGTGACCTAACCCTCAAAGCCTAGCTTATTCAACTCTTCTATAAGACCTATTACAATCAATAACTTTCCAACCATTAACTCTCAATCCTTAATTCACCTCTCTCCACCTAGACCTCCTAGGTCCTTATTTATACTACTTTTTAGGATTATATCCATTACAATATTTTTCAAAAACCCTAACCCTATCACAGTTAGGCTTTTCTTTCTGCGCGCCACTTTGTTTTTCCTCCTACATGCTTCTTTTCCTTCTTTTTATGCATGTGTCTTTCTTGCCACCTATTGTGCACACTCCAAAATTAGGTATTCCTTTCCAAGAATAGGTCTTTCCTCAAAACATATATTTCTCCAAAAATAGGATTGCACCCAAAATAGACTTCCTTCCCAAAAATAGGCCTGCGCCCAACACCATGTATTCTATGAACATCCTCATAGTATCATCTTTCTTCTTCACTAGTAAAAATGATGAAGCGAAAGGACTAAAACTAGGTCGGATGTGTCCCATCTCTAGAAGCTCCTTTATGTCCTTTTCTATTTCATCCTTGAATCTCTTGGGATTCTTGTAGAGAGTGGTGATGACAAGATTCGACCCTTATTCTAGCTCAATGACATGATCAAATCCTTTATCTGGTGGTATCCCTATTGGCAATGGTTCAACACTCTCTCATGCTTTCCCAACAATGTTTGGATATTCATAGGGTAATGCTAGAATTCTTGTGATGGCTTCTCCATAGTGATCAAGAAATTTGTTGTGCAAGACACGTCCCCATGTCTAAAAAGGGCCCATGCACTGGTTAGACATTATCCCAGGGGTACATGTTGACATACCTCTCAGGACAACTCGTTTCCCATATTTGTCTTGGAACTCCATTCTCATGTCTTTATAATTCATGTGAATATCCCCCAAAGAGTATATCCACTGAACTCCTAACACCACATGAGTATCCACGATGTAAAATTCATCAATCAATGTGAAGATACCCAAGGTTACTTCCAGTCCTCAAATCATCTGAGTGCACATCAAGTTGTACCTATCTTCTACTACCACATTGAATCCCTCAAAATCCTCTGCATGGATATTCCTTCGATTGATAAGTGTAGCATAAATGAAATTTTGGGTAGCTCCACCATCCACTAATGTCGTAACTCTCTTCCCTTACACAACGCCTCTAATCCTGGAGGTATAATATTTAGGGACTCTTGAAACTATGTAAATGGTTACCCCCTTAGGGTTACCTTGTAATGGAACATGCTATGTAGTCTGTAAGGGCTCACTATTATCCTTTCCAATACCTTCATCATCAATGTCATCCAACTTGTTGAAAACTACCTCAATATAATTGAATTTACCCTTTCCCATACATCCATGACCTGGTTCCCATGGATATTTGCAACTGAAATATAAATCATTCCTCCTTAGTTCTCTGTGAGTCTTCGTATTCATTCTATCCTTCTCTTTCCATGACTTTTGGGGAAATTTGGTCTTGTTTCCTCCTTGAGGGATGAAGGATTTTTTCGGATCCTTCTTGTTGATTACATCCTTCATATCCTAAGATCTCATGATGGCCTCATGCAATGTGGTTGGCCTAAAGGCCTTCACCCATCCTCATAGGGGTTCAGATAGTTCTTCCATGAATAACATCACCAACATTTGGTGAGAGATATATGTCACCATAACTACCATTCTCTTAAATTTTTTGATGTATGCTTCTTATGTCCCTATTTGTTTCAATTGTGCCAACTTCCTAAAGTGTATTTCAAGTTACTTCTAGTCAAACATGTCCATCAAGCTCTGATTGAAGTCCACGTGTGAAGTGATGTTTGCATGCCTTAATGTCACCAGCCCATGGTACCACAATTCATGAGCTTCTCCTTCCAAGTGAAGAGTGCCATATTGAATTTCTTCTGCTTTGGACATTTGGTTGAGTTGGAGGTACATGTATAACTTATGTCCCCATGCCCTGCCCATACTCTTTGTTGATCGATCAAAGGGTGGAATAGTCAACCTTCCTAATTTTCACATGAGATCAAAATTTTGTGGGCTTTGTGTTCCTTTGTTCCCCTCCCTTGGGCCGTACTTATGTTTGATTTCGCAGAAGTATTTATAAGAAAAATTATTATGGATGTCTACATCTATCGTCTCATACTCTCTATATGAGACGTTAATATCAATCCCCTGGTCCGGTTTCTCCTTTACTTTTGTAGGCTTCCCTGTTATGAACTGTGGTAATAAAGGCCTAGGGATATTTGATCTCTTGCTTCAAGTTGGAGTGTGGTTTTTTCTATTGTCAGAGTGTATTCTATCACTCCAACGAGATCTGTTGGGTCCACCTTGACCTGTACCATTCATATTTATGCATTGAACTAACAATTGTGTGAATGTCTCAAGAAACTGTTGTTGGTAATTTGTTGCATCTTCTTGTCTTGTGACCAAATCGTGTAGTATCTAGATCACCTCATTGTTGTATCCAATTCTTCCTTCTGGTTTTGAACTACGTATTTTACTTATGTTTCTCTTTCTCATGATTCTCGAGAAGTTTTTCCTCCATAGACCTTTCTTCTAGGCATCAATGTAGTCACAAGATGGAAGAATCACTAGCTCTGATACCATTGTAATGTTGCAAACTAGGATAGATGGGAAATATATGTGTACTACCCAAAATTAATATTCTTCTTTGTGTGATTTTATCAAACAGTTTGTTGGAAGTGCCAAATAGTAGCTTAAACATAGATCATATATCCATTACACATAGAATTGATCAAATAACAATGAAATATTATTATGGATGGAAGTTCCCCTCCTGACACTTACGAAACCCTCCTGACATCTACGACCCTAACGAACAGTCTCCTCCATTAATTTTTCATAAACCTCCTTTGAGAACTTACCTAACTTCAAATTATCTCTAGAATGAAAAAAAGCACCACAATGAACTCAAATGAGGATTTTGGATGAATCCCTCTCTTGTCTATCTAGGGTGGATATTGAAACACTGAAACTAAACCTATAGTGGAAGGGTTTTTCCCAAAACCCCGAGGAAAACACTGGCTACAAGAGCACTCAATAAGATATCATAAACATAATGCCAAGGGGAAGGGTTACTCCTCTAATCATCCTTCCTTTGGATCTTCTAGATTTTTCCCCCATATTGACCAAATCAAATCTTCACTTTATTTTCCCTCCAATTCCATTAAATATAATTGTTTATTTTATTTAATGTCACTTTTAGGGTTTCACAATCTTTTTACCTAATGACACCTCCTTGACTCCATTTTTCCTTGTTTACTATACCCTCCCCTCTGGGAGTCGTATAAGCTATTAAGTCATATTGATCACTTGAAAGGGAGCATTACATTTACTCAAGTTGTAATTCATGGAAAAAAATAAATTCAGTTTGAAAAAACACTACCTTCTTGAAAACCCCACTACCCACTAAGTGTCGTGGATAACTATAAATGATATCATAGAAAATTTATTATTTTTCTATCTTCTTCACTATTTTTTATCTTCACATTGTGTAGGTAAAGACATCATATTCTAATCAAACATTAATTGTTTTCTTAAATAAATACCATATTTATTATAGCTACCAAAATAATCAAATACAAAATATGTAATAAGCATACTCATATAAAACATGATAGGTAGTGCTTTTTCTTTAAAACATAAATAAGTTTTTGAAAAGTGTTGTTTATAGTCATCTGCTTCTCCTTACATGTAATGCTTCTCCTTACATGTAATGTTAGTTTTTTTTCGTTGTTGTTGATGAGGTATGTTTGAATAAATTCATTTTTGAAATTCATTAAAGTATTGTGAGATATATAAACTATGTATATTGTATTTAGACGAGGGCGAAGTTTTCATACAACACCTAACTTTTTAAAATAAAAATAATATAATAAAATTATAAAAATAATATAATAAAATTTTCGGTATATTAATTATTATTGTTTAAAATTGTAACACCATTTTAATGAAATATTAATGCCAATGAAAAGGTTGTCTTTAAATATATCAATTTAAATCACTTTATCAAAATTAGAATTTTATTAATTTTATGAAAATATATTTAATCTTAGCATGTTTTCCTTCATTGAATTCATACTGA
>JZKD02S1038675.1:0-13356 GCA_000966675.3 Picea glauca | reverse complement strand
AGAACTTATTTAAGGTTTGAGAGAAAAACTTCTTCTAAAGTCTGTTGAAAGCACAATTGAGGAATAAAAAATTGAGGATAATAGTAATGAGGAAAGTTTTGAGTGCCTCAAGGAAAACATACAGGAAGACAACAAGTTCTGTGAACAATCGCTTGATTATTTCCATAATAAGGACTTCCTGGTTAGGTTCTGTGTGCAAAGAAAAGAAGAATACGATGTTGTCCTTCAAAATTATGAGAGGAATCCTACCCTCAACATGGCATGAGAGGTTGCCATTACCTATTTCAGAGTAGAGTCACTGTGTGATGCTGTGATGAAGAAATATGGTTACCGAGAGGGATTTTCAACTCAAGATCGATCACTCTTGATGCCCAAAGAAGTCTACAAACTTGTTAGAGGTCAAGATCATGATGGTAAATTATTTGATTCTATTGAAGATGATGAAGACTTAGTTAAAGAGTGGATTCATGAAGAAAGTTTCCAAGAAGTTTCCTTCTAATTGCTAGGTGTTGTTTATTCACCATTACACAGCTTAAGGAGGAGGGCATTTACCCACCAGGGCTAGCCAATAGGAAGTAGAAAATCCCACCCTGTTCAACAAATGGGAAGGACCAATTGAGAAATGGATTCAACAATAGGATTCCATGGAAGATCCATAGGTAACTTCTTTGGTGCATGAGTGTATATGGTCATGTACATAGTTTGCTTCATGTCTCATATAATATGTTGCCTTCTGCAACCTTCACTATAACTTTCTCAAGGTTATCACCTGTGACCTGAAACAAGGTCAACAAAACAACAAGCAAGGATAATATCCTTTTGATAATAATAGATAAAGCAATAGCACAAATAATCATCACAATAGCTCCTTTAGAGCTATCACTCGTGGCTTGTCTGAAGCAATGATAAAAAAGTAAGAGATACACTACGAAATGAGGTCAACACTCTTATAGTGTTTTGATCGAACATTCCTCCATGGAAACCTAGAACTAACACACAAGTTTTCTCCTAGAGGAGGTGTTAGTTGTATCAGGCAAATGATTACATTAAGTATTTACCTCTATATGCTCACATGCTATCAAGTATAATACTTTACATAGACTGCTATCTCAACTATAGTGGTTACTTGTAAAGGGGTAGTCATCAAATTGTCATGTGTACCTTTGAATCTTATCAACTTGATTGATCAAACCTGGAGCCTTGTCCTCAAGAATGAGTGTGCTTGCTTTTCTTCCAAGTCTCCTTCACTCAAGATGACAAGTGCTTTCTTCAACATGTCTTTTGTACTAAGACAATATGCTATCTTGACAAAAGGTTGGGTTAGAGAATAAACTCTATGATCTCAACTTTTAATCCATCTAATATCTTGACTCAGATTTTGATCAAAGGTTAGAATGATGGTCATAGCTACAACATGCAACATTGATAAAAAATAATGTCATAACAAATAGATGCATATCANAGAACTTATTTAAGGTTTGAGAGAAAAACTTCTTCTAAAGTCTGTTGAAAGCACAATTGAGGAATAAAAAATTGAGGATAATAGTAATGAGGAAAGTTTTGAGTGCCTCAAGGAAAACATACAGGAAGACAACAAGTTCTGTGAACAATCGCTTGATTATTTCCATAATAAGGACTTCCTGGTTAGGTTCTGTGTGCAAAGAAAAGAAGAATACGATGTTGTCCTTCAAAATTATGAGAGGAATCCTACCCTCAACATGGCATGAGAGGTTGCCATTACCTATTTCAGAGTAGAGTCACTGTGTGATGCTGTGATGAAGAAATATGGTTACCGAGAGGGATTTTCAACTCAAGATCGATCACTCTTGATGCCCAAAGAAGTCTACAAACTTGTTAGAGGTCAAGATCATGATGGTAAATTATTTGATTCTATTGAAGATGATGAAGACTTAGTTAAAGAGTGGATTCATGAAGAAAGTTTCCAAGAAGTTTCCTTCTAATTGCTAGGTGTTGTTTATTCACCATTACACAGCTTAAGGAGGAGGGCATTTACCCACCAGGGCTAGCCAATAGGAAGTAGAAAATCCCACCCTGTTCAACAAATGGGAAGGACCAATTGAGAAATGGATTCAACAATAGGATTCCATGGAAGATCCATAGGTAACTTCTTTGGTGCATGAGTGTATATGGTCATGTACATAGTTTGCTTCATGTCTCATATAATATGTTGCCTTCTGCAACCTTCACTATAACTTTCTCAAGGTTATCACCTGTGACCTGAAACAAAGTCAACAAAACAACAAGCAAGGATAATATCCTTTTGATAATAATAGATAAAGCAATAGCACGAATAATCATCACAATAGCTCCTTTAGAGATATCACTCGTGGCTTGTCTGAAGCAATGATAAAAAAGTAAGAGATACACTACGAAATGAGGTCAACACTCTTATAGTGTTTTGATCGAACATTCTTCCATGGAAACCTAGAACTAACACACAAGTTTTCTCCTAGAGGAGGTGTTAGTTGTATCAGGCAAATGATTACAATAAGTATTTACCTCTATATGCTCACATGCTATCAAGTATAATACTTTACATAGACTGCTATCTCAACTATAGTGGTTACTTGTAAAGGGGTAGTCATCAACTTGTCATGTGTACCTTTGAATCTTATCAACTTGATTGATCAAACCTGGAGCCTTGTCCTCAAGAATGAGTGTGCTTGCTTTTCTTCCAAGTCTCCTTCACTCAAGATGACAAGTGCTTTCTTCAACATGTCTTTTGTACTAAGACAATATGCTATCTTGACAAAAGGTTGGGTTAGAGAATAAACTCTATGATCTCAACTTTTAATCCATCTAATATCTTGACTCAGATTTTGATCAAAGGTTAGAATGATGGTCATAGCTACAACATGCAACATTGATAAAAAATAATGTCATAACAAATAGATGCATATCAGAATAATCACACCTAGGTTGCATTATTCCTCTAAATGTGTTGGATCTTGAGATCCTTCTAGATCTATGGCAAGAGATCCCTTCTCCTGCAAATACCCTTTAAAGCTTAACCGTTTAAACATGTGTAAGTACATACCTCTGAAGACACTTGCAGGTAGAGGCACCATCTGGTAGCAGCGGTAATGATCACCAACTCTTAAGAACTTGAAGGGTGACTACAACTGGTACTATGGCTGCAACTGCAACTAATACTGCAACTGCAATTGATAATGCAACTGGTTCTGAGGTTGCAACTGCAACTGCAACTTAGGTTTTATGAGGAAACCCTAATTTTTCAAACTTCAAATTTTGAAATTTTGATCCAGGGGATAGATGCGCTGAGCTGAGGCGAGTAAGCTGGTGCAGTCAGATTTCTGAAAATATAACCTGCCCCCTCAAACTTGACCAACGAATTTCTAGATTGGTGCTTCTAGTTTTCTGGTACTTCTGGTACTCTGGTATTACTGGTAGTTCTGGTAACATGGTTTTCTGGTACTTTGTGAAAACTAGGGTTTCACTTTCCAGGAGATCTAGCCACTAAAAAGTTGCGCTGAGGATGCCAAAGTGATCCTCGAGGAAGGGTGCACTTTTCTAGATGGTTTTGGGGCTGAAATACTTCTTCAATAAAAATCCCTGATTTGCATGTACGACAACAATGACGTTTTTTACTTTCTCTTGTGAAATATGCTCTCTTCAGCTTAGCTCTGATACCATGTTAAGGTTTAATCTATTATTAGAGTTCTTTGCATTTCACTAGATAACAATAGCATAAGACAGGATCACAGAGAAATACACAATCACAAGAGACACATCATTTATCCTGGGAAACCCTCATGGGGGAGAAAACCCAACAAAACTTCCTTATTATAGACAGCCAATAGAATTCCAAGAGATAACTCAAACAAATATAGAAAGTCCTCTCCCAAGAATGCGCCTCTCTCTCTCTCTCTTCTCCAACTGTAGCTTCAAAACTTTCTCCTCAAATGAACAAGTGAGTGTGTGTCTAAGTGAGGCGCTAGCCTCCTTATTTATACAACTCTGGCACGTGTGGAGGTGTCTCTTCACTAGCAGGGCCGACTTCTCAATCTGGGTGGTTATAACCACCTTTAATCTATTCTGGGGCCTCTTTAATATATTCTGGGGCTGACTTCTTATTCTGTCTATTACAATTGTGTTTTGACCAATTCACAAAAGGGGATTTGGTCTTTTACAATAACCGACATGATCAATCTGCAATAGGGAATTGATCTAATGAATAATACAACAATAATAACTAGAATACACTTTGCAGTTACATTATTTCAATAAAACTTAGGCAACCATTTCTCATACTTAGGTGGCATTTGCTTAGGGTAGCCTGGTATGGCTGACATGTCTAGCGGTCTGAAGAGATTGGATGACCATTGTCTTTGATTATTGCCTAGGTTTGTTGTGTTGGTCTGAGTTGCTGAGCTAGACATGGTTTTCAAAGGAAGACTTCCTCCAAAAAGTGATTTTACAACAAGAGAGTTTCGGGGAGGCTTTCTTTTGAAGGATTCAGGAGGATTTGTGAACCTCCTTGTAGTTTGTGGAGTCGCCAGATAATTTGCTTGAAACTATCAAAGAAAAAGGGAAAACACCCTAAGTGGAGTTGCTAAGTAAGCTTGTAAGGTAAAGACTCTAGAGGCAAGGCTTACTGAAAAGTGTCATCTTGAGGAATTTTTGACTTAGTTTTCCCCAACAACAACGCCAAAATGTTATCACACAGTTTGTAGTTAGAATAATGGATTGATGAAAAGAGATCAAACTGGCGTAACTGAACCAGTCCCACCCATTCTCACCTTGATGGGAAGGTTCTTTCTGTTTAGGGAGGTAAGGCCCAGGGGAGACGTTCCTGGTGACTTGGGGTTTTGATAAGGCAAAGGGTAGAAAGGCTAAGTGATAATAATACCCCTCACAAGTCACCACCTTATCAGAAAGTCCAACTTATAGCCAATAAAGATAACCGGAAGTAATAACCAAGAAAGGAGTACCTACACGAGACAACGCAATAAGAAACTATATGTGCAAGCTTGCTTGTTGGTTAGTACTTCATATAATCAATGAATTTTTTGATAATAAGCAATTGAGCACTAATATTGACGAAGTAAAGCAATGTTTACACAATAGCAATGATTACAATATCACTTCTCAATAAATGCTAAAGAAAACTTTGGCATTCAATATAACAAATTCAACGCTTTATAAACAATGCCTTAACCAAACATTCAATTGCTTCAAAGATAAAGAAATGCTACACATAGGTGTTTAATGCATAGAAAGATGACGACAAAAATATAGTTAGTAGGGTTAGTCTAGGCTAGGGTTAGTAAGATTTAAGGTTTGTTCAAAGTATTGGAAGTTTTCTTTATGATCAAGTCACCCAATGCACAAGGCCTTAGATCAGTGCGCTCCTAGGGTATATGGAGTCAAAGAGAGGACGCAAAGGATAAAGGACTAAGTGAAAATGGTGAAACTAAGGACAAGAGAGTTAAACTTTGAGGTGTTGCTATGGAAAGGCCTCAAAGATGAAACCCTAGGGAAGAGAGGCTCACTTTGGTGTAGAAAACCTAGGCCTCAATGCTCTCTCTTCCTTCCTTATCTCAATGGAAAAAACAACTAGCTTGAATAATGATTGATCTAAGACAAGAGGGTTAGCAAGTGATGTGTTGCTATAGCAAGGCTTCACTAGGCAAACCCTAGGGAAAAACGACTCACCAGGTATAGAAGAGCTAGGCCTTGGTGCATTTTTCTCCTTCTTAACTCAACAAGGACAAAACGGCTAGGCTAGGAGGAAGGATAGAGTGTTGCAATGGCAAGGCTCTATCTTCTTCATACAAGTCAAATGGCCTAAAATCTTGATGGAGACATGAGACAAGGACATCAACTAGTGCTTGTCACCTAGGGTTTGATTCAGCAAAATATAATCACATATGCAAGTAAATGAATCTAAAACCATTCAATTAAGAAGTGTTTGTAGAAATTCACTTACATAAACCAAGAAAACATGTAGCAAAACTCTAGTTGTAACACCTTCCACCAAGAGAAATGCCAAAAATGCCAAGTAAAATCTTCCTTCAACAAGTGCGCCTTAATATTTCAGCCAATAACCCTAAGAAGGGCGCAAATTTCAGACCTCACTAATGAGTGAGTAGGAGATGATGAAAAAATGAGAGTCAAAACCTTCAATTTATACAATAACAATGACCTAAATTACACTTTAGGTCATAAAAAGGCCGACAAGGCCAAAATACCAAAATCATATTGTTTTACATTAAATGTTTGAAATTAAAATCCTAATCAAGCAATAGTGAGACTTCATCCCCTTTCTAGGGTGACGTTAACCCCTTTTAGGGCAAGTGCAACCTCCTGGAGCAAAACGTTAGCCCTCCTTAAGCTTCTCCAATCTGCCACGCATGCCAAAACCACCACATCTGCCTCCCAAAATGTCCATACTACTGGATGACATCATGGGCATCTTGGGAGATGCCCTGGGCCTTCCAAGACCAATGTCCCTATGGAGAGGGCTCAAACCTCCTAGGTATAGGTCTACGCAGTTGCCTTTGGTGGTTTCTTCTGCTCTTCCTTGGTATAAGCACTCTGCCCTGTCTCTTCCCCCTGCTGGGGTCTTAGTATCCATCGGGTGGGCTCTTCAGCCCCATGGAGGTTCAAACTGAGCAACTCCCCATGTGTACCTATCCAACGTGGTACTTGTCCATCAGGCATGATCCTGTACATCAACAACTACGCCCTCCATGGGCTCATAAGTCATAGGGATCATAACAATGTCAATCACATCTAATCATCAATATTTATTAAAAATGTGCATAAAACCCCTTTACCCTAGTCTAGTGCTCAAAGAGATTATACAAGTCTTCAATACAAGTTTGGAGGAAGTGATAGGACGTCCTATTGGGCTAGTGTCTACTGGTAGAGGGATGTTTTTTGAAAGGATCAAATCCAAGTCATGTAGGTGGGTGAGATGGATGGGGATGCCTGGGAAAAAGGTGCAGTGATAGCAGGGATGGCTTACCAGTGGGTGCCTTTATGGAGGGTGAGTTGCACCTGTCATGGATGCAAACATTTCCAAGCCCATTCATGCCTTTTAATCTTCATTTTTTCCAAGATGCTAATCAAAGGACACTACCCTGGCTTGGTGACTAGTGGTGACAATGTTAGCCACAAACATTTCATGGAAATGGGAAGGCCAGCTCGTGATGAGACCCCCTTTCTCTTGTCTATGCCACCAAGAGCCACTACCCTGGCATGGCGACCAAATGTTGGTAGTTTCACACTGTACCGTTAGATGCTCATGGAGCTAATAGGTCGGCTCGTGATGAGTTCCCCTATCCTCTAACCAGGTCTTGTCTTATTGTTTTTTATCTGTTTATTTCTTTTTCAATCAAGAAGCTAGTCAAGGGACACTGCCCTGGCTTGGTGACCAGAGGTGGCAATGTTACCCACAAGTATTTTCACAGAAATGAGAAGGCTGGCTCATGATGAGACCACCTTTCCTTTGGATATGAAACCAAAAGCCACTAACCTGGCGTGGTGACCAGATGTTGGTAGTGTCATACCGTTAGGCACCCATGGACCTAATGAGCTGGCTCATGATGAGACTCCCCATCCCTCAACTAGGTCTTGATTTATTTTTTTACGGGTCCCTATGTTTCTTGCTTAGAATCATTTTATTGCTTTCTCGGGGATCCCTGGGCGAAGAATCTTGAGGTTTTATTCTTAGGCTTTTATTGTCAGTTGCTTTTACCCCCCAGGCCTTTAGCCCGTTCTTCCCACAAGGTAAGGTACAACCCCTAAATCATTGGCTAACCCTATGAACATACCAATGTAACGCGATGGGTGAGCGGGAAATAAGATGGAAAGTGGTATGTATGACAAGAACAGACAATGGACCTTCAGAAATCCCCTAGTGGCAACTCAAAACCTATGGACACAAGCTTGCTAGGGCATCCTGTAATTCCCTCTAGACATGGTCAAGTGGACAAGCATAAGATTCAAGCACCCATTAGAAACAAAGGAATCAAATGCACATATGCAAAGGTTTTGAGGATCAAAGTGACAGATACCATGATACCCAAACTCATTACCTCATGGAGCAAGAACCATCTCTCATGCAGGAGCAAGCCGAAGGTGATGGATGTTGTTGATGCTGCTGACAAAGTGGAGGTGCTGAAAGGGAGAAAATATGAGCCCTCTAGGGCCATGCTGGCTCTCAGTACTCCATGTCTAGGACCTGTGGGCCTCGAGACATAATCTCCTAGTTATCCCTGAAAGTGGGGGATAACATGTCCATGGGCATGTAGCGGTATGACACTATCATTCAGGTGGTCACCATGCTAGGGTAGTGGCTCTTGGTGGCATAGCCAAGAGAAAGGGGGTCTCATCACGAGCCAACCTTCTCATTTCCATGAAATGCTTGTGCATAACATTGTCACCACTGGTCACCACGCCAAGGCAGTGTCCCTTAAGTAGTCTCTTGAAAGAAAAAGAAAATAAGAATAAAAGATAAAAGGCATGAATAGGCTTGGAAACATTTGCATCCATGACAAGGTGAAAATCACCCTCTTCAGAGGCACCCACAGGTAATTCATATATTTCTCTGTTATCACTGCATCCAATGCCCAGACATCCCTTACCACCTCATC
This sequence comes from Picea glauca, assembly GCA_000966675.3. NCBI lineage: Eukaryota > Viridiplantae > Streptophyta > Pinopsida > Pinales > Pinaceae > Picea > Picea glauca. The sequence continues at coordinate 4,714 of JZKD02S1038675.1, read as the reverse complement.
CACTTACATGGCTTGGATTTGACTTCACCCGAAAACATCCCACATCCAATGAGCACTATCCCAATAGAACATTCTAGCATCCCCTCCAAACTTGGCTTGTAGAATAGTAGGCCTGGACCCAGGGGGGTCCTGCCTTTTTCACCATGATGTAGGCCTTGGAAGGCCCATGACATCACCCAAGTCACCCATTACGTCACCCAACGTTTTGGATGCTTTGGAGGTAGTTGTGTGCCAAGTGGCATGTGTGGCAGGATCNTCCTCCAAAAAGTGATTTTACAACAAGAGAGTTTCGGGGAGGCTTTCTTTTGAAGGATTTAGGAGGATTTGTGAACCTCCTTGTAGTTTGTGGAGTCGCCAGATAATTTGCTTGAAACTATCAAAGAAAAAGGGAAAACACCCTAAGTGGAGTTGCTAGGTAATCTTGTAAGGTAAAGACTCTAGAGGCAAGGCTTACTGAAAAGTGTCATCTTGAGGAATTTTTGACTCAGTTTTCCCCAACAACAACGCCAAAACGTTATCACACAGTTTGTAGTTAGAATAATGGATTGATGAAAAGAGATCAAACTGGCGTAACTGAACCAGTCCCACCCATTGTCACCTTGATGGGAAGGTTCTTTCTGTTTAGGGAGGTAAGGCCCAGGGGAGACGTTCCTGGTGACTTGGGGTTTTGAGAAGGCAAAGGGTAGAAAGGCTAAGTGATAATAATACCCCTCACAAGTCACCACCTTATCAGAAAGTCCAACTTATAGCCAATAAAGATAACCGGAAGTAATAACCAAGAAAGGAGTACCTACACGAGACAACGCAATAAGAAACTATATGTGCAAGCTTGCTTGTTGGTTAGTACTTCATATAATCAATGAATTTTTTGATAATAAGCAATTGAGCACTAATATTGACGAAGTAAAGCAATGTTTACACAATAGCAATGATTACAATATCACTTCTCAATAAATGCTAAAGAAAACTTTGGCATTCAATATAACAAATTCAACGCTTTATAAACAATGCCTTAACCAAACATTCAATTGCTTCAAAGATAAAGAAATGCTACACATAGGTGTTTAATGCATAGAAAGATGACGACAAAAATATAGTTAGTAGGGTTAGTCTAGGCTAGGGTTAGTAAGATTTAAGGTTTGTTCAAAGTATTGGAAGTTTTCTTTATGATCAAGTCACCCAATGCACAAGGCCTTAGATCAGTGCGCTCCTAGGGTATATGGAGTCAAAGAGAGGACGCAAAGGATAAAGGACTAAGTGAAAATGGTGAAACTAAGGACAAGAGAGTTAAACTTTGAGGTGTTGCTATGGAAAGGCCTCAAAGATGAAACCCTAGGGAAGAGAGGCTCACTTTGGTGTAGAAAACCTAGGCCTCAATGCTCTCTCTTCCTTCCTTATCTCAATGGAAAAAACAACTAGCTTGAATAATGATTGATCTAAGACAAGAGGGTTAGCAAGTGATGTGTTGCTATAGCAAGGCTTCACTAGGCAAACCCTAGGGAAAAACGACTCACCAGGTATAGAAGAGCTAGGCCTTGGTGCATTTTTCTCCTTCTTAACTCAACAAGGACAAAACGGCTAGGCTAGGAGGAAGGATAGAGTGTTGCAATGGCAAGGCTCTATCTTCTTCATACAAGTCAAATGGCCTAAAATCTTGATGGAGACATGAGACAAGGACATCAACTAGTGCTTGTCACCTAGGGTTTGATTCAGCAAAATATAATCACATATGCAAGTAAATGAATCTAAAACCATTCAATTAAGAAGTGTTTGTAGAAATTCACTTACATAAACCAAGAAAACATGTAGCAAAACTCTAGTTGTAACACCTTCCACCAAGAGAAATGCCAAAAATGCCAAGTAAAATCTTCCTTCAACAAGTGCGCCTTAATATTTCAGCCAATAACCCTAAGAAGGGCGCAAATTTCAGACCTCACTAATGAGTGAGTAGGAGATGATGAAAAAATGAGAGTCAAAACCTTCAATTTATACAATAACAATGACCTAAATTACACTTTAGGTCATAAAAAGGCCGACAAGGCCAAAATACCAAAATCATATTGTTTTACATTAAATGTTTGAAATTAAAATCCTAATCAAGCAATAGTGAGACTTCATCCCCTTTCTAGGGTGACGTTAACCCCTTTTAGGGCAAGTGCAACCTCCTGGAGCAAAACGTTAGCCCTCCTTAAGCTTCTCCAATCTGCCACGCATGCCAAAACCACCACATCTGCCTCCCAAAATGTCCATACTACTGGATGACATCATGGGCATCTTGGGAGATGCCCTGGGCCTTCCAAGACCAATGTCCCTATGGAGAGGGCTCAAACCTCCTAGGTATAGGTCTACGCAGTTGCCTTTGGTGGTTTCTTCTGCTCTTCCTTGGTATAAGCACTCTGCCCTGTCTCTTCCCCCTGCTGGGGTCTTAGTATCCATCGGGTGGGCTCTTCAGCCCCATGGAGGTTCAAACTGAGCAACTCCCCATGTGTACCTATCCAACGTGGTACTTGTCCATCAGGCATGATCCTGTACATCAACAACTACGCCCTCCATGGGCTCATAAGTCATAGGGATCATAACAATGTCAATCACATCTAATCATCAATATTTATTAAAAATGTGCATAAAACCCCTTTACCCTAGTCTAGTGCTCAAAGAGATTATACAAGTCTTCAATACAAGTTTGGAGGAAGTGATAGGACGTCCTATTGGGCTAGTGTCTACTGGTAGAGGGATGTTTTTTGAAAGGATCAAATCCAAGTCATGTAGGTGGGTGAGATGGATGGGGATGCCTGGGAAAAAGGTGCAGTGATAGCAGGGATGGCTTACCAGTGGGTGCCTTTATGGAGGGTGAGTTGCACCTGTCATGGATGCAAACATTTCCAAGCCCATTCATGCCTTTTAATCTTCATTTTTTCCAAGATGCTAATCAAAGGACACTACCCTGGCTTGGTGACTAGTGGTGACAATGTTAGCCACAAACATTTCATGGAAATGGGAAGGCCAGCTCGTGATGAGACCCCCTTTCTCTTGTCTATGCCACCAAGAGCCACTACCCTGGCATGGCGACCAAATGTTGGTAGTTTCACACTGTACCGTTAGATGCTCATGGAGCTAATAGGTCGGCTCGTGATGAGTTCCCCTATCCTCTAACCAGGTCTTGTCTTATTGTTTTTTATCTGTTTATTTCTTTTTCAATCAAGAAGCTAGTCAAGGGACACTGCCCTGGCTTGGTGACCAGAGGTGGCAATGTTACCCACAAGTATTTTCACAGAAATGAGAAGGCTGGCTCATGATGAGACCACCTTTCCTTTGGATATGAAACCAAAAGCCACTAACCTGGCGTGGTGACCAGATGTTGGTAGTGTCATACCGTTAGGCACCCATGGACCTAATGAGCTGGCTCATGATGAGACTCCCCATCCCTCAACTAGGTCTTGATTTATTTTTTTACGGGTCCCTATGTTTCTTGCTTAGAATCATTTTATTGCTTTCTCGGGGATCCCTGGGCGAAGAATCTTGAGGTTTTATTCTTAGGCTTTTATTGTCAGTTGCTTTTACCCCCCAGGCCTTTAGCCCGTTCTTCCCACAAGGTAAGGTACAACCCCTAAATCATTGGCTAACCCTATGAACATACCAATGTAACGCGATGGGTGAGCGGGAAATAAGATGGAAAGTGGTATGTATGACAAGAACAGACAATGGACCTTCAGAAATCCCCTAGTGGCAACTCAAAACCTATGGACACAAGCTTGCTAGGGCATCCTGTAATTCCCTCTAGACATGGTCAAGTGGACAAGCATAAGATTCAAGCACCCATTAGAAACAAAGGAATCAAATGCACATATGCAAAGGTTTTGAGGATCAAAGTGACAGATACCATGATACCCAAACTCATTACCTCATGGAGCAAGAACCATCTCTCATGCAGGAGCAAGCCGAAGGTGATGGATGTTGTTGATGCTGCTGACAAAGTGGAGGTGCTGAAAGGGAGAAAATATGAGCCCTCTAGGGCCATGCTGGCTCTCAGTACTCCATGTCTAGGACCTGTGGGCCTCGAGACATAATCTCCTAGTTATCCCTGAAAGTGGGGGATAACATGTCCATGGGCATGTAGCGGTATGACACTATCATTCAGGTGGTCACCATGCTAGGGTAGTGGCTCTTGGTGGCATAGCCAAGAGAAAGGGGGTCTCATCACGAGCCAACCTTCTCATTTCCATGAAATGCTTGTGCATAACATTGTCACCACTGGTCACCACGCCAAGGCAGTGTCCCTTAAGTAGTCTCTTGAAAGAAAAAGAAAATAAGAATAAAAGATAAAAGGCATGAATAGGCTTGGAAACATTTGCATCCATGACAAGGTGAAAATCACCCTCTTCAGAGGCACCCACAGGTAATTCATATATTTCTCTGTTATCACTGCATCCAATGCCCAGACATCCCTTACCACCTCATCCACTTACATGGCTTGGATTTGACTTCACCCGAAAACATCCCACATCCAATGAGCACTATCCCAATAGAACATTCTAGCATCCCCTCCAAACTTGGCTTGTAGAATAGTAGGCCTGGACCCAGGGGGGTCCTGCCTTTTTCACCATGATGTAGGCCTTGGAAGGCCCATGACATCACCCAAGTCACCCATTACGTCACCCAACGTTTTGGATGCTTTGGAGGTAGTTGTGTGCCAAGTGGCATGTGTGGCAGGATC
>JZKD02S1038642.1:0-13356 GCA_000966675.3 Picea glauca | reverse complement strand
AGGTCTTATTTCTAAATATGCAATTAGTAAGCTCTAATGCTAACAAATCATCATGTAGGAACCATACAAATTGTCATTAATGAGTGAAAGGCTCGAGGATATTTCTCATTCACATCCATTGAACCAACATTTGCGGGGGGTTATATTATCCCCTCCAACTGTTTATTTCAAGCATCATCTGGAGAAAACAAACATTCTCGTAAAGTTATGGCACCAACTTGACAACAGTTCTGTGGAGATATAGTGAACATCTTCGGGCATGAGGACTAGAACTTCGAGTGGTCTAGGGAATATTCTTATTACTCATCTCCTTTTGCCTAGAATGAAATAATTTAGACCTCTGGAATTTCTCTTGGAGGTTGTTTCCCTGAAGTTTTTGACTGTAAAGAGTTGGTCTCTTGGTGCGTCGATAAATATATGTTAGGCCAAAGCATTATTCCACTACATGACCACTCTCTTTTTTCTTTGCCACCTCAGGTCTTCTGCAAGATGTTAATATTGTCAGATCCAACATTGATGTTCAGAGGAGAAGACTCCAAGCAGTTCCTAAAAAAGAATATTAACGGGTTGGACCTCTTGCCCAAGTTCCTGGAATTCCCAATGACAGTTCCTAAAGATATCACAAGCTTGTAGGTTAGTTCATTTAGAAATCCATTGCAGGAAATTGCCTGGATGTTTAAAAGAATAATGGGACAGGAATCCACAACAAGTATTTCCTACATGGTTCTTTATATTTTGTATTTCACAGTTAAGGAACAAGCCATTTTTTATTGGGGGAAGCTAATTTCCATTGAAAATTGTTCCCAATTGTCAAGATTAAAAAAGGAGAATAAATTTTATATGTCATCCTACTTGGTTTTCATGATAGTGCATTGTTGTTTGTTACCAAAATTGTCTGTCTCCAAGAAGGTAAATTGAGAATTCGACCCAGTAACCTTCTGGTACGAGGCCTTATGGAGGCACAAGGCCTCCCACTATTTTTATGAGGTTTTTAATGACTTTGTCTCTGTTTTCAAATATTTATTATTAGGAAAGGATGCTCCCCGCATGTCTGACCAGAAACCAGGTTTTTGGATAGGAAGGGGGCACTTGAACAAATGGAGAATTATAGTGTGATAAGGATTTTTGGCTCCAAGGAAAATCCTTCTTTCCTTCTATGTCACATTACGGACGGAATGTTTTTTATAGAAATAGAAAGGCAATACAACTATTGGTTGCATCTATTCCATGTGAAGAGAAAAAAGTAGTTCATTCTTCTGCCTTGGAAAGTCGGGGACTTTGTGTTGAGGAAAATCAACAAATTGACGAATTTGAAGCCCATTTCAACAACTTGAACCTAATATATGATGAAAGGCTAAGAGGGTTCGACCCTAATGGAATTTTTTTAGAACATTTACTTGCAGTTGGCTTCAACAAATTTTTTTTCCAGAGACGCCTGAGTGAAAACAAAGACATTGATGACAACACTCCTGCTTCTGATGCTGGTGACCTAGAGACATTGAAAATAACCACTGAATTGTACAAGCAGCAGGGAAAAGGCCCCAGTGAGAAGATTTTTTAATCACCAGATACCACTCCCAAGAGTACGAAATCCCGGAGCATCGCTCCAACGGCCCACCCTAGTAACAAAGAAACCCAGAATTCTTCAAACAGAGGATGAGATAACAACTCTCCTCGTTCTAAAATTGATAGTTCTCACAAGATTCTCGTGAAGAAGAAGAGAAAAAAAAAATGTAGGGAAAATGGAAGAGCCTGAAATTGAGAGTGAGAACATGGATCTTGAGATTGATCTAGATAGCGTATTCCGCAACGTTGATTATCCCGGGGACACGATCCAACATAGTCACCCAATGAAAATAGTTGAGACCAAATATTTTGACGAATGAATCCTTCATATTCCAGAGCGTTGTTTTTGACAGCGAGTCTAGAAAATTAATTATTGAAAAGAGAGATGTAAAAAATAAGAAAGGGAAATATCGTTCAGAGATTAACCTTGGGAACATGTGGCCATCCCAAATCTCCCATCTTCACTGAGAAATTGGAGATGGTCTTGATGATTCCATTGGAGGCATTGAGGCTGAGAATGTCAGACTGAAGGATTGAGTCAAGGAATTGGAGGAATCTTTGATTTCTATGTCACTGTTTGCCAGTCCTTTAGCAATAGCCATGCCTTCCATCCTTGCAGCCAAGTTAAAAGGATCCTCCAGCCTCCTCACATCGTGTAGAGGCTATGTGGAGAAGAATATCAATAAAATAATGGATCTGATTACTGAGGCCTCTCAAACATCACAGAGTATGGTTTCCCTTGGAATGAGGGAACATGATTTGAACGAACATTTGCAGGCGGATTTAAAAAATGAAAAACGTTTCTATTTAGACACGGTCATCCCTTTTGGCATCCATGTCAATAGCATGGAAGATATGAGAAAAAGACAAGAATATCTCCCCTCCCAAAACTGGATCACTCAATTAAATGCATGTTGGAAGGAGAAAGTGAATACCCTGCATGTCATTGTCCAATCACGTGAACAAGCCATATCAAAGAAATAATAATTATTCATAAAGATGACCAAAATAGACTTAGCCGGAAGTACCAATGAGGTCCATGACCCCAACTTAATCGTCAACTCCTTACCCTTAACTAAGAAATCCTTCGATGAACAAGTTGATATTTTTAAGGGGTTGTCTTTAGAAAAGTTTTACAGCATCCTTGAATATGGTGAAGATGATGTGGACAACTAGCTAGTCGACTATTCGGTACAAAATGAAGAAATTGATTAGGCTCTGCGTAATCTTTCTATCGATCTAAGAGAATTAGAAAAGGAAATTTTCAACATAAACATACGGGATGAGATCAACGTAGCCCCCTTGGGAGGCTACATTGAAGAATGGGTTCAAAGGGCAATGGAGGAGCTCGCAGATGAAGGGAAATAAGAAGTTGGCACTATTCCAATAGCTGTCGACGAAATCAATAAAAAGGAATCAACAAGATAATATCAAAGGGGGATATATGTGCCATCATGATAAGTCTATACTGATCACATCCTTCTTTATTTATCAATCGAGTTATTCCACCTTTTTAAATAGAAATGTCTATCCAAGGACTGATACCTTCCAATTTCTTTTTTTCAGGTCTTGCTCTCCACCGTCGCGCACTTCTTCTTTCTACAGTCCTATTTCTTGTACATATTTCTCTTATCGTCCGTGGGATCCCCAATCCCAATCTATATGACAAACACATTTAAATTTCCAGGAATATGTAACAGATAATATTATTTTTTGATATATTTCAAATAAAACTATTTTTATCTTTTTCTATATTTATGTGCTCAGAATTTTTTATCTTCAACTATGTTGAATGTCAAGAGATTGTGTTTATTTAATTTGAATGTAACTTTATATGTGTCTGGTGTGTTTTATCTTTTTCTCATGCATATCTTTTTCTCGTTCTATTCATATAACTTTATTTGTCCTGGCACATAATTTCGAACATAGCAAGTGAGACTACTTTTAAAAATAAAAGCAATATAGATTATATACTTTCAAAAACTAAATGGTTTCAATGCCAGAATTTCTCTAGAGGCCACATGTCATTTCCTGCATAGATACCACCCGTGCTTCATGCTACTTGCCATGTCTCCACTAATTTTTCTGTGGATCCCTTTACATTTATTCCCAATTCAACCCAGCAGGGACTGCGGTGCCATGCAACACTTGTTTACTATATTATTTTCTATTTATTTTTTTATTTATAATTTGATATTCCATTATTTATATTATGTGTTCTGAGTTACTATCAATTATGTATGTAATAGTTGGCCTTTCCTAGATATCTCATGGTTCTTTGATTTACATTATTTTATTTTTTTGTTTTTTCGTGTAAAACAAAAATCCCATGAAATACCTATATAATTTCCTAATTTAATACTAAAATCACACTTTAATAAATTTCTAAAACTCACCACCATATTTATGTCTTGTCCAATTTTCCACTTCTTTCTTGTTTTTCCTTTTCCCTACTATTAGAGTCATCAAATTTTGTTCACATGGAAATCTTCAACGACCATGCATATCTTTTACTTGTTAACATATATGTCCCCTCACATGGAAATCTTTAACAAGACATGCATCGTTTTTACTTTTGATATTCCTTATCGTGGAATTTGACACTCACTTTCCAATTCTTCTTCTTAGCTCTCTCTTACTATCATAGTTATCATATTTGGTCTACTTAAATACATCCTTCTTAGTTAGATACATATCTTTCTCATTTATCATATCATTTGTATTTTTTTAACAATTTAATGTAGCAAGTTTTATTTATTTATTTATTATTAAATTAAAAAATAAAACAATTCATTATTACCATATTTACATTTTTCAATTAAAAAATAAATATATATATATATATATATATATATATATATATATATATATATATATATATATATATATATTTTAAATCTTTGTATTTAAAATCTAAACTCAAATAAAGAAAAAACAATATATAAAAGATCAAACCAAATTCTATTTGAATAATTGAATTATTTACAATAGATTGTGATTCCATTATAGAGATTTTAAAAGTTGTTATCAAATCCAACTTATTCTTAATATAGGAAAGGTTGAGAGAATATCTCAACTACACACCAAACTAGGAGATTAAGTTGGGGAAGATCTCTCACAACCAACTAGATATACAACAACCTCCTAAACATTAAGAATAAATACTTTACTTAGAGATAAACTCTACATTACAATGATTAACAAATCACAACTTTATGATTAAAAAGTTGTGATTTGTTCCAGGGCACAAAGATTGTGGTCCCTGTCTGCAAGCTCTTTTGATTCTGAGCCTTTTGAGGTTTCCTCGCAGTCAATTCAACCATTGGTTGAGAAAGTGGTCATGCCGATGTAGTCATCGGTTTATCCCACTCCTTTTTTGGTGGGTGAGGTGCCTTTAGACCATGTAGTCTCTCGGCCTATTCGGCCATTGGTTGAGAAAGTGGTCATGTCGATGCTATCATCGGTTGATCCCACTCCTCTTTTAGGGAGTGAGGTGCCTTTAGACCATGTATTCTCTCAGCCTATTCATCCATTGGTTTCGAAAGTGATCATGCCGATGCAATCATCATATGATCCCACTCTTCTTTTGGGGAGTGATGTGTCTACCAACTATGTTTTTAGCATTTCCGGTTTAATACTTTCAGAACAAGGGGGAATTCTGCTCATTCCGAGCACACCTCCTCCAAGCCCTAGGATGGTTTCCTTTGATTGGAATGACCTTGTTGAGATTCATATTCCTTTTGCCACACCTTTTCAAATAAGGGTTGAAGTTAATTCAACAAACATTTATCGATGTATTATGGATGAGGGAGCCTCTGCAAGCATTTTATTCTCCTCGGTTTGGAAAGTCTTTGGATCTCCCAAGCTTGTGTCTACTTCGCATGATTTGTTGGATTTTGACAGACATCCTAGTGAATATTTGGGGATTCTTCCTCAGATGCCTATCTCGTTAGGTGGGAAGATTGTCCGTGTTAATGTTATAGTGGTGCAAGGCCCGTTAGATTTCAATATGCTTCTTGGGCGTGATTATGTATATGCTATGAAATATGTGGTATCTATGCTCTTTCGGGTGATTCATTTCCCTCACAATGGAAGCATTGTCACTATCGAATAGCTGGAATCTGATAATCACCACCCTAATTCAGCATTAGTTCAAACTACCCCTTTATATGTTCCTAGTGTTTGGGTAGACTCTACCCCACCACGGGTTAATTATGTGGCGTCTTATCCTCGGTGTTCAATTGCTTCTGAGTAAGAACCTGTGCAATCATTTTTTCCTTCTCAAGACTTTGAATCAACAATTGATCCTTTGGTTTATCCAATGGGGGCATGGGAGCCCTCACTTCCTCCTCTTGGTCCAAGTGGGTTTGAGTATCTTTCTAAGTCTCATCTCGTTGTTTGTAGATCCTCAAGCCCTCGTTCTTGTGATTCTTCGCTGATAGACTCTACCAATCCTGGCTAGAACCTCCATCATCATATGGAGTATGGTCAGTTTACTTCACCCTTTGGGACTGTTGACCCTCATTTGCGTGATTTCTCAGATTTTGAATTGCCTTCAGATGAGGCTATCCTTTAATCCATCACTACGATTTCTATCCCGCAGGAGGACTTACACCATGGTTTGTGTTTTCTTCCCTTTTGGGATACTTCCCAAGTTGACTATCGAAGAGACTGTTGTTCTGAGCCTAGTAGTGGGCTTTACTCGAACCAGTTTTATACATGAGTTGTAGCCCCTTTGGAGTCTTCTTTAAGCCCTTTTAAGAATCCCTAAAGATGAAAAGATTGTTGAGTGACCTTGTTTCTTCACACTCGTTAAATTGGTCCAGAAGACCGTTCCTTACATGGGTCTTCTTTTAAGCCCTTTCAAACCCTCTAAATGTGAAAAGATTGTCGAGCAATCTTATGGCCTTTCACGCTCGTTAAACTGAAATTTTAAGTCACGTCTATCTGGTGGTAGTTTACCCCTTTTTCGGTCCAGACGGTCAACTGTATGAACAAAGGTATACTCTAGAGGCTTTGGGTCCCTAGAAGAATACCCTCAAGTATAATTTTACCCTTTTTTCAGGCCTGAGGGACTACATTTACAAAAAAGGAACCCCCATGGAATCCATAGTTAAGCTCTTTTCAGACTCCCTAAAATTGAAAAGATCGTCCAATGACCTTATTCTTTCACACTCATTAAAATGGTCGAGAAGAACATTCCTGACGAAGTCCATAGTTAAGCTTTTTTCAGACTCCTTAAAAATGAAAAAATGATCGAGAAATCTTGTCTTTATCACACTCGTTAAAATGGTTTTGAATAGATGTCTTGTCGATGCTAGTTTACCCCTTTTTCGAACCGACTCGACTACCTTCAAAAAAGGTACTCCATTGGATTCTCCTTTTACGTTTTTCAGACTCTCTAAATATGAAAAACCACCGAACTTACCTTCTCTGGGCTCGTTAAAATTACATCGAAGGANGTAGCAGTTCATTTCAATTTGATGGTTGATTTTGCGGTTTTGGTTTTAATGGTACCGATTGCTAAAAATACGATTTCAAAATATCTATAAATTTAACGTTTTGAAAAAAAAAATCTATAACATCATTTTTTTATTTAAGTGTTGATTTGAAGGTTTTTTTGTGCTACTGTATGAGTTTTGAAGGCCATGTTTGAAAAATGTTGTAATTTTTACCCATTTGAAAAAATGGTGCTACTGGTAGCACCATTTGTTGATTTGGGGTTGATTTTCATGTTTTTTTTGGAAAAATATGGGTTTTTTGGGCCAGAGTTCTCGTTTTGAGCTCACAATTCTGATTAAGTTGGTAACTATGTTAATTACTCCCACAAGTTGCAATAAAAAAAAAAAATCAACAAAGCATTTGCTCACACCCTTTTTAATGGTACAAGCACAATAGAAAACAAGTAAGTGGATAAAATATTGGACTAGAAAATGATGGTTTTGCAACAATGGGGCTTGTTTGAGACCAATTCTCTCTTACAAAAATTGCCCTCCACTTTTCTATTTTCCCACTCTCTTTTATCCCCTTCTTTTCCCTCTTCTATACTTAACCAAATTCCCCTTTCTTTTTCCCCTATACTTTCTCTTTCTGGTTACTTAGTATTTTTTCTGAAAATGTCTTGCTGTGCGGGTTGGTGGACTCACGGGTTCACATTTTCACTCGTACTTTTATATCACGATTCCAACCGAGCGCTTCCCCTTTCCATACCTAGCCACTTTTTCGATCGCGGGTTCCCGGGCAGGAAGTCTCTAAATTACACATACATTGTTTTGTGACCTGCAAACAACACCTGGGCTTCCACGATATGCAAATTGACTTTCGGACTCCCACATCATCCCCTCTTTCGTGTTACACATTTTTCACTCAAAAGTTCAGAGACATACAATTTGACCGTCAGGGCCACACGTCTCCTCGGGAATCCTTGTCACCCTATTTTGAAGCTCGTTCGACTGCCTTCCACACTTGGACATTTCTTGGAATCTCTTTCGTGGATCGTTGGGTTGGCAAGTTCAGGAAATTTCCAATTCCTAGTCGTTTTTTCCTATGCCTGCCACCTTCACACTTCTTTCCAAGTATATGCAATAAGTATACAACTTGTTCAGAAACATGCAGAAAATATCTTGCCAGGAAATGGGATATCTATTAAAGATTTGAATATATTAGCCCTTCTTTTACNAATGGGGCTTGTTTGAGACCAATTCTCTCTTACGAAAATTGCCCTCCGCTTTTCTATTTTCCCACTCTCTTTTATCCCCTTCTTTTCCCTCTTCTATACTTAACCAAATTCCCCTTTCTTTTTCCCCTGTACTTTCTCTTTCTGGTTACTTAGTATTTTTTCCGAAAATGTCTTGCTGTGTGGGTTGGTGGACTCATGGGTTCACATTTTCACTCGTACTTTTATATCACGATTCCAACAGAGCGCTTACCCTTTCCATACCTAGCCACTTTTTTGATCGCGGGTTCCCGAGCAGGAAGTCTCTAAATTAAACATACATTGTTTCATGACCTACAAACAACACCCAGGCTTCCACGATATGCAAATTGATTTTCAGACTCCCACATCATCCCCTCTTTTGTGTTACACATTTTTCACTCAAAAGTTCAGAGACATACAATTTGACCGTTAGGGCCACACGTCTCCTCGGGAATCCTTGTCACCCTATTTTGAAGCTCGTCCGACCACTTTCCACACTTGGACATTTCTTGGAATCTCTTTCGTGGATCGTTGGGTTGGCAGTTTCAGGAAATTTCCAATTCCTAGTCATATTTTCCTGTGCCCGCCACCTTCACACTTCTTTCCAAGTATATGAAATAAGTATACAACTTGTCCAGAAACATGCAGAAAAAATCTTGCCAGGAAATGGGATATCTATTAAAGATTTGAATATATTAGCCCTTCTTTTACCTCTTTTATACTTAACCATATTCTCGTTTATTTTTACCCTCTACTTTCTCTTTCTGGTTACTTATTCGTTTTTCTAAAAATTTCTAACTGCGCGGGTTGGCGGACTCACAGGCTCACATTTTCACTCGTGCTTTTATATCGTGACTCTGACTGACCGCTTCCCCTATTCCATACCTCGCCACTTTTTCGATCGTGGATTCCCGGGCAGGAGAGCTCTAGATTGCACTTCCATTGTTCCGTGACCTACAAACAACACCTGGACTTCCGCAATATACAAATTTACTGTCGGACTCCCACATTATACCCTCTTCCGTGTGACATAGTTTGCACTTAATAGTTCTGAGACATACAATTTGATCATCGGGTCCTCACGTCTCTTGGGGAACTATTGTCACCCCATTTTGAAGCTAGTTCGTCTGCTTTCCATACTTGGTCATTTCTTGGAATCTCTTTCGCGGATCGTCGGGTTGGTGGGTTCATGAAATATCCAATTCCTATTCATCGTTTCTTGTGCCTGTCACCTTCGCACTTCTTTCCAAGTATGCAATAGATGAATTTTAATGCTAACAACTCACCATGCATCAGCCGTAAAGATTGTTATTGATGACTAAAATCCCCGAGGAGACAGTCACACTGACTATCCCTACACAACTTGTCCACAAACATGTAGAAAAGATCTTGCCAAGTAATGGGATATCTATTACAAATTTCAATATATTAGCGAAAACTAGTCCGACCGACCATTTCCCTATTCCATAATTAGCCACTTTTTCTATTGCGGGTTCCCGGACAGGAGGGATAAAGATTTCTCTTCAATTGTTCTGCAACCTACAAACAACACCTAGAATTCTGCGATATACAAACTAACCGTTGAACTACCCCATCATGCCCTCTTCCATTTTACGCGTTTTGCACTCAAAATTTCCAAGACATATAAGTTGACTGTCGGGCCTTCACCTCTCTCGAGTATCCCTTGCAACCTTATTTTGAAGCCCGTCCAACCGCTTTTCATTCTTGGCCATTCCTTACTTGCCCTTACCCGTCCCCGCCACCTTCGCACTTGCTTATAATAAAAAATTGTCTTATTTGTAATAAAAAAATTGTTTATAAAAACATTATTATACCATAAATATTGTCATTAATGAGTAAAATCCTCGAGGAGATAGTCACATTGACTATCCCTACATAGCTTGTGTAGAAACATGCAGAAACGATCCTTCCAGGTAATGGAATATCTATTACAAATTTCAATATATTAGGGAAAATGAGTGTGNAATGGGGCTTGTTTGAGACCAATTCTCTCTTACGAAAATTGCCCTCCGCTTTTCTATTTTCCCACTCTCTTTTATCCCCTTCTTTTCCCTCTTCTATACTTAACCAAATTCCCCTTTCTTTTTCCCCTGTACTTTCTCTTTCTGGTTACTTAGTATTTTTTCCGAAAATGTCTTGCTGTGTGGGTTGGTGGACTCATGGGTTCACATTTTCACTCGTACTTTTATATCACGATTCCAACAGAGCGCTTACCCTTTCCATACCTAGCCACTTTTTTGATCGCGGGTTCCCGAGCAGGAAGTCTCTAAATTAAACATACATTGTTTCATGACCTACAAACAACACCCAGGCTTCCACGATATGCAAATTGATTTTCAGACTCCCACATCATCCCCTCTTTTGTGTTACACATTTTTCACTCAAAAGTTCAGAGACATACAATTTGACCGTTAGGGCCACACGTCTCCTCGGGAATCCTTGTCACCCTATTTTGAAGCTCGTCCGACCACTTTCCACACTTGGACATTTCTTGGAATCTCTTTCGTGGATCGTTGGGTTGGCAGTTTCAGGAAATTTCCAATTCCTAGTCATATTTTCCTGTGCCCGCCACCTTCACACTTCTTTCCAAGTATATGAAATAAGTATACAACTTGTCCAGAAACATGCAGAAAATATCTTGCCAGGAAATGGGATATCTATTAAAGATTTGAATATATTAGCCCTTCTTTTACCTCTTCTATACTTAACCATATTCCCGTTTATTTTTACCCTCTACTTTCTCTTTCTGGTTACTTATTCGTTTTTCTAAAAATTTCTAACTGCGCGGGTTGGCGGACTCACAGGCTCACATTTTCACTCGTGTTTTTATATCGTGACTCCGACTGACCGCTTCCCCTATTCCATACCTCGCCACTTTTTCGATCGTGGATTCCCGGGCAAGAGAGCTCTAGATTGCACTTCCATTGTTCCGTGACCTACAAACAACACCTGGACTTCCGCAATATACAAATTTACTGTCGGACTCCCACATCATACCCTCTTCCGTGTGACATAGTTTGCACTTAATAGTTCTGAGACATACAATTTGATCATCGGGTCCTCACGTCTCTTGGGGAACTATTGTCACCCCATTTTGAAGCCAGTTCGTCTGCTTTCCATACTTGGCCATTTCTTGGAATCTCTTTCGCGGATCGTCGGGTTGGTGGGTTCATGAAATATCCAATTCCTATTCATCGTTTCTTGTGCCTGTCACCTTCGCACTTCTTTCCAAGTATGCAATAGATGAATTTTAATGCTAACAACTCACCATGCATCAGCCGTAAAGATTGTTATTGATGACTAAAATCCCCGAGGAGACAGTCACACTGACTATCCCTACACAACTTGTCCACAAACATGTAGAAAAGATCTTGCCAAGTAATGGGATATCTATTACAAATTTCAATATATTAGCGAAAACTAGTCCGACCGACCATTTCCCTATTCCATAATTAGCCACTTTTTCTATTGCGGGTTCCCGGACAGGAGGGATAAAGATTTCTCTTCAATTGTTCTGCAACCTACAAACAACACCTAGAATTCTGCGATATACAAACTAACCGTTGAACTACCCCATCATGCCCTCTTCCATTTTACGCGTTTTGCACTCAAAATTTCCAAGACATATAAGTTGACTGTCGGGCCTTCACCTCTCTCGAGTATCCCTTGCAACCTTATTTTGAAGCCCGTCCAACCGCTTTTCATTCTTGGCCATTCCTTACTTGCCCTTACCCGTCCCCGCCACCTTCGCACTTGCTTATAATAAAAAATTGTCTTATTTGTAATAAAAAAATTGTTTATAAAAACATTATTATACCATAAATATTGTCATTAATGAGTAAAATCCTCGAGGAGATAGTCACATTGACTATCCCTACATAGCTTGTGTAGAAACATGCAGAAACGATCCTTCCAGGTAATGGAATATCTATTACAAATTTCAATATATTAGGGAAAATGAGTGTGTTCAACCATTTCCCTATTCCATACTTAGCCACTTTTTAAATTGCGGGTTCTCGGATAGGCGGGATCAAGATTATCCTTCCACTGTTCTGCGACCTACAAACAACACCTAGAATTCCGCAATATACAAATTGGTCATTGGACTGCCCCATCATGCCCTCTTTCATTTTACGCGCTTTGCACTCAAATATTCTGAGACATACAATTTGACTGTCGGGCCCTCACCTTTCCCAAGTATCCCTTGTAACTCTATTTTGAAGCTCGTTCGACTGCTTTTCATACTTGACCATTCCTTACGTGCTTTTCATACTTGGTCACCTTCGCCCTTGTTTATAATAAAAAATTGTTTATAGAAACTTTATATATATATATTGTAAAGACATACAGTTTGAACGTCGGTCCCTCGCCTCTCCTCGGTATCTCTTGTAACCCTACATTGAACCCCGTCTGACCACTTTTCATACTTATATATATATATATATATATATATATATAAGAGTCTTATTTACAATAAAAATATTGTTTATAAAAAACATTATTATACTATGAAGATTGCCATTAATGAGTAAAATCCTCGAGTAGACAATCACATTGACTGTCCCTACACAACCTGTCCAGAAACATGCATAAAATATCCTGCCATGCAATGGGATATCTATTACAAATTTCAATATATTAGTGAAAACAAGTCTAACCGACCCTTTCCCTATTCCATACTTTTCCACTTTTTCGCTTGCGGGTTCCCAGATAGGCGGGCTCAAGATTTCCCTTGCATTGTTCTGCGAACTGCAAACAACACCCGAAATTCCGCGATATACATGCAGAAAAGATATTGCCAAGTAATGGAATATATCTATTACAAATTTAGATATATTAGAGAAAATGAGTCGAGCCAACCGTTTCCCTATTCAATACTTAGCCACTTTTTCAATTGCGGGTCCCTGGATAGGCAGGCTCAAGATTTCCCCTCCATTTTTCCATGACCTACTAACAACACCCGAAATTCTGCAAATATACAAACCGACCACTGGACTGCCCCATCATGCCCTCTTCCGTTTTACGCGTTTTGGATTCAAAATTTCTGAGACATACAATTTGACTGCCAGGCC
>JZKD02S1038631.1:0-13356 GCA_000966675.3 Picea glauca | reverse complement strand
TATGAACTAATGGGTTAGAGATTTAATCAATGGAGCAATCAATATCCAAATAATGACAATCTCATATGGCGAGACGGGAAAATAAATTCTTTTATTAACTTCACAATGATACCTTACAATGATAAAGTCATCTACTGCTCCTTGATCCTAGTACTGGGATCTTCTTTCACTGTCTTCCAACTACTTTTCTCTATACTTCTCTTTGCACAAGGATGGCTAAAGGTTGGGACAAAGGGAATGCTCGATAGGGTATAGTCTCTTTACTATGATTTTCCTCCTTTCAAATGGGACCCCTACCCCTTCTTTTATAGGTTAGAAGGAGCTACGTATTTGGTCGAATGATCAGCCATGCATGGATGAAAGGTTTAGTTAACTTACCCAAAGTTGTGTGTTCCATCAACGAATTTCCTATTTTCATGCTTTTGTAGGTACACGCGGGTTGTCTTGGGTCAGCTAGCGTGTACACGCGTGCAATAATGGAGCAGGGCACGTGGGGCTTATAAAAGGTTTTTTTAAGAAGAGTTGTTCAGTAGTGCTTCGAAAAAGAAGGAATTTGAGATGGCCTGAGGCCAGGTAAGCATGTCTGGTGAAAATTAGGGTCATAACAATATCCCTTGTAATATTTCTTTGTTTGGCATGAGATGCATGATAAACACATTGTTGTTATTTTAATAAAACTTAGGTTTTAGGCCGATTTGGACATCCACTTTTCATATTCATTTTTAGTCAGTCTGAATGCATTCTCTTTCTTATTGATGTTCTAAGTATATATGAAAAAACAAAATATAAAATAATAAACAAATTTAATATTAAGACATAGTTTGGGCCAAGTAGATTAGTGTTGTCTTTCCATCGAGTTTATTATCTACAATTCCTCATGTGGTTCGATACATTGAACGTTTCGGTCATTTGGACGAGATATTCACTAGTATGACAGGTGGTATGAGAGTGAAAAACTCATGAAGCTAAGCGAGGGACAACTTAGGGTTTTTTTATTGAGAAATTGGTGAGATCTTCACCACTTTTAGGGTTGTGATGGGTGGTATCAGAGAAGATTTGGTTCTTCACGACTACTTCAGTGAAAATAGTTGTATGGGATGCACTTTTTGGCTGGACAAGTTTTTGCGAAGGAAGTTATGCGATGTGAAATAAGGGAGCACAATATCAGAGTTGCATCAACGATTTCATACAACATATATGTGTGAAAAGAGTGACAAACATATGATGGAGTTTATGATGAACAACATAGTGAATAAAAACCTTGATGAATAATTATATATGATCATGGAAGAAACCAGTAAAATATTAGAGAAGATCAAGCCGGTCACCGCATGGTCAGATTCATGGGATGAAAGATAGAAGACTCTCTCAACAAATGAATATTTCCAAGTCTTTGAGTTATAATTTCCCAAGGAGGGGGAAGCCATGTCCACCATAGATAACATCATGGAACAACCAAATTCACTTTAGGACATAATTTCTATCATATGTGAAGTTTTTTCATGACACCATTTCACAATTTTTTTCCAGATGATGAAGGAAGTCGGTGCACGACATAAACCATGAAAAAAATATCTCATGCATGGAATTGAATCTTTGAACTCATCAAGGGTGGGATCACTCACAAAGGAGGACTCCCAAGGAAAAGGTGAATTCATGAAAAAGAGGAAATTCAAATTACTTGAACATAAAGGTAGGATAATTCATTGTTTCTTGTTCAACATTAATCATTTCACAGTAAAATGTTCATTGAAGGAATAGTTGGAATGGATGTACAAAATCCAAGTGCACCCTACAAACAAGGAGCTCGCAACATTTGAAGAAGTAATCCAACCACAATGAGAAAAATAAAATGTAACGGTGGAAGGGTTAGATGAGTTGATGAAGCATTTGAATGAGTTCAAGGAAAGGGACTAGAGATATTGTTCGCAAGATGGAGAAGTCATAATTTCTTTTTTGGACATGATAGTGAGTGGGGTTAAGATGGAATCCTTAAATTACACCAACACTACTCAAATTTTCATAAGTGAACAGACTGCTACATTGATCAATTGTAAGTCTGAGAGGCATGTGGTTGCATTCAAGGTGGTAAACTCAGAGCTGAAATCAGTGACAAGAGTGGTTCGTTCTGCACCATTGAGAGACATGAGTAGCTTGGGATAGTGGAATTTGATGGTGGCTTCACTAAATGATCATGTGATTATATTGGGTAAGTATTTTCTCAAATATTCCAAGGAATGTCTCATGCCACATGAGCATTGCTTGGTGTTCTATAAAAAATCCCATGAAAACCAAGATAAAGCTTGGACGAAAGCCCATAAGTGTTGCAATCAAGTTGATTGAGGGAACCTTCAAAAGTGTAGACAAAACTTGTGACATGATGAAATATAAACATATGATTCTAGAACAAAAGAATGTTAGGGAGGATGAGTTCAAGTTGGCCATCGCAACACTTGTGGAAGTCATCGCATAGGAAACATAGCTCAAGTCACCATGTTGCAAGTGGGTTTTCAATGAATTTTAGGAGGATTGGTCAAATGAATCACTTCAACAAAAATATTTAATTTTTTATATAAAGGAGGGCATGAAATCACTCACTTAACCAAACCTGGTGGATGTGGAGGAATTGGGAAGAGAAGACCGAGACCCCATAGTGATAATAAACATTTGTAGACAAAGGATGGGGATCTATGACTTTGAGCCTCATCTAGAATTACTTGAAAAGTTGGGATTGTCATGGAAGGAGGTTAGAATGGCCCTTACGTACTTATGCACGAAGCATATATTAGATACATCATTCACACAAAACCTTGGTGGTGGCCTCCATGAGTACCTTCATTACTGAGCAGTTGGGAGTGGGCACACTGCATATGAAGCGGGAAATGTCACCTTGGGTGCCTTGGAGAAAGGTGTCATAGAAGAGGTTTAAGGATGAATACTTCATGATTTAGAGGATGGTTGCCATTTTTCTCCGCCATGACGAAGGTAACAATTGTTGGGTTATGGAGGAAAATAATCAACACAATGGAGCACATACAATTTTTTAGCATCTCGGAAGCAGTTGTGGAGCTGGGTTGAAGACATAACATATTTTCGGTGAAGGAGAAGAAAATTTTGTTGACCTTGAGGGATGAAAATTTTCTAACAAAAATACTATGTTTTACATGGGGAAGTGCATATTAATAACTACACCTAATGGTTGGATTAGATAAGGAGAAAAAATTTCTAAAACAAAGACTATGTTTGACACGAGGAAGTGAATCTTAAGCACTACACGTAATGGTTGGATTGATTAACCGACTAGTGAAAAACTTGGGGGTTGACATGTGTCGAGACATGGTATAATGGTTGAGGTAAGGGTGAAAGGTACAAGTCAACATGGTTCAACACTTGGGAAATTTAACAGTTAGCACATGGGTCAATCCAACAAAGTTGGGTGGAAGGAATTCATTCTACAAGTGAAATGGTTAGAATTAATTTGGGCATATATTGTGCATATTGTGCATGAGATAGAAGAAGTGAAATGACAAAGGGAAACTTGGTGTTTCCACTAGATAGAAATTTGGGGTTTCCAATGGCATAAGACTTGGGGTTTCTAGAGGACTTAGTTTTGAATGGAGATATGAGTTCAGGAAAAGATGGGGATCGCATATTTCGTAGAGTTTTTGAGACAAAAATGAATTGGAGTGGGGGAGGCTGTAAGGCTTGATGCACCAAGCCTGAGCATGCACACTTATATTGCAGAACGAGACGAATGAAATCAGAAAAGTAGGATACTTGGTACGAAGGAAGAAACAAAATTACTCATCTAAGGGAGAGTTGAGCTTCCTTGGGCATGTGAAATTCCAAGGAATGACTCCACCCAAATATGGCTTACAACATAAGTTAGGTGCAATAGTTAATTAAAGATGTGGAAAAAAGATTGTTGATTTTGCAAACGAAGAAATGATTGCATCACTAAAATGATGGATTTTCTAGAGTGGAAGGGGTGTTGGTTGAATGTTTTGGCAGATAGAGCACTTGATCCAACCATCCAACAAAGGGATACATATACTGGGTGAGTTTGGTCACCATGAGGGCTCAAAGCGCCAACGAGAGCTTGACCAACATGTCATGCAACACACGTTTAACCATCTATTGAAGATCGTTTGATTAATGATCGGTTGTTGACATGAATTGGGAACCCAAGTAAAAGGAATGAGTCTATTGGAAGAGAGGAGGGTGTGCTTAGGTCATTCATCTGACTCACCTTAGGGATGCACACTCCATAGACAAACCTCCAAACAATACATCGTCTCCAAGGCAAGAGACACGCTAGTTCAAAGGTTGGGTTCCTATATATGTACAAAGGTGAAGACCATTTGGGAGGAAGCAAGTTCTGATGTAAAATGAGTTCTAAATAAAGGAAGAGAGAAAAATTATTTAAGGCAAGGGCCAGAGGTGTCGCATAGATGAAGCATGAAGGGGAGGTGACTTTCTTTGGTTTCACTGTGGTAACGGAGAAAGGGAATAGGGCCACTCAATGGAAGAGTGTTATTTGTGTTTTCTCATAGGTTATTATTGATGTAAACTAAGATATATCTCCCTTGTAATATTTCTTTGTGTGGCACAAGTTACAGGATCGACACACTTTTATTCTTGTAATAAAGCTTGGGTTTTAGTCCAATTTGGATACCCACTTTGCATATTCGTTTTTACCATATATGAATGAATTCTACTACATATTAATGTTCTAAGTACATATGAAAAGATAAAATCTTAAGAAATAAATCAATATAAGAGTAAGACGTTGGCATGAATAAGTAAATGAGTGTGGTCTTGCCGCTGAATTGAAAATGTTAGGGACCTAACTTGCCTAACCCCTCACGTTGCTAGAATAATATATTTTCCATGTAATAAAGGAAAATATTAATAAGGCCTAGTAATAAGGCAGAATAAGTGAAATGTAAGAAGACCCAATAAAAAAAAATTCTTCTACATGATCTTCCTCTAGATTGTTCTTTTGGGAGATAGATTTAGTATAAATAGGATTCAAGGGTATGATAAGTATTTTCTGGAGAATTATTGTAATACATTTCTTCTTCACCGGAGTTTTTCCCCTAGAAGAGGCAAGTGAACATTGTTTCTTATTAATAAAGGTATTATTTTGGTGTTGTGGTTTCATCTATTATGTTGTTCCACTGTTATTTTCTGCAATATTTATGATTTCATCTATTATAATAGATAAGGTACCTTACAAGTGGTAACAAAGCACTTTTGTGGGTGATTTGTTTTAGGGTATCTAGATGTATTCCCATGTATTAAATCAACAAAGGTATGTCTTTAAACACATAAATCTAGGGTGAGGGAAGCATACACGCAGGAACTGAATGTGGTACTTAGGCGCACATTGTTGCCCACCCTTGCAATACCTATTGGTACCCCTTCGAGTGGTACCGCATTAGACAACATGTGTATATAGATCGACCTAGATCTCATGAATCCCTCAGTAGAAAAATCGATCAGTCACCTGACTACTATAGTGCCATCGAGAACAAAACTTGGGAAGATACTCTCTAGTACTTGGGTAGTCGGGTAGTACAACTAAGGGTATGGTATTTCCTCCTTAGTTCGTTACCTAGGATATTGGTTCAAGTACTATTGTTGGACCCCACACTTATATCAAATATCTATAGCACAGGGAAAACACTTGTTTCTAGAAACCCTGAATACCCTAACCCTTGGGAAGGAAGCATAAAAAAACAAAGACAAGATATATTTCCATGCAACTTTACCTCCTTCATGTTGGTTGAAAAATTACTACACATTTTGTCCTGTTAAAAATTTTGTCCTTTCAACATTGCAATATTATTCATCTCAGACTATAAATCCGTGGGAGTAAAAGAAAAGACTGGGGCCTTCCTTTACCCTTATTTGAGACCTATCTCATTGGAATCCTCTTTTCATCCTGATCACAATGATTCCTATCAATTTATCCTTTTTTTTTCTTGTGATCTCGACCCCCTTTTTGACACCCCTATTTGGGACTTATTACATTGGACTCCTATTTTCATATTGATCATAGTGATACCTATCATCTATTAGCCTTTTGTTTCCATGGAACCACCCACCCTTTTCACCCACCTTTATTTATCACCGCTTCATGTGTTATCCCATCATCATGGCCCACACTAAAAACCAAGAACTTGAAAATGGCATAGTTACCCATATTTTGTCCCAAATTTACCACCTCGGAGTGGAATTGAAGAAGCACCTCAATTATCACCTTGCCATCCAACTTGAATGCCACCTTGAGTCTCAAATTGATTCATTTTCTGCCAAGGTCCTAGAAAAAATGTCCATTTTTGGCATCCATTCTTCATCTAATCAACGTTCTAACCTATCAGGTACCACTTCCTCCAATTCTCACCATATTCATTCCAAACCTTTTCATCTTTATCTTTGTCTTCCAGGAGAGTAGGTGAACAAATTTGATGGCTCAGATCCCACTGGTTGGCTCACTCAAATGGAACACTACTTGTCCTTGCATGGAATCATTGATGACTTGGCCAAACTTCATTATGATGTCCTCTATTTGGATGATTCCTGAAAGTTTGAAATGGTGGAAATGGTGTCACAAATCACGCCAAGGATATGTGACTTGGACCTAGTTTATGGTTGAACTCTATGACCTCTTTAACACTGATACACACTCCCTCGACGGTCTTGCCAAATTGAAATAGTCAACTACAATGAAAGCGTTTATACCTACATTTGAGAAATTATTTTTCAGAATAGAGGGAATTTCTGATACTTTATTCTGGGAATTATTTATCAGTGGCCTCACAGATGACATATGAGCCTAGGTTATCATTAATCGCCCCCAGACTCGGTTAAAAGCTACTCAATTTGCCAAGGAAGATCAACAGGTTGTTCTTTCCCAAAACCACAAACCTTCTCTCCCTATATTCCCTCTCTCGTCCACTCCTCCCCCTCATCCCACCCAGCTAAAGATCCAAAAATTAACCTGGAAAAAAATGGTTGAACACCAACTCAAAGGTCTTTGCTATAATTGTGATGAAAAATATTTTTCGAGGCACAAGTGTAAGGAATAGAAGTTGTTCATATCCATCTATGAGGATGTTGTTGAAGATGATATTGAGGCTTTTCATGCATTCGAGAAACCTAAGCGAGCTCCTATTACTCCACCATCTGATCCATCAAAAGTTGAAATGGTTATTTCCTTGAATGCACTCACTATCTTCTCTACTCCCCAAACCCTCAAGCTAATTGGCTACATTAAACACCACAATGTCATCATACTAATTGACAATGCACTCATAATTTCATTCATCGGAAAATTTCTTAAGAATCCCATTGCTATATTCATGCAATCAACAATTTTCAAATCATGATTTCTAATGGAGTTTCCATGGAATGTGGGGGGTGTTGTGAAAATGTGCATCTCCAAATTTGCTATTACAACCTGAAATATCATGTGTTCTCTATCGACACCGATGGTTGTGACATTGTGTTTGGTGCATAATGGTTACACACTCTCGGTACCATCCTTGTGGATTTTAAGGAATTGACCATGTATTTTCAATAGGATAACCAAAAGTATATGTTTGAAGGTATTACAACAGGCTCCCCTGATATCATCAGTTCCCATCGAATGGAAAATATCCTCAAAAAATTCCATTCCTGCATTATTTCCCAACTCAATGTCATTCAAGAAGTTGAGACACGCTCTGTGCATCCTGACCTCCAATCTAGACTTTCCAAATACCACACTATTTTTTACATTCCCAATGCCCTTCCCCCTTCCCGTGGTGTTCATGATCATTACATTCCTCTAAAATTGGGTAGTCTTCCTACCAATGTCTTCCTGTCTTGTCATCCATTTGCCTAGAATAATTTAATTGAGAAAATTGTTCAAGAATTGCTCGACGTAGGTGTCATCCACCATAGTACTAGCCCATATTAATCTCATGTGTTCATGGTTCTAAAATAAGAAGGCACGTGGTGCATATGTCCCAAATTTCATTCTCTCAACAAAATCACCATCAAAGATAAGTTTCCAATTCCTGTCATTGGTGATCTACTCGATGAATTGAGTGGTGCTCACTAATTTACTAAAATTGATCTTCATTCTCGCTACAACCACATACATCTGAAAGAGGATGACATTCCCAAGACAACCTTTCAAACTCATGAGGGCCACTATGAGTTATTGGTCCTGACCTTTGGCCTATGTAATTCCCCCTCGACTTTCCAAAGTCTCGTGAATCATGTCTTCCATCCTTTTCTTCATCATTTTTTCTTAGTTTTCTTTGATGATATTTTCATCTATAGTAAAACATGGAAAAACCATCTTTCCCATGTGGATCAAGTTCTCCATCTCTTTTCTCAGCACCAATGTTTCCTCAAACAATATAAATGTTCCTTTGGAGATTTCGAAGTGGAGTATTTGGGTCATATTGTTGGCCAGGATGGTGTTAGCGTGGATCCTAAAAAAAAACAATCTATGCAAGATTGGCCTTTCACCAAAACTGTCAAGAGTTTTCATGGTTTTTTGGGTTTAACGATTTATTATTGCAATTTTTTTAAGAACTATGGAAAAATCTCATCCCTTATCACTACTCTCCTTAAAAATAATTCTTTCAATTGGACTCATGCAGCTAATCAAGCCTTCCATGCTTTGACAGAGGCTATGTGCACAACTCTTGTACTTGCCCTTCCTAACTTCAAAAAGAATTTTGTCTTGGAGTGATGCATCTGGGAAAGAAATTGGCTCAATCTTATGCAAGATGGTATGCCTTTGGCCTTCAGTAGAAAAAAACTATTGGAGTTCCATTTGGGCCAGTCAATCTATGGAAATAAAATGATGGTCATATTGGGGCAATGCTTCCAAATTAAGACAAATCATCATAGCCTCAAGTATTTTCTAGAGAAACACCATTCATCCTTGGAGCAACAAAAACGGGTGACCAAGCTATTTAGATATGATTATGAGATAATTTACAAGAAAGGAAAAGACAATGTGGTGGAATACTCTCTTTCAAGGAAATATGAAGATGAAGGGTCCCTCTTTTCTCTTTCCTTCATTATACCATATTGGCTCCAAGATATTCACCGAGAATGGCTGCAAGATCCCAAATTTCCGTGTCTAATCCAGCAATTGCAAGACAATTCACATGTTTCTCCAGAGAAATATTTGCACAATGAATAGCTTCGCTACAAATTCTATTTGTACTTAAGAAAAAAGTGACAAATTAAATCCATGGTGATATATGAGCTTCATGCTACACCCATAGCTAGACATTTTGGGTTTACCAAAACCCATGAGAGGGTCAAATGTTCTTTTTCCTTGGATGGTATGAAGCAGGAAATTCAAACCTTTGTGTTGGAATGTGATGTTTGTCAATGCAAAAATGGAAAAAATTTCAAATCCCCAGGCACACTACAACCACTTGGAGGGATGCTTCTATGGATTTCATTCTTGGCTTACCTAAATTCGACAATAAATAATTCATCATGATGGTCATTTATCGTCTTTCCAAATATACTCATTTATGTGCTCTTCAACAACTATTCACTACCTCCACAATGGCTCAAATTTTCATGGATCATATATTCAAGATTCATGGAATGCCTCATTCCATTATCTCTGACCAAGATCCCACTTTCACTAGTAATTTTTGGCAACAATTATTCAGTCTACAAGAATCCCAATTTTATCTCAGCACAACATATCATCCCCAGACTAATGGTCAAACTAAAGTTGTCAACAAGTGTTTGGAAACATATTTGAGATTTTTTTCATCCGAGAAGAAAAATCAATGGGATCAATGGTTACCCCTCCTTGAATGGTGGTACAACACCTTTTACCATACAACTACTCAAATGACTCCTTTTGAAGAAGTATATGGAAAATAATCATCTTCATTTCTCTCATACATGCTTTGTGTCTCGAAGATCCAGGAGGTTGAACAAACTCTTACAGTTCAAGTGGCTATTATCTGCACCCTCAAAGAGAATTTGGTCTTGGCTCAGAATCACATGAAGCAACAAGAAGATCAAGGTCACTCAGAATGCCAATTTATTGAAGGGGACCAAGTGTTTTTTCGACTACAACCTTATAAGGAGAATTTACTCAAGTCTGACCATTTCCACAAGTTTGTGAACAAATTTTATGGTTCTTATATAGTTATTATCAAGTGATATAGGTGTCCTATCAGTTATATTTTCCCAGAAAGTTTAAGCTCCATCCTATTTTTCATGTCTCCTACTTAAATAAAGCGATTGGAAGTAAGTGTCAAACTCAAACCACTCTTGCCGAGTTGGATGAACAAGGATTCATATGGTTGTATACACAAGAATTATTTGACCAATGTAAGCATTTCCTCCATCAACGCACCATCAAGGAAGTGCTAGTACAATGGACAAATACAACTCTAGCAGATGCCACCTGGGAGCCATCCACCATTCTGCAACAATTTACTCATATCAAGCCTTGAGGACAAGGTTGTTTTTAAGGGGGAGGTCATGTTAAGGGCCTAAGTTCCCTAACCCCTCATGTAGGTATAATAATATATTTTCCATGTAATAAATACCAATATTAATAAGGCCCAGTAATAAGGAATATTAATTCAAATGTAAGAAGACCTAATAGAAACTTTCACCTATAGAAGATCTTCATCTAGAGAGTGTTGATCTGATAGAGGTTTCCCTCTCAAAGATGCAAGTGAACATTGTTTTCTATGAATAAAGGTATTATTTTGGTGTTTTTCTTTCATCTATTGTGTTGTTCTGTTTTTATTCTTTGCAATATAGTTGCAGGATCGACACACTGTTGTTCTTGTAATAAAACATGGGTTTTAGTTCATTTTGACTACCCACTTTGCATATTATTTTTTACTACGTATGAAGGCATTGTATTACTTGTTAATTTTCTAAGTACATATAAAACATAAACTCTTAAAAAAAAAATAAATCTAAGAGTAATACATTGTTAGGACGAAGTAAATCAAAGTGGTCTTGCCGCTGAATTGAAAATTTATCATGCCACATGTCATTGGAGACGGTAGATGTTTCTTCCATTCGCCTCAAATCTCCATCAACATGACCATTACCATCATGAAAAGGAGAAAATATGATGTGCTCGTTATCATATAGGCCTCATTTAGATGAATTTTAGAGCTAGAATATTTCTTGAATTTAGAGCTCTGGCCAGACTAGGAAAGCATGTTCCTCAAAGTTTCACCATGGGAGGACACGAGGACGAATACTTGGTTGATTGATCT
This sequence comes from Picea glauca, assembly GCA_000966675.3. Lineage (NCBI taxonomy): Eukaryota > Viridiplantae > Streptophyta > Pinopsida > Pinales > Pinaceae > Picea > Picea glauca. Next base: position 2,071 of record JZKD02S1038631.1, on the reverse strand, counting down.
GGCTCAATGTTCTTTGTTATCATGAAGAAAGACAAAAGGGATGAATTCATTTTTTTTCTAGGGCAACTACAACGTCATTTAGCCTAAAGACAAAAAAAAAGGATCCTCCCTTCCACCTTCATCTATTGTTACCTTGGGGCCCATCTTGTTTTCTCTTGGTCTTAGCACATGGCCTTGAGGTTGGAATAAGTAAGTTGTCAGGCATGGAGGAACACATTCTTGCTTATTAGTTGTCCATGCCACTCCTCTTCCTTCTCTCACTAATCATGCTTGCTTTGATGGTTTGTTTTGAACTGATGCTTACTAATCTAGAACTGAATGAAGGGATGCGTTCACATTTAATGCGTGCATGAACATCCTACCTTAGTGATGGTTGTTAATCTAAAGTTGAACAAAGGGATATCTTCGTCTTTAATGCATGCATGCACATCGTACCAGGGATATATAATGGCAGAACACACTCATTGATCAAACTTTTCCCAGATATATGGGATTTTTTTAAGAGAACCCCAAACACCACAGTTGATACAGAATCAGATCCAGGAGGCTTGCCATGTCTAGAAAAGGCTCAAAAATGGAATTTCTCGTAATCGAATGAAACCAATTCCATTGTGACCGGCTCATTGTGTTGATTCTGACCATATATTTAATTTATCAAATGGACATTGTATGAGAGATTTATCACACTCTAACTATTTTCCAAAAAAGGTAAAAATTCAACAGGTCAACAGGCAAAAAAGTCAATACTTACGTCAGCATGACATCATCATGCTAACGTAGCATTGAGACATGTGGCATCATGATAATAGTTTGAATGGGCAGACGACAGATCCATTCATATGTTGACAAGTGGCAACTTTTAGGAAAACGAAGAGGTGCCACATGGCCCAGACATGGGCTGCCACTTGGCACCCTATCACTAGATGGCAGTTTAAAAGTTTTTTAAGGCTCATGGGATTCAAACCTGTGGCCTATTGCTATAGAAAAGATTTGCGAGAGGTCCAATGGAAAACGCGCCAACATATGATTTTTGGGCTTAAAATCCACTTTGTATTATTTAAATGTCATCGTAATAGTGTATGGGGTGGAAGATGGTTGGGGCTAAGCCCCAACACATAATTTATTTGTTACTTGTGACCGCAATGCATAGGGAGCGAGCGCCTTAAAATCAACCACCAGAGAGTGCATTTTTAGGAACCTTTCCACCATATATATGGGGGATGGAACCAAGGTTTTAGGCACACCCCAAGGGAATAGTCCTATCCCCATACCACATATGACCAGAAAATTCAGAAAAGGGGCCAAGGTGCAGCCCTTTGGGCTGCCACTTGGCCACCTAGACACCATATGAACCTAATATGGAGCACGATCCTAGCCCTAGTGGATATTATTTAATTATTCTTTCATAAAGTGGGTTTTGACCATATTATATGGATTTTTTAATTGATTTTATGCCTGTTTTTGGAGTATTTTGACCATTTTGGGGGGATATTGGGCCATTTTTGAGGCCAGATTTTGGGAGGAAGTTGGGGGATGATAACTAACTTCAAATATATATAAACCAGGCCTTCTTTAGGCCATGTGAAGAGTCCGAGCAGAGTTATGCTGATGGAAATACAACCTATAGCCATTTTATTGGAGGGAAGCGGTTGAGGAGTGCACCTTTGTGGGCCATTTCTCAGAGCTCCAATCATCTATTTTTAGTGCCATTTCTTCTGTTGGGTTCTAGATATTTGGGAGGATAGGACTAGATCAATATTATAGCCTTTTTTCACTACTGTGATGTACTTATTGAGCTTTGAACAAAAATAAGAAAGCCTCACCCACAGAGACAAAGGCGCAAATATGTAGGCGAGATTGTCGAACTTCGTTATCACATTGGTGTTATGGTTTGTTTTTTTTTATTTCTTCATTTCAGTTATGTACATGTTTATATGGTTGTGATATATTCTCATATATTCTTCTTTTTTCATTAAACTTCCTTAATTGGTTAATGAACAGATGCATAATAACTCAACCACAGTCATGTAAAAGATATTTTCAGATTAAGTGGCATCAGAGCTAGTCGACG
>JZKD02S1038630.1:216102-231019 GCA_000966675.3 Picea glauca | reverse complement strand
TTCTTTTAGTTGTAGTTTAAGCTCAACTAGCTCGGGTGTGCTCATCCTGTAGGGTGTCCTAGACACTAGCACCGCTCCTGGTGCAAGTTCTATCGAGAAGTCAATGTCCCTTCTCAGAGGTAAACCCGATCCCTCTTCCGGAAACACATCTCTATATTCTCTTAGTGTGGGGTGGTCTTCAAGGCTTGGTTTGTCATCTTCAACTGATTCCAACACCTATATCGCATATAATGGACATCCCTTTCTGCAATACTTTCTCATTTGAAGGGTTGATATTTGTCTCACCGAGACAGGTTTTTGGATCCCTTGAAGGGTTATCCTTCTTCCTTCTTCACTTACACATTCTAAGGTTTTATGGTAACAGTCCAGTCTGGCTTTATATGTGGCTAGCCAGTCCATACCAATCAATAGGTCATACGATCCTAGGGGTAATACGTTAAGGGTTTCTTGGGTGGGGAATTCACCGATAGTGAATTGGCAAGATGGTATGACCTCCATTACTTTTCTTTTGGTGCCAGTGGCTAACTGTACCAACCATGGCTTAGCATGTTTATGTGGCTATAATTTACACTTATCAATAGCCTTAGGGGCTATATAACTCAAATTTGAACCAGGGTCAATTAGAATAGACACTAGATGGCTGGTGATCATATCTTCCATCTCCACCACTGAAGCTTGGTGGTCATCTTGTTTATTATCCAAGGCTGCATAAATTTGCGGCACACTCCTGACCACATCATTGACGGTGGTAGCTTATTGAACGTTGTAAATTCTCCAACTGTTCTGTTGTCGGTGTGGGCAGTCCCTCAGTAGATGTTCTTATCCACAACCCCAACATTTCAAGGGTTCTTTCCTTGGGTTATCAATATTTCCTGGGGTAGATCCAAAAGGTTTATTTCCACTCTGGGAGGGGAAATTCTACTAGTGTACACTTCGGGTTGGAAAGCTCATCCTTGAGTCCTTTTTATAGTTTTTAAGTCTTGGGGATTTAAGCCCCTTTTTCTAGAATCCCGAACTATTCTTCTGCTTCCAGCCTTCACGAGGTTCTGTCTGATGCCCAAGTTGTTCATAACAATATCTTGCCTTTCGGATAGTGTCTTCTAGGGTCTTGGGCTCATCGAACTCAATCCTGTTTTGATAATCCTTAGGTAATCCACTGATGAATCGTTGCACCTTTTCCTTTTCTTCTTTTATATAGGGTAAGTACCTCAACAACTAGAGGAATCTGTTGACATATTCCTCTATGGTGCGTTGTCCTACCTTGAGTTCATAGAATTATTTAGTCTTTTCATCGAAATACTTTTCTGATAGATACTTCTTCCTGAAGTATTTCTCAAACCGTTCCCAAGATAGGTCCTCTTCGTGAATCCCTTTTACGTTCTTAAGGTCTTCCCACCAAATGGAAGCCATCCCATTCAAGTTGAAAGCGGCTACTCGGGCCTTCAAGTTTTTCGAGAAGTCATGGACTCTGAAATACTTCTTTAGTCCAAGCAACCAGGCCTCGGCTTCCTCTCCCTTCTTTATTTCACCATCAAAAGAGGGTGGTTTGGCCTTCTTGAATTCTTCGAGATTATGATTTTTGGAATGATTTCGCTTCTTTCATTTTCTTCGGGAGTAAGAACTAGTTCTTCTACTAGAAGATCCCTCTGAGTCGCTAGTTTCCTTTCCAGAGGAATTGTCCGATGCTTGTCCCTTATCTCTGGGGTGGACCTTTCTCGAGGTGCTCCTCCCAGTGTGGCCACTTAAAGGACCACGTTTCCATATTCCAGGTGGGCTTCGACTGCTCTTCGTCTGTCGTTGGTCTGCATTAATAGTGTCAGGTCCATGCTGCAATTATCTTTGTATGTCAGATAAGCTATGCAGCAAGACTACATTAATATCCATTTGCTTCTCTTTCTCTTTTATCAACCTCTCGTTGTCAGCCTTCCAACTTTGTAGTTCGACCATGAGGCTCCTCACAATCTCAACTAGATCTGGAAGCGTCTCCACCACTCTCCTTTCGTCAGACTCTTTGTCTCTATTGTGGGAGCCATCCCCCACTTCGTGGTGTGTCACCCTTCTATGCATCTGCAATTTCCCTTGGTTGATCGTCTGCTTGTTGTGTGGGAAAAACACTTGTTGTTAGTCAACATTATATCCATTCACAATCAGAGCATAATTCATATTTTTCAAATGCATACACACAATAGGAAAATTTTCATTCTTAACTTTGGCTTTTGATAAAAGGGGTTAAGGTAGAGGGTTACTTCTTTTAAGAGTACTTCAAATGGAGTTTCTACGCAACTCGTTCATGAGCCCAAGCAGGCCAAGTGTTGTAACCATGCTCTGATACCAATTTGTCACACACCCACTACGGCAACTAATATTTTCTTTTTCTTTATGTCTTTTCTTCGAGGAACAGAATCCCCAAATTTATATGGGGCCTAGCGCAGACCCTCCCTTCCCCTATCCTCCCCCATGTGTCCATTAGCTATGACCACAGGCCTTACCAAAAGGCGCTTCCAGCTTTCGCGATTCAAGGAATCACAATGCAAGCATTCCCTTGTTCTCTATCTTTCGAAATGCCAAAACCCGAAAGGGTCTAACAAATCCTTAGCTCCTCACTTGGGTCACTTGTCATATGACCGATCCTATGACCTGGTGCTAACCTTCTAAATGCTTTCAGAGTTTCGCAATTCGGGGAATCATGATGCAAGCATTCGAGAATCACAATGCAAGCATTCCTCCTTTCCCTTTTAAATCCACAAAACTCAAAAGCTCAGTATCATCCGGATCTACGGTCCAGATTGTCGACTTGATCAACGACCCGGATTAAATCCCAACATTCTACCTTTTGGGATTTCTAGCGAGGTCTTCACTCCTATTCCTCTAATTTCTAGAACCCCGGTGGCCTTAGATCTTCACCACGCGTCCCTACAAATGGGCGGTCTAGATTCTTTCGGGACTCCTCCTTCCTACCACATGACCCTGTCCAGTGACCTACGGCTCATTCACAGAGCGCATCGGGGTTTCGCGTACCAGGATTTCATGACTGGTGAAGACAAGGGGCCTTGCCCTTGGGTTACCTGGGTGCCGAAACGCTGAAACCTATTCATGCTAAACCGATTTGGGGTTTCGCATATCGGGATTTCACGACTGGCGAATACAAGAGAACTTTCCCTTGGGTTTCCCAGGTGCCAAAATGCCAAAACGCCAAAACCTATTCACACTAAACCAATTCGGGGTTTCGCATATCGGGATTTCGTGACTGGCGAATATGAGGGAACTTTCCCTTGGGTTTCCTAGGTGTCGAAATGCCAAAACCTATTCATGCTAAACCGATTCAGGGTTTTGCATATCGGGATTTCACGACTGGTGAATACGAGGGAACTTTCCCTTGGGTTTCCCGGGTGCTGAAACATCGAAATGCCAAAACCTATTCACGCTAAACTGATTCGGGGTTTCGCATATAGGGATTTCACGACTGGTGAATATGAGGGAACTTGCCCTTGGGTTTTCCGAGTGCCGAAACGTTGAAACACCAAAACCTATTCATGCTAAACCGATTCGGGGTTTTACATATTGGGATTTCACGACTGGTGAATACGAGGGAACTTTCCCTTGGGTTTCCCAAGTGACGAAACGCCAAAAACCTGAGAGAACTACTCTCTCTCGTACAAGGTTTCCAGACTCAGATCACATGATCCTTTAGCGTTTTCTTGGGTAATTATCCCTAGGCTTGGTGACCTGACTGAAAATCCTTCCTAATTCGTCGAGCCATGAAATTTGTGTCAGGGGTAAGGTAAACTCGTGGGTTTACTAAAACGGTAGTCTTTTCAAGGAACTCACTCTGGCTTTGCAATGTGAGGGAACTTCCTGGGAGGAGGTGCTTTCAGGAAATCAAACTAGGACATACCATGAGTCAAGTAGATGGAACAAATCTCAAGGGAATGGACTCATATTCTGAACTTATTCATTCTATACATAAACCGATTATGATCATATAAGTATAAGTATGCATCCATTCTTTCCGATCAAAACACCGGGCAAACACTTCTGTACAGAAACCATTTATGAGTGTACAAACATGAACATGCGTCCAAAGTATTCAATTCAAGATACAATATTTACTTAGAGGGGTGATTGTTTCCACCCAACTGTTGGCTTAGTGACTCTAAACGGATTTACGACTAGCCACCCCCAAGCTAGACCACAATGCTTGAGATTCAGTCTCCTACTTCCAGTTCAATGGAAGCCAAGGACAAAGGTTACTCTCCTTCTCCTATGTTTAGAACTCCATGTATTTCTCGAGTTTCTCTCGGTTCTCTTCCGCGATCTCCGTCGCGCATGTTCTCCTCCTCTCTACCACACTTCCTCTCTTTCTTTTTCTCTCCAAGATTGCATGTGGCACAAATTTCCCCATCTGTGGTCAAGTCTGGGAGCTGTTACGGATGGGCAGTTCACCCCCATCCCCTCATTAACTCTTGAGGAGCCTCCCAACCTACCAATCTAACAGGAAATCCATTCCAGGGTCAGAGAGTTTCTTTGATCTTTGAGCAAGTGAAAACCAGTACGGTATTGGCCTGGTGGAATTTAATGCAACCATTCCAGGTCCCTTCCACCGCCTCTCATTATCCATCGTGGTCTATTTTAGCACATCCCCCTCCCAGTAGTCATGCAACACATAATCATAACATAATTTACATTCATCAACCTTGTATACAAATGTCCTTCAAATCAAACATTCACATCTTTGAGTTTTCCATAGTTCTTAGCCAATACAGTTATTTTTATAGACTGGGGGAAACAGGGTGTTACATGCACAATATTGGGGATTTGTTGGTGACCTAGAAGGACAAATTCAATGCTTAATATTGTAAGCCTATGAGAAATCAGAGTAGACGGTGGATGTGTTTGTCAATACATAGAGTGAGGAATTGAGTGTGTAACAGGTCAAGTGTGGTTGACAGGGAAAGTGAAGGCCAACTGACTGCAAATCATGCAAAAAGGTGAGGACTTATGTCTTCTATGCACAGATTTAGTTAATAGAATATTTATATGATTATTTGGCATCTTGGTCTACTACTGAACAATATATTTCTTTTTGGTTTCAATACTGGTTGTGTGCATGCAAGATTGAGTATTTGTTGCAGGTTTGGACAAAGCAAAAGTTACAACCACCATCGATCATTGATCACTGGAAGTATCAACTATACATATCGTTCCAAGTGACAATCACAGAGAATGAAATTTTGATTGTTAGATGAAGGTTGAGATAAGTCATGATCGTCAGTTCCAAGGTCAGATCGACATGCGATAGACACATCAGAGGTTTGAAGGTACAAGAGAGTTAGAGAAAAATGACGATCTATGCATGAACAAAATCAACGGTTCTCATGCTAGTCGATAAGGAAAGGATAGGCTCAGATTAGATCTAGGACAAAGCCACCAAATATATGGTTGAAAACCTCAGTAGTCTAGATGAGTGGATGTTAAGATGTGAACGTTTATCATCAGCGAGATCAACGGTTTAGATCCTTTCGGATCTCGGACATCATAAGAAGGGAGAAGTCATGAAACCTTCTGACGACCCGATGTTCGATACATGTGGTGATCATCCTTTGAAGGGGAATATCAATGACGATTGGAAGTACAACTAAAGTGTGGCAGAGAAAATATCTAACCATTTATTCAAACAATAGATCAATGGTTCAGAGGAGATTAGATCAGAAATGGTGATCGACAATTAACATATTAGATCAGACCAGGGGAAAAGAAAACACAAACTATAGTCTGACACTTCAGTCCTGGCATACATCAACATGTATGCGGATACTCAAATATTGACACGTGGTCCATAAAGAAGACAACATGTGTCAATTCACATTCAACAATTGGGTGTGTGAAGGGTACAATTTAAGGTGACACATGGCAGCCTAGTAAGCGATGACACATACTGAATCCATGTCAGCAAGTCCACATGGTTGGATGCCATGTCATACCAGATCAGACCTTGGTAATGAGTGGTAAGTTGAAATAATTCGGTGGCCCGGTGAAGACAGATGTAAGTTTGATGTTAGGCTCCGGTTGGCCCATGAATTATATGGAAATTGTGTATGGGACAAATAGACGGTCCAGAGTAGATTCGATAGATCGACGACGATCGGGTCCTTTGTATTGACCAGTGATCATTTCAATTGATCAATAGACAATATTTTATCATCCACCAAATTTGGACGAGAAGGGATTAAGTTCAGGACGATTGAAAGAAAGTCAATGGTCTGACATCTAATAAACCCTTGGTTCCATCCCATGGTCGCATGTGGACGAGCGCTTGGAATCTTAAGCACTCAAGAGACAAGTGAAGAGTTTTGAGCACTTGATGAATATAGAAGGATTAGCATTGGGTTTTAAGCATTGAGGTTAATCATCGTGAGGTCTAGTGAGAGAACTGGATATTTTGGGCTCGTAGAAGAATCAAGAGTAGCTCGATATTGAAGCTACACAAAGTTTTAATTTAGAACTCTGCACCTATGGGTATGGAGATCCCTGAGGGGGTATTCATCAATTGGTATCAGAGTAGGAAATTGAATTTTCTTGTGTAGTGCAAATCTACAACAGAAGATTGCAATCGACATACAATTTAGTTGATTTAGAAAGGAGCATGTACATAGGGGTACATTAGAAACTGCAAAGGCAATGTGACAGGTATTTGTCCATTCAAGTGAATTGAATGTGGAAGACAAGATCATGAATATACCTTGTAGGTATAAATTTTTTATAATTAACTATGGTTATGAGGAATTGTGAATGTTGGTAGCAGAGAAGGATTGGTAGCATCATTATAGCTAGTAGAGTTGTGATAGAGACTGAGAAGAGCTCTCAGGTGAAGGAATTTGTGGCAGAACCTTTAAATAGTGGATGTTGTAGCTACTTCTAGTTGGAGATTGGAAGTGAAGAGGACAAGAGGATGTTCCAAGAGAAATTGATCCAAGGTGCAGAAGCCAGAGGAGCATAGGAGATGCTCAGAGGGTTCTACGAGACAAATGCAGTGGATACCAAAAGGCCATAACTCATGAGAAATATTAGTGAGGTATTGAGTGGAAAGTAGAGGAGACTTTCTACAAAGAGAGTCTTGATGCAGCTCACAGTGGACTAGGATAAGTTCACAAAGAAGGGAAATGAAAACGATTATTGATGGCCATGTCAAAGGTTTTGGAAGAAGCCACAATAGTGGAAAGGAAGATGCCAAGGGAAAAGGCATAAAGAGGATGAGTCAAGAGGAGCTTGACAGAGGATTGGATGAGTTAAGAGAATAACTTAGTTACATTGGAAAACTACTACAAAAGAAAATAGAGGAAAACCAAAGATGGGGTTGGAATGTGAAGAATAAGGTCAAGTGGCCTGTGATGTAGTTATTTGCAAGAACATTGAGGAGAAGCTTGAGGAGCTTGAAGCACAAGTTTGGTGCCTTGCTGAAGAAAGAGGAACTCAGAGGATCTAATTTCACACAGAGGTCACTGATAGAAGTCCACTTTTTGGAACTAGAGCAAGGAGATATCCTTGGAGAGGATGAGGAATAAGAGAGACTTACTGCAAGTCTAATGGTTTTTGTGGAGAGTTCAAATCAATATGAGGAAGTCATGACATAGGAAGAAAATGAGGCTAAGGAGCCTTATGTTTTTAAATATGACATTTTGTGTATGTTTGCAAGTAATGAAGAATGAGAAGGCAAACAGATTCATAATTTTTTCATAGAGAAGGAGGAGATAACATTGTCTCATGACGATGATCAGTACCTAGATCACTTTTTATTAAGTGATGCATAGATGGAGTAGTAGTTGCAGGAACTTGGTGTTGCAAATAACAAAGAATAATTTGAAGGAAAACACTATGATATAGTGCTTACTGGTTTTGATGAAGAACTAAGGATGTTTGAGGATTGGTTGATCAATACAAGGATTGATAAAAGGGATTGCATTAAAGTTGTAGGTACAAAGTGTTCAGAAATGCTTAGTTGCAACATTAAATATGAGAGAAATAATTTTGAAGATATAATTCAGTTTTTTGCAGAGGAGTTGGATATCTCAAATACTTTGAGGTGGAGATAGGAAGAAGACATGCAACAACCAGCCAGACAATAACATCAAGTTTGCAGTAATGTTATGTACCAGCAAAGGGATAGACTAGACATGGAGATTGAATAAATGAGGATGTTGATGGTGAAGATGTCTCGGAGAAGAAATTCTAAAGTAAATAAGATTTACATTAGTAGAGAAAATGGACAGTTGCATGAAGCAACAATGAAGCAAGACAACAATGTAGGTAATTAACAACAACATAGGATTTGGGATCTAGGAGGACTTCAACAAATGAAAACGTGTGATCAACAATGAACCATTTTTAACCTTGGGAGTCTGATGCAAGAGAATTTCACCTCCAAATAAACCCTGTCGATTAGACCTAGGGGTCTTGACATTACTAAGGGAATGGGTTCCCTAAACTTTGAATTAATGTAATTTCACATGTTTTAATGGATTCTAGAATAATAGGGTTTGTTTTTCATATTTGAAGTATAAAGGATTAGTTGATAAATTAGTTGATCTTAGGTAGATTAGCCTATGCACAGAGGATTTTATTGTAAATCACGAGAGTGCTATTATAGTTATTAGTTGCACAATATTGGGGATTTGTTGGTGACCTAGAAGGACAAATTCCATGCTTAATGTTGTAAGCCTACGGGAAATCAGAGTAGACGGTGGATGTGTTTGTCAATACAGAGAATGAGGAATTGAGTGTGTAAGAGGTCGAGTGTGGTTGGTCGGGTAAGTGAAGGCTAACTGACTGCAAATCATGCAAAAAGGTGAGAAGGAATTATGTAGTCTATGCGCAGATTCAGTTAATAGAATATTTATATGATTATTTGGCATCTTGGTCTACTACTGAACAATATATCTTTTTTGGGTTTCAAGAGTAGTTGTGTGCATGAAATATTGAGTATTTGTTGTAGGTTTGGACAAAGCAGAAGTTACAACCACCATTGATCATTGATCACTAGAAGTATCAACTATCCATATCGTGCCAAGTGTCAATCACAGAGATTGAAATTGTGATTGTTAGATTAAGGTTGAGATAATTCATGACCGTCAGTTCCAAGGTAAAATCAACATGCGATAAACACATCGGAGGTTTGAGGGTATAAGAGAGTTAGAGAAAGATGAGGATCTATGCATGAACGAGATCAACGGTTCTCATGCTAGTCGATAAGGAAAGGATAGTCTAATATTAGATTTAGGACAAAGCCACCAAATATACAGTTGAAAACCTCAGTAGTCTAGATGAGTGGATGTTAAGATGTGAACCTTTATCATCAGCGGGATCAACGACTTAGATCCTTTCAGATCTTGGACATCGTAAGAAGGGAGAAGTCCTGAAACCTTCTAACGACCTGATGTTCAATACATGTGGTGATCATCCTTTGAAGGGGAATATCAATGATGATTAGAAGTACAACGAAAGTGTGGAAGAGAAAAGATCTAACCATCTATTCAAACAATATATCAATGGTTCCTAGGATATTAGATCAGAAACAGTGATCGACAATTAACATATCAGATCAGACCAGGGGAAAAGAAAATGCAAAATATAGTCTAACACTTCATTCCCAACATACATCAGCATATGTATGCGGCCACTCAAATATTGACACATGGTCCATAAAGAAGACAACACGTGTCAGTTTCCATTCAACAATTGGGTGTGTGAAGGGTACAATTTAAGGTGACACATGGCAGCCTAGTAAGCGATGACACATACCGAGTCCATGTCAGCAGGTCTACATCGTTGGATGCCATTTCATACCAGATCAGACCTTGGCAATGAGTGGTAAGTTGAAACATTTCAGTGGCCTGGTGAAGACAGATGTAAGGTTGATGTCAGGCTCTGGTTGGCCCATGAATTGTGTGGAACTTGTGTAAGGGACAAATCAATGGCCCAAAGTAGATTCGAGAGATCAACGATGATCGGGTCCTTTGTATTGACCATTTATCATTTCAATTTATCAATGGACAATATTTTATCTTCCACCAGATTCAGATGAGAAGGGAGTAAGTTCAGGATGATTGAAAGTAATTCAGTGGTCCGACATCTGATAAACCCTTGGTTCCATCCCATGGTCACATGTGGACGAGTGCTTGGAATCTTAAGCACTCTGGAGACAAGTGAAGAGTTTTGAGCACTTGATGAATGTAGAAGGATTATCATTGGGTTTTAAGCATTGTGGATAAGCATCGTGAGGTCTAGTGCAAGAACTGGAGATTTTGGGCTCGTATAAGAATCATGAGTAGCTCAATATTGAAGCTGCGTAGAGTTTTAATTTAGAACTCTGCACCTATGGGTATGGAGATCCCCGAGGGGGTATTCATCAATTGGTATCAAAGTAGGAAATTTAATTTTCCTGTGTAGTGGAAATCTACAACAGAAGATTGCAATCAACATAGGATTTAGTTGATTCATAAAGGAGCATGTACGTAGGGGTACATTAGAAACTGCAAAGGCAATGTGACAGGGATTTGTCCATTCACATGAATTGAATGTGGAAGACAAGATCATGAATATACCTTGTAGGTATAAAATTTTTATAATTAACTATGGTTATGAGGAATTGTGAATGATGGTAGCAGAGAAGGATTGGTAGCATCATTATAGCTAGTAGAGTTGTGATAGAGATTGAGCAGAGCTCTCAGGTGAAGGAATTTGTGGCAGAATCTTTAAATAGTGGATGTTGTAGATACTTCCAGCTGGAGATTGGAAGTGAAGAGGAAAAGAGGATGTTCTCAAGAGAAAGTGATCCAAGGTGCAAAAACCAGAGGAGCATAGGATATGCTCAGAGGGTTCTACGAGACAAATACAGTGGATACCAAAAGGCCATAGCTCATGAGGAAGATTAGTGAGATATTGAGTGGAAAGTAGAGGAGACTTGCTACAAAGAGAGTCTTGATGTAGCTCACAGTGGACTAGGATAAGTTCACAAAGAAGGGATATGAAAATGATTATTGATGGCCATGTCAAAGGTTTTGGGAGAAGCCACAACAGAGGAAAGGAAGATGCCAAGGGAAAAGGCATAAAGAGGATGAGTCAAGAGGAGCTTGACAGAGGATTGGATGAGTTAAGAGAATAACTTAGTTACCTTGGAAAACTACTACAAAATAAAATAGAGGAAAACCAAAGATGGGGTTGGAATGTGAAGAAGAAGGTCAAGTGGCCTTCGATGTATTTATTTGCAAGAACATTGAGGAGAAGCTTGAGGAGCTTGAAGCACAGGTTGGGTGCCTTGCTGAAGAAATAGGAACTAAGAGGATCTAATTTCACACAGAGGTCACTGATAGAAGTAGACTTTTTGGAACCAGAGCAAGGAGATATCCTTGGAGAGGATGAGGAATAAGAGTGACTTACTGCAAGTATAATGGTTTGTGTGGAGAGTTAAAATCAACATGAAGAAGTCATGACAGAGGAAGAAAATGAGGCTAAGGAGCCTTATGTTTTTAAATATGACATTTTGTGTATGTTTGCAGGTAATGAAGAATGAGAAGGCAAATAGATTCATAATTCTATCATAGAGAAGGAGGAGATAACATTGTCTCATGACGATGATCAGTACCTAGATCACTTTTTATTAAGTGATGCATAGATGGAGGAGTAGTTGTAGGAACTTGGTGTTGCAAATAACAAAGAATAATCTGAAGGAAAGCACTATGATATAGTGCTTACTGGTTTTGATGAAGAACTAAGGATGTTTGAGGACTGGTTGATCAATCCAAGAATTGATAAAAAGGACTGCATTATAGTTGTAGTTACAAAGTGTTCAGAAATGCTTAGTTGCAACATTAAATATGAGAGAAATAATTTTGAAGATATAATTCAGTTTTTTGCAGAGGAGTTGGATATCTCAAATACTTTGAGCTGGAGATACGAAGAAGACATGCAACAACTAGCCAGACAATAACATCAAGTTTGCAGTAATGTTATGTACCAGCAAAAGGATAGACTAGACATGGAGATTGAAAAAATGAGGATGTTGATGGTGAAGATGTCTCAGAGAAGAAATGGTAAAGTAAATAAGATTTACATTAGTAAATAAAATGGGCAGTTGCATGAAGCAACAATGAAGCAAGACAACAATGTAGGTAAACAAGAACAACATAGGATTTGGGATCTATGAGGACTTCAACAAATGAAGACACATGATCAGGAGATAATGAACAATTTTTAACCTTGGGAGTCTGATGCAAGAGAATTTCACCTCCATATCAACCCTGTCAATTAGACCTAGGGGTCTTGACATTACTAAGGGAGTGGGTTCCCTAAACTTTGAATTAATGTAATTTCACATGTTTTAATGGATTCTAGAAGGATAGGATTTGTTTTCCATATTTGAAGTATAAAGGCTTAATTGATCAATTAGTTGAGGTTAGGTAGATTAGCCTATGCATAGAGGATTTGATTGTAAAGCACAAGAGTGCTATTATAGTTATTAGTTGCATAATATTAGGGATTTGTTGGTGACCTAGAAGGACAAATTCCATGCTTAATATTGTAAGCCTACGGGAAATTAGAGTAGATGGTCGATGTGTTTGTCAATACAGAGAGTGAGGAATTGAGTGTGTAAGAGGTTGAGTGTGCTGACAGGGCAAGTGAAGGCCAACTAATTGAAAGTCATGCAAAAAGGTGAGAAGGACTTATGTAGTCTATGCACAGATTTAGTCAATAGAATATTTTTATGATTATTTGGCATCTTGGTCTGCTACTGAACAATATATTTTTTTTGGGTTTCAAGAGTGGTTGTGCGCATGCAAGATTGAGTATTTTTTGTAGGTTTGGACAAAGAATAAGTTACAACCACCATCAATCGTTGATCACTGGAAGTATCAACTATCCATATTGTGCCAAGTGATGATTACAGAGAATGAAATTGTGATTGTTAGATGAAGGTTGATATAATTCATGATCGTCAGTTCCAAGGTCAAATCGACAAGTGATAGACACATCGAAGGTTTGAAGGTGCAAGAGAGTTAGAGAAATATGAGGATCTATGCATGAACGAGATCAACGGTTCTCATGCTAGTCGACAAGGAAAGGATAGGCTCAGATTAGATCTAAGACAAATCCACCAGATATACGGTTGAAAACCTCAGTAGTCTAGATGAGTGGATGTTAATTTGTGACCGTTGATCATCATCAGAAACAACGGTTTATATCCTTTCGGATCTTGGACATCATAAGAAGTGAAAAGTCCTTAAACCTTTTGATGGCCCAATGTTCAATACATGTGGTGATCATCCTTTGAAGGGGAATATCAATGACGATTGGAAGTACAACGAAAGTGTGGAAGAGACAAGATCTAACCATCTATTCAAACAATAGATCAATGGTTCAGAGGAGATTAGATAAAAAATGGTGATCTACAATTAACATATCGGATCAGACCAGGGGGAAAGAAAAAACAAAATATAGTATGACACTTCAGTCCCGACATACATCAGCATATGTATGTGGCCACTCAAATATTGACACGTGGTCCATAAAGAAGACAACAAGTGTCAGTTCCCATTCAACAATTGGGTGTGTGAAGGGTACAATTTAAGGTGACACATAGCAGTCTAGTAAGCGATGACACATACTGAATCCATGTCAGCAGGTCCACATGGTTGGATGCCATGTCATATCGGATCAGACCTTGGTAATGTGTGGTAAGTTGAAACATTTCGGTTGCCCGGTGAAGACAGATGTAAGGTTGATGTCAGGCTCCAGTTGGCCCACGAATTGTGTGGAACTTGTGTAATGAACAAATCGATGGTCCAAAGTAGAGTCGAGAGATCAAAGATGATCGGGTCCTTTGTATTGACCATTGATCATTTCAATTGATCAATGGATAATATTTTATCATCCACCAGATTCGGATGAAAAGGGAGTAAGTTCAGGATGATTGAAAGTAAGTCAGTGGTCTGACATCTGATAAATCCTTGGTTCAATCCCATGGTCGCATGTGGACGAGTGCTTGGAATATTAAGCACTCAGGAGACAAGTGAAGATTTTTGAGCACTTGATGAATGTAGAAGGATTAGCATTGGGTTTTAAGAATTGTGGATAAGCATCGTGAGTTCTAGTGCGAGAACTGGAGATTTTGGGCTCGTATAAGAATCGAGAGTAGCTCGATATTGAAGTTGCACAGAGTTTTAATTTAGAAATATGAACCTATGGGTATGGAGATCCTCGAGGGGGTATTCATCAATTGGTATCAGAGTAGGAAATTGAATTTTCCTGTGTAGTGGAAATATGCAACAGAAGATTGCAATCGACATAGGATTTAGTTGATTCAGAAAGGAGCATGTACATAGGGGTACATTAGAAACTGCAAAGGCAATGTGACAAGGATTTGTCCATTCAGGTGAATTGAATGTGGAAGACAAGATCATGAATATACCTTGTAGGTATAAATGTTTTATAATTAACTATGGTTATGAGGAATTGTGAATGCTAGTAGCAGAGAAGGATTGGTAGCATCATTATAGATAGTAGAGTTGTGATAGAGATTGAGCATAGCTCTCAGGTGAAGGAATTTGTGGTAGAACCTTTAAATAGTGAATGTTGTAAATAATTCTAGCTGGAGATTGGAAGTGAAGAGGACAAGAGGATGTTCTCAAGAGAAAGTGATCCAAGGTGCAGAAACCAGAGGAGAATAGGAGATGCTCAAAGGGTTCTAGGAGACAAATCCAGTGGATACCAAAAGGCCATAGCTCATGAGGAAGATTAGTTAGGTATTGAGTGGAAAGTAGAGGAGACTTGCTACAAAGAGACTCTTGATGCAGCTCAGAGTGGACTAGGATAAGTTCACAAAGAAGGGAGATGAAAATGATTATTGATGGCCATGTCAAAGGTT